>CM077095.1:139722161-140123733 GCA_039513925.1 Platanthera zijinensis | reverse complement strand
TATTCAGTAGATTTACATCAGCTCATCAAGAATTTCATGGCCTTTTATCTCTCATCAATTAGGCATACAGTTAAATAATCTTTATCTATACGAAGACATAGGTTATCTGTTTACACAGATTGAGTTGTAAGCCTGTGTTATAAAGGCTGAGTGTAGGGATTGTAACTCTGAGTGGTAGGGCTGTTTGCCTGAGTGTAGGAGAAGGGTCTTCTCTGAGTTGTAGGCCTTGGGGCAAGGCTGAGTAGGGACAGTTGTGCCTGAGTTGTAGGAACAGTTGGGTTCTGAGTGTAGGATCTATTAATCTGAGATAGTGGAAGTTTGGCCGAATCTAGCATACTGCTAGATAGGTGAAGGGGAAAGTGGATGTACCCAGACCTTGGGGAACCACTATAAAACATTGTGCAATCTGTGATGTTTTATTTTCTGTGATTGCTGTGAATTATGTGTTATCAATTTTGAATTGAATTCTGCCTAGAAGTTTTTATAAATAAGAAGAACCTATTCACCCCCCCTCTAGGTGTTTAGGCTGTACTTGAAAGTTAACCTATCAAGTGGTATCAGAGGGAGGTTCCTCAAAAAGGACTTAACAGTCTGAGGTAGATCTGAAAGGCAGATTCAAGAATCAAGAAGATGGGTTCTGGAGAGAATCATAAGGAGCTAGGGTCTATGAAATTAACCCATATGCAAGAAGGAAATCTTTGGGATCTGGAAAGAAAGAGTCAGATTGTTTATGGAGGCATCTGACCCAAGGATTTACATCACAGTACAGGAAGGCCCTTCATTCCAATGAAGATATCAGTTCTTGATGCAAATATCCAAATACCAAAGACTTATTCAGAAATGACCAAGGATGAAATCATCTTGGCAACCATGGACAAAATGGCACAGAACATCATTGTTAGTGCCATAGATGATTCAACATTTCAGAATCTGATTCACTGCAAGACCTCCAAGGAGATGTGGGACACATTGATTGTCTACATGGAGGGATCTGAAGAAGTAAGGCTGGACAGGAAGTCTATGCTAAATCAGGAGTATGAAAGCTTTAGACAAGGAAAATCTGATAGCATAACTGAGTGCTATAAGAAATTCTATAGAATTGTGAATGAGCTAATATCCTATGGAAGAGTCTTCAGTACCTATGAACCTGAATGACAAATTCTTAAGATCCTTATCAAAGGATTGGGATACAAAGATCTGTGCCATAAGAGAAGTGGCTAAATGGCAGAGATATCTCCTCCAACCCTGTTTGGAAAGTTGCTATCCTATGAAATGCAACTTATGGTGAGGAAGGAGGAGGAAAGAAACTCAAGAGGAGAGCATAGAGAAAAGACTGTGGCATTCAATGCAGAAGCCACTAGAAAGAATAGGAGGAAATCACCATCTCCTCCTAAGGAAGTTACAGAAGATAGTTCTGAAAGTTCAAACAAGGGTTCTGAAAGCTGTGATTCAGATGCAGACTTTGCTGCATTCACAAGACAATTCAGAGGTTCTTGAAGAAGAAGCAGTGGAAGTCTAGGCCTTCCCCATCACAGCAAGTTGATGACTATTATAAGAAGAAAAGGTCATCAAGGAAAGAAAAGAGCAGATCAAAACCCAGCAAAGCCACTACTTCAAAGATTGTCTGTTATTGTTGCAATAGCCTGGACATGTAGTGGCTGATTGTCCTGACAAGAGAAAGGAATCTTCAGAAAAGAAGAAGACTTATCAGAAAGGCAAGAAGGAGAAATCCTTTGTAGCAAAGAAGATAAGAGTCTATACAGACCAGTCAACTTCAGAATCAGGATCTGAAGCTGAAGCATATATTGGACTATATGCTGCATCTGAGGAAGAGGAGTTTATGCAGTTGCTAGACTCCATCAATGAACATCAATGCATGGGGTTGATGACAAGAGAGCAGAAGAGGACATATGCCAGAATCAGTCTGGTCCTAATGAGGTAAAATGTCCTTCCAGTACATCTGTTTGTAGTACAAGTGAAGAATCAGCTACATCTGCATCAAGTGATGAAGATGCATCTGAATCTGAAGGAGATGTCTATCAATTGATAGATAAGTATGGGGACTTGTTGCAGGCCCTTAAGAAAAGCAAGAACCTGGTTAAATCTCAGGCTCAGGAAATTGCTGAACTAAGGGTTGCAACAACTGAGTTAGAAAAAGTCCTTGATCAAAAGTTGACTGAAATTGCCAAGCTGAAGAATATAACTATTATTCAGATGGGCACAATTAATTATACTAATGATCAAGTAAAGAGTCTGGAGGCCAGACTTAAAATTGAAAAAGATTTAGTGGCTAGTTACTCTAAGCCAAAATCTGTCTTACCCTTGATAGATGTTTTTGTCACTCAAAGGGTAAGGCTGGATTAGGATTTAAAGGTAACACCAGGGCTGGCAACTTCAAGAGGAAAGGCAAAGCCCCTATTCAGCCACTAAATTTTTCAGTCCCTATAAAGTTTAGAAAGGAGAAAGTGCCTTCTAACATATATGATCATGAGAATACTCAAGGTCATATTAAGACTAGTGTTCAGAAGAACAAGGGTGTAAATGCAAGCAGGCCTATCCATGGTCATAAACCCAATGGTTTTAAGAAATCAATGGGTAAGGCTGCTGCAGCACCAAGCAATGGACAGAAATTTTTCTGTCAAGAATGTATCTAGATCTAGATACAATAAGTTTGAGTGTTGGTGCTGTGGCAAGAGAGGCCATTTTGCACTAGACTGCTGGTTTAACACAAGTGTTACAAAGAACAATAGTCTACCTGTTAGAAGAGGTTATGGTAGCTTTATTAATGCTAACCTGAACCAAGGACCCAGACTTACTTGGGTTCTAAGGGTAAGTAATTCTGTATTGCAGGATAATCCAAGTGCCATGCCCTTATAATACTTGGATAGTGGTTTGTCAGGCACATGACTGGAACAAAGGGGCTGCTGAAGGAGTATTCATCTGTCAAAGATGGACCTAAAGTGATCTTTGGTGGATCTGAGAAGGAGTCATCAAGGGTTTGGTAACATTTCTTCTAACCTAATTACTATCACCCAAGTGGCCTATGTAAAAGGTTTGAAACATAATCTAATAAGCATAAGCCAGCTGAGTGATCTAGGATATGACATTTCATTTGGGTAAGGATGGATGTCATATCAAAAGGTCAAGTGATCAAGAGATCATATTGACTGGGTATAGGAAGAGAAATGTATATTGCCTTAATTTTGAATGTGAAATAAGGCTTCCCCCATTTGTCTTGTAGCTGATGACAATGTTCCCATTGTGTTAAGTGGCACAAGAGATTGGCTCATCTAAACTACAAGACAATTGGCCAACTCATTAGTAAAGAACTAGTGAGGAATGGGCCTCAAGTTAAGTGTATAAAGGAAGGGGTATGCTCAGCTTGTCAAAAGGGCAAGCAGACAAAATCCTCATTTCAAAGCCTTGAAAACAAGGATTCTGTGAGGTGCTTATACCTCTTGCATATGGATCTTTTTGGTCCTATGCCAGTTCACAGTCTAGGTAGGAAGGTCTACACTCTAGTGGTTTAAAGACTATTCTCAGATTTACATGGTGTTCTTTCTAACAGAAATCTAAAACCCACAATGTCTTACTTAATGCTTGTTAAGCCAATTCAGAATGAACTGAATAGTACATGATCAAAATGCTGAAGTGTCCATGGTACTGATTTTCATTCTGAAAGCATGACAAGATTATGTGAGACTTTGGATTTTCCAAGAGTTTCCTCCTCACCAAGAAACACCTCAGCAAAATGGATTGCTGAAAGAAAGAATAAGACATTAATTAAAGCTGGTAGAACTCTATTGAGTGACACCTCTCTCCCAGAATATTTCTGGGCTGAGGCAGTTAACACTGCTTGTCATGTCATCAATAGGGCTTCTATCACCAAAAGGCCACAGAAAGACTCCCTATGAGATTGTGAAAGGCAGAAAACCAAATCTATCCTATTTTAGGATCTTTGGTTGCAAGTGCTATATACTTAACAATGGCAAGTCATATTTGACTAAGTTTGCTGCCAAATCCCAGGATGATATTTGTTGGGTACAGCACAAATAGTAAGGCCTATAGAGTCTTCAACTTAACTACTCAAGTTGTTGAAGAATCTGTGCATGTTGTATTTGATGAAACAAGATTAATCAATTGTGAGTTGTCTTGTAGATCAAATGACTCAACAGGTATAAGCAAGAGGATGGACAAGCTCTCCATTACTGAAGCTTCAAAGGAAGATGGAGCATTGGAAAATGAAGGCTGCTGTCAAGGGGGAGTACAAGAGATAATGGAAGCTGATGAAAACCAAGAGGTTCAGCAGAATGAAGAAGCTGGAGATGCTCAACTTGAAGGGAATCTTCCTCCAGCTATAAGATATCTAAGAGATCATCCTGCTGATCAGATAAATGGTGATCCAAGACAAGGAGTGCAAACTAGAAGCAGAAATCAAAGCACAGTTTTGCATTCAAGTTTTCTTGTCTCAAATGGAACCTAAGAAGTTTGAAGAAGCTATCCAAGACCAGCACTGGATTGATGCTATGCAAGAGGAGCTGAATCAATTCAGAAGGTGCAAAGTCTGGGAGCTTGTTCCTAAACCAAGAGGCCACAACATAATTGGCACTAAGTGGATCTATAGGAACAAGCTAGATGAAAGTGGGATAATAGTGAAGAATAAAGCAAGGTTAGTTGCAAAAGGATACATGCAGGAAGAAGGGATCGACTTTGATCAAACCTTTGCTCAGTAGAAGGCTGGAGGCAATCAGAATGTTCCTTGCCTATGCAGCCTACCAAGACTTCAAGTATACCAGATGGATGTGAAGTCAGCGTTTCTGAATGGTGATCTTAAAGAAGAAGTATATGTAGAGCAGCCATCAGGTTTTGTAGATCCTCTTAAACCTGATTCTGTGTATAAGCTTAGTAAAGCTTTGTATGGGTTAAAACAAGCTCCAAGGGCTTGGTATGAAACCCTGTCTACCTTCCTCATTGAGAATAAATTCTCAAGAGGAAAGATAGACAAAACTCTATTCCTTAGGGAATCCAAAGGTAAGATCATCTTAGTTCAGATCTATGTTGATGACATAATCTTTGGATCTACTGAAAACAACCTTTGTAAAAAGTTTGCCAAACTTATGCAAGGGAAGTTTGAGATGAGCAGTATGGGAGAACTTAAGTTTCTTCTTGGGACTCCAAGTAAGACAGACTGATGATGGATTGTCCATATCCCAGTCTAAGTTCACCAAAGAATTAATTAAGAAATATGGTATAAAGTCATCCTCCACCATGAGAACTCCTATGGGAACAAGTATGCCTATATGCAAAGATGAGGCAGGTAAACCTGTTGATGAATCATTGTATAGAGGAATAGTTGGGTCTCTACTATATCTCACACTGCTAGTAGACCAGACATTATGTATGCAACATGTGTCTGTGCTAGGTACCAAGCCTGCCCTAAAGAATCTCATTATACTGCAGTCAAAAGGATTCTGAGATATCTAAAGGGCACTCCTAATCTAGGCCTTTGGTACCCTAGGAATAGAGATTTTCTACTAACAGGCTATTCAGATGCAGATTTTGCAGGATGTAGAGAGGACAGGAAAAGTACTACAGGTACTTGTCAATTCCTGGGAGGAAGACTAATATCATGGAGTAGTAAGAAGCAGACCAGTGTGGCAATTTCCACAGCTGAGTCAGAGTATGTTGCTGCTGGAAGCTGCTGTGCACAGCTATTGTGGATGCAGCATCAGCTTAAGGATTATGGTATTCAGGTAAGTAGAACTCACATTTATGTGATTCTAAGAGTGCTATTTCTATTGCTAATAATCCAGTTTCTCATAGTAGAACTAAGCATATAGAAATCAATACCATTTTCTAAGAGAACATGTAGAAAAAGGAGACATCTCATTGGAATTTGTAAAAACAGATTATCAAATAGCAGATGTATTTACTAAGCCTTTAGATGAAACCAAATTCAATAAATTCAAAATTGAATTAGGTATGTTAACCATTGATTAATGTATTAACAAAATCATTAACAATGCAATTGAAGTGGTATTTAAGTAAGTTAAAGTAATAACAACCATAATTAAGTGTTAAAAAAGGACACATTGAAGTAACACTTACAAGTGGTGTTGAACCAACAGAAATTGGATAAGTAAGAATGTGTCGACACATTCAGTAATAATGTGTCGAACTCAGAGAAATAATGTCGACAAGTCAGAAATATTGTGTCGACACAGAGAATATGTGTCGACACTTAAGAGTTATATTATCGACTTAACCAGAAATGTAATGTCGACTCAACCAGGATAATGGTGTCGACACTTACAGAATATGTGTCGACACTTATCCTTAGAGTCGACACAGAATTTCTGTCTATCTACTATGTATCCAAGGTGTCGACATAACCACAAATTGGTGTCGACACATAGTAGGCTGAAGTAATGTCGAGACAATAGAAGTTTGTGTCGACACATTCCGTCTGTGTCGACACATTTAGTCTGTTTTTGGCGCCTTTTGAACTTCTTTCAACAGAAGGTATAAATAGGTCAAAAACTCTTTCTGTCGACACGCTTCCAAGGTTTTCGAGACTAAAACCCTGTGTCGACAGTCTATTTTTCTCTCTTCTCTCAAGCTTTCTCGACGAATCGATGGCGCCAAGGATTGAAGACAACGTCAATGAAGGGTATGAGTTGGTGCGCCAGGCCTTTGCAGATGCGCCGCCAGATGTTCAAGGGGTTATCACCCTCCTCTCCGAGTCAGGGTTAGAATTTCTAATCTCAGAACCGACTAAAATCTGGAAGAAGGAGGTGCACGAGTTCTTTATCTCTGCATCAGTCCACTCAAATGGCCTCAAGCTTAAGTCCAATGTTCAAGGACTAAGATGAAGATTACTCCAAGAAGTTAAGAAAGATCTTTCAATTACAAGTAGTTGAGAATGAAGAGGAAGTTCCTAGTTCTAAGACAAGGGAAGCCCTTCAATGTGTGGAATGGACTCGAGCATGAAGATTGGAGCTGCATTCAACAGGAAGGGTATGAATCAGCAAGGGAAGTTCTTGTCTGAAATTGTTGGGAAAGTGATCCTCTGCAAGACAGGTGGACATGATAGGATTTCTGCCTATATGTTCAGCCTTATGACCAGGATTATTTTTACAATTCCTACTGATTGGTCAGGAGTACTCTTTGACAAGATCAAAGAAGGAATCAAGAAGCCCAACATGGCTAGAATCATGAGCTTATATCTCACTGGAGTGATTCCTGAAGTGATGCAGCAACTGCCAGGGACTAAGATCAATCATATGAGAAGGATGGATATGAGACTATTCTCTAGGTGGGATAGGGTGCTGTCCAAGGATGTGCCTGAAGAGAGCAGGCCAGACACCCCTATGAAATCCCCTTCTCAAACTCAAGAAACTGAACAACAACAAGAAGACCCACTCAGGACACAGGTTGAAGAACAGCCTGACTCAACTATAGTCCAGCAAGTGTCAACACCTGCACAGATGCAGGGGGAGCCAGTTCACTCTCCTGCTCAAAATGTATCTACTCCTGATCAGGTACAAGTGTAGGGGGAGCTAATGTATTTTACTATAAAAGACATTGCTCATTTCTTATTACTGTACAGGTTCAGGGGGAGCTAGTGTCCACTCCTACTCTAGATACTACAATTACTGAACGAGTACAGGAGAAGCTGTTGTTAGTACAAGTGCAAGAGGAAGCACAGTTAGACTTATCTCAAGATTTAACTGCTGCAAAAGATACAGCTCAACTGGAATTTACACTAGAGGAGTTATTCCCTGATGCTGATACTACTACTACTAATAAAGTAGGAGGAGGACCAGAAATTGAGAAGTCCATAGGTATGGAAATTGATCAGGAAGCTGAAGTTGAGCAACAGGTTGAGGGGGAGCCAGTGGATGTTGAGACTGAGCAACAGGTCACTGGGACAGATACACTTCATCCTCCTCAAGAAAGAGTTCACCTAGATACTTCGTCTGATACTGAAACTGAAGAAGCCAGGATGGCCAAGAAAAGAAAAACTTGTTGTATTTAAGAGAAGAAGCAAGAATTATAAGCAGGCTTTACAGACAACACCTCAACAAGTATCTCCTGCCTTTGATCATACCAAGTTTATGGTAGATCTACAGGTGAAATTGGATGAACAAAGAATGGCTCTGGAAAAGTATGTTGATGAAAATAGCAAGTCACTTCAGTTTGACTTAGCTCAGGATATAAAGTCCATCCAGTTTCAAGTTAACATGCATAAGAAAGAAATGACAGATTGCTTCCAAAAGGGAGGCCATGCTGTGGTTTATCTAGCTCAACAACAAGAGGCTATTACTAAAAAGGTAGATGATGTTGTCCTGAAGCAAGGCTATGTCATTACCAATCAGATCAATATGAATGCAAATCTGGAAGACTCCCACAATCAAATTCTTCTAGAATTACAAAAGAATTACACTGAAATGTCTGAGGCAAGAGCTAAAGAAAAGGAAGAGTTTAATAAGAAATTTCAAGATGCCATTGCCTCAGTACAAACTGCTATCTCCACCTGCCAACAGGACATATCAACCAAGCTGCAAAAGTTGAAACCATTTTTCAAAGATGGTATAAATTATCTAGATGGACAGATAAGGTTTCAGAAGAATGATCTTAGAGATCATATGACCAGAGAAGTCATAAAGGGGGAGAGGTTATTGATTCATGCAGGCCAAGAGCACTCTAAATGGGTGACAAATAGTATAAGAGCCACCTTGGGATATCCACCCTTTGTGATGATGATATGATGGCTGAATCAGGCATTCAAGCAGGACTACTTGAAGGCAACCAACCTGAGGTTGCCCAAGTTATTTACCCCCCTTCTGATTTTGATATTCTGGATAAGCAAGTGCAGGATATGTATAGTCCTCCAAAGGAGGTGAATAATGTTGTGATTGAGAAAGTTGAGATGCCAGAGGCCTTCCTGAAAGAACAGCAAGATGCTCTATTAGCAAAGAAGAGATTTAGAGAGCAGGCTGTACTTAAGTCAGATTATGAGCAGTGGAGTCCTACTTCAAGGAACATAATACTCACTGCATGGAAGGCTGTACAAGACAAAGTTCATGAGAGAGGGAAGTGGTACAATGAGATAGAATGGCAGAAGTATGAGGCAAGACAGGAAGCTATAGTACAATTCAGAAGGAAAGCTAAGCTGGGGAGGCTGCCACCAGATGCTATGGAGCCAAGCAAGTACTTCCCAAAGCCTTTTCACTATTTTGAAAGGCAAAGGCTCAAGGAAGAAGCTAAGAAGAAAGCTGATCTAAAAGGAAAGAATAGCTGAAGAATCAGAAGCTCCTGAGACAGCTAAAATTCAATCTGGCAAAGGGATTATCATTAGAGAGCCTGATCAATCCTGATTGTGTTTTAGTTCCTTCATAATGTTTTGTAATATTGTGATGTGATCATTAAATGTAAAACAATGTAATCAAACATTACCCAGCAATAAACAAAATATTGTTTAAATCTGTGATAGATTGTTTTATCTATGATGTTTTTTATTATTTTGTTTATAATTAAGTATCCCTGTGTTTTTGTCATATATCATCATTTAGTACTGTTTATAAATGGTGTATATCATTGGCTATAAGGGTTATGACTTCTCCAAATAGGGGGAGATTGTTGGGTACATTGGAAAATGTGTACCTGATTTGAAGAAGCTCAACCTAGCTCAATGATATACATCAAGGTGTATTTGATGTTGTTTTGAGTTGACATGTGCAGGTGAAGAATTGATAAAGTATGCAGTAAAATTCTAAGTCCAAGTGTCGACACAGAGAAGGATGTGTCGACACATAGAAGAAATTAGTCGACATCAACACTGGGAAGCAGTGTCGACACATAGCAGTTAGTCTACAACTACACTGGGAAAAAGTGTCGACACAGAGGAAGTATGTCGACACATAGCAGTTAGTCTACAACAACACTGGGAAGCAGTGTCGAACACATAGCAGTTAGTCTAACAACAATACTGGGAAAGTGTGTCGACACAGAAGAAGTAAGTCGACACAACACTGGGAAGCAGTGTCGACACAGAAGAAGTAAGTCGACACAACACTGGGAATTTGTGTCGACACAGAAGAAAAGCGTCGACCTCAACATTGGAAAAATGTGTCGACACAGAAGAATATAGTCGACCTCAAGTTTGTCGACACCAGCAGGATGTGTCGACACAGAAGAATATAGTGACGCTCAAGTTTGTCTACACCAGCAGAATGTGTCGACACATTGAGATTGAGTCGACACATTATAGCAGAGTTAAAAGAAGACTGTGTCGACACCTGAAGGCTAAGTCGACACTTACTAAGTTATGATTCTACAACAACTGTGTCGACACACAGGACTTGTGTCGACACACTGAAGAGTCAAGACCAAGTTATTTTCAGAAGAAGCTGTGTCGACTCAAAGGCAACTTAGTCAACATCACTGAAGACTGTGTCGACACCAAAGTCAATTGTGTCGACACAGATAGACAGATGGTCTCGACACTCACCTTCTGACAGACTGTCTCGACAACTTGTGGTTCAAGACTAAGGCACAGGACTTGTTTGAAGACTTGACAGCTGTGGGTTGCCACCAGTTAACTGAAGCTGTCAGACTTGTCAGAAAACGGTTAGAAACCGGAGCTGTCACTTTGCCGGTTACCATGAAGAAAGTCTATAAATAGACAGATTCAGAAGGAGAAAAAAAAAACTTTTGAAAACATTGATAAGAATCAAAAAGTTGAGAAGGATTACAATCCAATTCATTTCAAGAAAGTGCTAGGCACTTAAGAAGATCTTCTCCAGAAGATCTAAGAAGACTATCTAAGGATAGATCAAAGAAGAGTTCTAATCAGAATTCAGAAGAATCATTCAAAGTGCTGGATAGAGAGAGATCAAGCCAGAATTTGAAGAAGAAGAAAGAAACCACCAGTGGATTCTCAAGAAGCTGTTTGGAAATCAACTTAGCTAAGTTTATATTCAAGAAGCTTTGAAGAAAGCTCAGATACAGTGATTTCATCAGCTGATCAAGAATTTTCTTGGCCTTTTCTCTCTCAATTTAGGCAAGACAGTTAAATAATCTTTTCTATATTTCTGTAGGATCTGTTTACACAGATCTGAGTTGTAAGCCTGTGTTATAAAGGCTGAGTGTATGAGTGTTGAACTCTGAGTGGTAGGGCTGTTTGCCTGAGTGTAGGAGAAGGGTCTTCTCTGAGTTGTAGGCCTTGGGGCAAGGCTGAGGTAGGGCTGTTGTGCCTGAGTTGTAGGAACCAGTTGGGTTCTGAGTTGTAGGATCTGTTGATCTGAGATTAGTGGAAGTTTGGCCGAATCTAGCATACTGCTAGATAGGTGAAGGGGAAAGTGGATGTACCCAGACCTTGGGGAACCACTATAAAACATTGTGCAATCTGTGATGCTTTATTTTCTGTGATTGCTGTGATTATTGTGTTAGCCATTGAATTGAATTCTGCCTAGAAGTTTTTATAAATAAGTAGAACCTATTCACCCCCCCCCCTCTAGGTGTTTAGGCTGTCTTGAAAGTTAAACTATCAGCGTCGAGTTCATATAGACGTAGCATCGAGTTTTGGCTTCATTCAGACAATCTGTCAATTAAGTTCTGTAATCAACGTTGCGTCGATATTGTATAACCCCGTATCCGGCGAGTGGGTTAGCCGGAGCCAGAATGACTAAATCGGGCAGTCTGAGTCCCTGGCCGAGCTTGGCAGGAGGGAGAGCTCGGCAGTCTCTTGCTCGCCAGGAGGGGTGAGATACCTTGGGGAGGCGAGCTCGTACTTGCCAAGCCCAGCTCGCCAAGTCCAGTTCATCGAGCTCTGGGATGTTCGTCGAGCTCTGAGCTGTTCGTCGAGCTCTTGGCTGTTCATCGAGCTCTGGGCTTTTCATCGAGCTCAGGGTTGTTCGTCGAGCTCTGGACTGTTCGCTCAGCTCTGAGCTGTTCGTCGAGCTCTGAGTGGCTCGCCGAATTCGAATCGTTCAACAAGCCTGCGGTGTGCGAGTAGGGCAGGCCGGGCCCTTACTCCCCCAAGATCGAAGATAGGCGGCAAGTGCCTGCTCCATCGAGTACTCACCGCCCTTGCTGAGTAGGGTTTGTTTAGGGCTACTCGCCCAGGATCTGTGAGGTATTTTTACCATTTTCCCCCCGCTGGCCTGCCCATAGCGAGTTAAAACAGCGGAGTTGCGCTGTTGGCAGACCCAGCTGGGCTGCACATAGCTGTTCAGAACAGCGGAGGTTGGCTATTTGCAGGCCATTTTCAGAAATCTATAAATAGGACCCAAGGGATATCTCAGAAGGCATGCTTACCTGTCTCCCAGTCTTCTAGCGCTTTCTGAGGTACTTTAGCCCGACATTTGGCTAAGGAGGGGAAGTGCTCAGTGATCTTCCGGGTGTGTGGTGGGTCCTCCGCACCGGGTCCTTGGTCCATTCCCTTGTTCTTTTTCCTTATTGTTTTTCTTGTAGGAGAGAAGTAGGTGCGCGATCACCCCTTCCCCAAGGGTGAACTCCATTGAGACTGAATTTTCGATTTCAACATTTTGGTGCAGTGAGCGTGGAGCGTGCTCAACACAGAAAATCTTCAGCAAGCTCAATGACAGGAGAAGGGCAAGGATCAGACAGGGGAGAATCGCCACCCCCTCCCCCTCTCGCCATAATGGGGATGTTCGAGGACTTCAGGCAGGAAGTACTCGGCTTGGTTGGATTCGCACTCGGTGCGCGTGCCGAGTGCTCGACTCCTGCGGTCCCTGTTCTCGCGGTTCTAGCCCTTGGCGAGGAAGCTCCCGAAAGGCAAGCTGGGAAGGAGGTCGTCGAGGAAGGTAGAGGCGGCGAGCTCCCCGGGCGAGTGCTCTTCCAATGCTCGGCAAGCAGCGACAGGTTCGGCTAGATAGGGGTGCGAGACCCCCCAGCTCGCCCGATAGGGGGAGGCAGCCCCTTCAGCGAGCTGGTTTCTTCTGCTCCGGCTCCAGAGGGGTTCAGGGAGCCCAAGATGTCCTATTACACCGGGAAGGGAGACCCGGTCCAACACGTCCTGTGGTTTGAGGATGTGGTCTCGATCCGACAGATATTAGATAGATTCAAGTGCAGGCTCTTCGCCATCACCCTCAAGGAGAAGGCGAGAGAGTGGTTCCACCAATTGCCAGCCAATTCCATCTACTGGTTCGAGGACCTATGACGGGGGTTCATGCTGAGGTTCACCACCTCCAAGAGGAGTAAGAAGGAGTCGGAGTCCCTGTTCACATCAAGCAGGGGGTGAACGAGACATTGGGAAGCTACGTCGATCGCTTCCAGGAGGAGGTCACCCAAGTCCAAGAGATGTCGGGCATCCCCTGATGATGGCCTTCACCCTAGGACTGCAGTAGGGTTTCTTTCGAATGGAGCTAAAGAGGGTGACGCCCCTATCCTACGAGGAGTTGATGGAGAGGGCAGCAAGAGAAGTCGACGGGGAGGCGTCGAACTCGGAGTTTGACCGGAAGTTAGCCAGGTGGGCCACGGATGAGAAAAGGCCGGGGGGCAGGGTCAGGAGGAGAGGAGAGTTGAACCCCGGCAGAGGGAGCAGCAGCAGTAGCCCAGGTGGGGCGTCAGGAGCCGAACCATCGCTAGGTTGGAGGCCGGAATGGCAAGATCAAGGGCCGAGGAGAGGTCATCATGGTGGGGATAACTGTCAGGGAGGCCAGGGCAAGTTCTATCCTCCAAGCGTGAGGCAAGACATAGGCCACCTCTCCCCGACCAGGAGCAGGCTATGGAAATAGCCATGGGGGAGAGGAGGAGAGCAGTGCGGAGGAGAAGAAGGGAGGTTAGGGTGGAGCTGTCTTGCTGTGAATTCCATCAGGAGGAAGGGCATGCCACGACCACGTGCCTGGATTTCCTCGAGATGAGAAGAAACAGGGAGCAACAACAACAATGAGACCTCCAAGGAGTGCGGATCGAGGAGGTCCTGCCTCGGGCAGAGGAGGACGAGTGTGAATACCGGGCAGATGTGGGGACCCGAGGAGGGATCGGAGTGATCCACGGGGGGTGGGAGTCGAGGCTTCTCGAAAGACAAGTCTCCACACCATGTACCGCAGGAGCATCGGCTCCACATCCCAGATCCCACCCCCGGAAGAGAGAATCACCTTCTCAGTCAAGGATATGCAGGGTCATGAGGATCCCTTTTGCGATGCGCTGGTCATCCAGACGGCCATCGAAAATTTCACCGTCTCCCTGATCCTCATCGACAACGGGAGCTCGGCCAATGTCATCTTAAAGAAGGAGTTTGGCGCGATGAAGGCGGAGGCCAGGAGGGTGCTGGCCTCGGACGGGCCCCTGTTTGGCTTCTCAGGGGAGAGGAAGGAAGTCGAAGGAGGAGTGGGACTCCATGTCTCTCTGGTGGGTAGTCCCGCACCTGCAGGTTCGTCATCGTAGACACCCCCAGTAGCTACAATGCCATCTTCGGGAGGCCCCACATCAGCGCCTTCCGTTACGTCCCCTCGTCCTTCCACCAGTGCCTGAAGTTCAACACCGAGGGGGTCCAGATCCGGGTCTGGGGAGATCCCAAGGTAGCAAGGGAATGCCACGTCACGGCGGTGAACTCCATTTCTTGTCAGGAGGTGCTGAGGAGATGGAGTGGAGGATGGAGGAGGCGGAGCAAGAGGCTAATGAAGAGGAGATGGAGGTGGAGGAGAGCCGCACCCAGGTGGAGGTGGAGGAAGAAGTTCAGGGGTTTGCCAAGGCAATGGCCGTGGAGGAGGCTGGAGAGGAATTCCTTGCCCAGAGGGGGGGGGGGGGGACGTTGAAGAATGGGGGAGTAGTCTCGTCTGGAAGAAGCAGAGGAGGTGGTGGAGATGGAGATTCTCACCCTGGGAGGCAGGGTGGAGAAGGTTCGCATCAGCGGGGGTCTGGCCCCGGAGGCCCAGGGCAGGATGCTTGAGTGCATCCAGAAGAACTTGAACATCTTCTCCTAGAGCGTCGCGGAGATGCCAGGGATCGATGCCGACGTGGCCTGCCATCACCTCAACCTGGGCCTGGAAGCTCGCCCCGTCCAGCAAAAGAAGAGATCTACGACGGACAAGTTGGCCTAGCCGATCAGGGAGGAGGTATCCAGGCTTCTCAAGGCTGGCTTTGTATCCGAAATCCATACCCCGACTGGATGTCCAATATAGTAATGCTTAAAAAAGGAGACGGCCAGTGGCGTATGTGTGTTGACTTTTCTTTACTTAATAAATCATGTCCCAAGGATTGTTACCCTTGCCTCGGATCGACGTGCTGGTTGATTCAGCCATCGGTTTCTCTGCAATGAGTTTTCTAGATGCATTTTCAGGTTATCACCAGATCAGGATGCACCACCCTGACGTCAAAGATGTCTCTTTCATCACGGGGATGGGTGATACTGCTACAAAATGATGCTTTTGGGCTAAAGAATGCAGGTGCAACCTATTAGAAGATGATGGACAGGGTCTTCCAAGAGCAAAGGGGGAGGAACTTGGAAGTGTATGTGGATGACCTCATGATCAAGAGCCGGGATGTCGACTCTCACCTCTAGGACTTGGAGGAAACCTTCGCCACCCTGCACGAGTATAAGATGAGGTTGAACCCCTGAAGTGCATCTTCGGGGCGAGCATGGGCATGTTCCTAGGCCACCTCCTCACCCCAGCAGGTGTAGAGCCCAATCCTGATAAGGTCTGAGCTATCATGGGGTTGGGGTCACCTTAGAATGCTAAAGAAATGCAGCGGCTGATAGGGAAGCTGACAGGATTGAGCATGTTCCTCTCCCGAGATGGGGAGAAGTGCTCCCCGTTCTTCAAAACTTTGAGGGGAGGCCAGAAGTTCGAGTGGACCAAGGAGTGCGAGGAGGCATTCCAAGACCTGAAGAAGCAGTTGACTCAGGCTCCGCTGCTCCAAGGGCCGAAGGAGGAAGAAGATCTATACTTGCATCTCGGGGTCGGAGTGGAGGCCTTAAGCTCTGTCCTGGTTCGGGAAGAGGGGAAGAAGCAACTCCCCATATACTATGTAAGCCGGGTATTGAGGAAGGTCGAGCTCCGTTATCCCATCTTGGAAAAGCTGGCCTTCGCTCTGGTCATCTCGCCCAGAGGCTCCGGCCTTACTTCCAGGCACACTCGATCCGGGTGATGACTTACCACCCCCTCCGCAACATCTTTGAGGGGGTGGAGCATTCAGGCAGATTGGCTAAGTAGTCGGTGGAGCTGAGCGAGTTCGACATCACCTTTATCCCCCGTCTCTCGATCAAGGCCCAAGCAATGACCGACTTACTAGCTGACTATATGGTCGAGATGGCGAAGGAAGAGCTCACTCATCCGGTTCCTTGGAGGGTGAGGGTAGATGGCGCTTTGGTAAAGCATTCCCTGGGAGTAGGGGTGATCTTAGAAAGTCCCCACGGAACGAGAATTGAGCAAACGGTGATGGTGCATTTTCCCATCACCAATAACCAGGCCGAGTATGAGGCGGTGATTGCAGGGCTCCGTCTGGCAAGGGAGCTGGGAGTGCATGACGTGGAGGTCCTCACTGACTCCATGGTGGTTGCCTCCCAAATCAATGGAGAATTCGAGGTAAGGAAGCCTACTCTACAGTTGTACTTGGCAAAGGTGAAGGGGGTCATCGGTATGTTCCAGACTTTCTCCATCCGGCACATGCCCAGGGAGGAGAACGAGCAGGTAGATCAACTAACAAAGCATGGTCCCCGGGTGGGGGTACCATCACCAACCTGTTACGCCCTTCCATCGAGGAGGGAGAGCTGATGGAAGTGGAGCAACACCCCTCGTGGATGGAGCCATTCATGGCATTCCTTTCCACAGGGGAGTATCTAGAGGGGATGGACAAGAAGAAATTCAAATACAAGTCAGCATATTCCCTTGTACGAGATAGGCAGTTATACCGGAAGACCCTCTCAGGGATGTTGGCATGTTGCGTGGCTGAGAGGGAGGTCCCGAGGATCTTGGAGGAAGTCCACTCCGGAGAGTGTGGGAGCCATTCTGGGAGTCGGACCATGGAAGGAAGAATCGTCAGGCAAGGGTACTTTTGGCCGACCTTGAGCCATGATGTCGCAGAGTTTGCAAGGAAGTGTAGCAAGTGCTAGTTGTTTTCCCCCTCCAACTGCAGCCAGCTCAGTGCCTCAGGAGCATCACAGCGCCCTGGCCCTTTGCAATCTAGGGAATGGATCTGGTAGGGTCTTTCTCCCAGGCCAGCGGGCAGAGGAGATTCTTGTTGGTCATGATTGACTATTTTTCCAAGTGGTTAGAATTCAAGGCGTTGGCCAAGTGACCTCCCAGGTCATCAGGAACTTTGTGTGTGGGGAGGGGGGGAATCATTTGCTGGCACGGGTTGCCCCAGGCCATTGTCACGGACAATGGGCCCCAGTTCGCTAGCGTTGAATTCATCAGCTTTTGTGGGCAACTCGGGATAGATCTCAGATTTGCTTCGGTTCATCACCCCAGGAGCAATAGACAGGTGGAGGAGACGAACAAGATCATCGACAACCTTTTCAAGAAGAAGGTGGAGAACTTGAGGGGCAGCTGGGTGGAGCAACTCCCTTCGGTCCTCTGGGCTCTTAGGACCACACCCAACACTGCCACAGGAGATACTCCCTTCAAAGTCTCCCATGGGTGCAAGGGGTACTCCCAGTAGAGTTCGAGATCCGGACGCCTTGGGTGGTCATGGCAGGGGAAGAAAGGTGTACAATACCGTACGCGGCCAAGTGGGACCCTCCCCAGGTAGCGGGCTCGAGGCGTGCTATGAGCGACGATTTGGTGCAGCTCTGTTCGAGGACGTGCGAGCTCTTGTACAAGCATATGGAGATTTCAAGTTTTATGTTATTTATAATATATATATATATATATATATATATATATATTATAATATATATTAAAATACTCATTATGGAGATAATAAAGAAGGGGGATGAGGATAATAAAAAGAAAGGAGGGAGCAGCAAAAAGGGGATCAGGACTTTTTTCTCCAAAAGGGAGATAGGGATTATTCCTCCCTGCAAGGCCCAGCCACTTAGGTGGCAAGATCAGCGTGAGTAGAGCACCTTCCCCGGCTGCCAAAGAGGCGGGATCGGCATGCAACAAGGCCCGACGGCCTGGAGTCGAGATCGGTATGCAGCAGGGCTCGACCACTCCCGGCGCCGCCTGGAATGAGGTTGGCTGGGAGATTCTCTCCCGTCGCCGCCAAAGCATGGCCCTAGCTCGACCCCCTTCCTCGACTCCGCCTGCGGCAAGGTCGAGCTCGGCCACTTCCTCAAAGCCGGCTGCATCTAGGCCAGCCCGGTCTCTTCCCGTCGGCGTCAGCAACAAGTCCGACCACCGGCTTCCTTTCCCGTCGCCGCCTCAAGTAGGGCCGAGCCCTAGCTTTCTTCTTCACCACAGCCGCATGGTGCAAGATCAACCAGGAGCTCCTCTCCCGGCATCGACTTTAGCAAGAACAACCCGGAGTTCCTCTCCGGCACCGCCGCCAAGAACGCGTCAAGGGTAACGATGTTTCTACTCGGGCAGGTGAAGCCCTCGATTTACATATTTGCATGGAGGCCCCTCTCCACCAATGGGTGGAGGAAGGGAGCTCTCTGACGGGTTGACATTTAAGTCCCCACTATTAACTGCATTAGCATCCGGAAGTGTGAGTACGAGTTTAAGCATACTGTGTAAAGCCCATCCGGATGTATGAGCCGGATTGGTGATGTTCTGGGGTTCCCGGAGAATACTCCGAGGAAGTTGTGCATTCTTTATCGAGCGGAAAGCAGCGAACTTAAGCCAAAGTTCGTGCCGGCCCTTGAAGATCTATTTTGTTTATGTTGCCGGCTTGCGTGCTGAGGTATGGAATGCCTGCGATGCTTTTGCTAGCCCTAGGAGGTTTGTGTTACGTTGGTGGCGGCCCAAATAGGGCTACGGAAAATAGAGTTGTTAGGCGAGGTTTATGCTATTAGGAGGGCAGTTGAAGGGTGTTGTGCATAGACCCGAGGTGGCATCTTTAGTTAAGAGGGAGTGGATTTTGAGATCCTCCCTAGAGGTTCTGGTCGGCCAAGAGAGTCTTCCAAAGGTGCCAAATTAGCTCAGCCTTTGGCTTAGGAGAGGAAGAGTTTGTTAGTCTTCCGGGTATGTGGTGGGACCTCCACGCTGAGACCTTGGGTATGTCCCTTACGTTCCTAGTCTAGTACCTAGATTGTTCGCTTGAGTGTAGTAGGTGCGCGGTCACCCCTCTTTTGGGATCTCAAACTCCACAGAGACCGGTTTCCGGTTTCAACATTTATAGCGCGGTGAGCGTAGAGAGTTTCCAACACGGAAGAACTCATGCAAACGTCATGGCTATAGAAGAGGAACCAAGGACGACCAGGGTCATGTGATGAAAGAAGTCCCCTCCCACCCCCCTTTGTCACTCCTAACAGTCTCGATATTTCATCCCAAATGTTTCTCTGTTTGTTCTTTAAAGAGCCAAAAGTGGATAAATGCTTCTATTTTTTGGGTCTGATGAAAAATCCACATGAATCAAATCTAGTGGACCTAGAGTAGGTAGTTTTGGGGAATGGCAGAAGATGGGTTTTTTATCCTTCAAACGTTTCACACTTTTGAGTGGTGATGGCGAGACTTGGCATTCCTTCAACAAGTTTCATATCTTGGATGATTTTAAGGAAGGAGAAATTACGATGGCCAAGCCGATGATTCCATAGGGAGGCAGTAGAAGTTGGGCAATTCTGAGTGCAGGAGAGAACCATATATCCTTATGAGGAATTTTTTGTGGCATCATCTGATACCAGACCAACCATAGATTCTGGGGCTTGTTCTCCTGATAATTTTTCTCTAGCCTTTATAGAGTTGTGAGAGTCAATTCCCTGTTTTCTGAAGGATGTTTGCCATCCATTACTTCTGGCTGGACGACAACTTCAAGTTCTTGTGAAACTACTGGATTTTTGTGACCTGTCTTTCGCAGGGGATTATATCCCTCCCGATTTGTCAATCTTCAGATAGATACTTTCCGTTTGGGTTGATTCATCGAGCAAATTGGAATTTTTGTCGAACCCATTAATTTTTGACATTAATGGGATGGACGCTCTAATACAGAAGCGAGAAGTTTTGTACATAACAATGCTGGAAAAGCTGCATAATTATTTGGAAAATTCAGTGCTAAGGCTCGACAGGCGTCTCATAATGTAATTGCTTTTGGTTCTATGCCTATCGTGCTTGGGGGAAGAAGTTGTATGATGTGTACCTTATTTCCTTCGGTGTTTGATGGGGAATCAAGCACAATACATCAAAATATCAATAAGGCTTCTGGCGATGCAGATTCTAATGCATCTAGTTCGTCTGCTGAGTCTACATTTGTGTCGGAACTACCATTATCTTCGGATTGTTCTTCACATTATTATAGTAGTGGAGGTGCCTATGAATTGCCAAGCAGTTTATGCCAACCATCTAAACCTATGTTTCCATACTTGCCTGCAGATCATGCAAAAGAATGTATATTACAAACTTATGCTATAACAGATTGTCAGTCATCTCATCCACCTTTCAATACTCATATTGAGCATGTATACCATGTCACTCATTGTTCCCACCATCATCATGAAAATAGGAAGACGAATCAGTCTAGTGGTTGCTGGCCTCTAGGAGGGCTGCAGGGTAATCCATTTCTTGCCTATATGAAATCCAGGGGTCCACAACAGCTACAGCTTACTGAATCCTGCTTTGATAATGATGATCAGAATTCAGATAATTCTATTAGTGAAGAAATATCTTTTTCTGAAGAATTTGACCTTGGTGTGCTTAATTTCGATGAATTTATGACAATGCGAACTCTAAGTTGGACATTTAAATCTCTGTCTTCGCTTGCATCTACTATTACTTGACCCTATTCTTTTAGCATGAATCCCATGTTAACAAAAACTAAGTGGCTTCCTACTGTGCGCAATTCAAGGGACATTGGCTTTATCAATAACAATGCATCTTGTTTTCCAAAGTTCAACTTCTCATCGATTACAGACCCTTGTAAGCTGCATTCAGAAGGCTTACATTCGGGTCATGGTAATGGATATAAGACCGAAACTTTCATGCCTGTGAACCCGATTGGTTCTGATTGAAGGACTTGAGAACAGAGGTGCTCCTATTAAGGAAAAAGTAGAAAATAAACCCATTACAGCTTTATGTTATCCTGCGAGAGAAACAATTTTGCCAATAAGTGCTCAATCACCAAATGCTTCTGGTGAAGCAGACTGGACGAGGTCATTAAAATACCCAGTTAATAGTGCCACATATAGTCATGGAGATATTCATTCAAAATAAATTTTTTTGGTGCCATTGGATATCATACTTGATAGGTGTATTCTACAGGAAATGCTACTTCATTGAAGATGCAGGTATATATGCTGTTTTACTATTAAGCTTCTTGAGGAAGGCTTTAATCTTCAAGTCCACTTACTGGCTTTGCGGCATTATCATTTTTTGGAAATGTCTGACTGGGTTGATTCATTTGTGATCCTACTAAGTTCTCAGAAATAGTCCGCTCTTCAACACGAACATGAACCAGCAAGGATCCAGGGACTTCTGGATTTGCCATTGCAGAGGTCTTCATGTGAGAATGACCCATATAAAGGAAGATTGTTCATTTGTACCAAGGAGCAGATCGCTTCTCAGTCTGCTTTTGCAAATGGTATTCATGCCTTTGATTTTATAGTGTTGGGTTATCAAGTGGACTGGCCAGTCAACATTGATGTAACTCAAGGACTTACTCCATATTTTGAAGCATAATCAACACAAAACATTTCATGAGATGGAGGACTTCAACATTTTAATGAGAATGAGGCAGCACATTAATCACTTCGCAACTACATTACAGCTTTATGTGTGATCCCGGCTGTTGGATGTTTCATGGCATCAATTTCAAGATTCACTTAAACATATGATTGCGCCTTCAGAAAATGTGCCTGGGGAGAGTATCACATGATCGACCGTGTTCTCAAGAAGGTGGACACAGCAGATAGAGGTGCCTCAGTGGGAAAGCTCCGTCCCAACTGGGAAGGTCCTTTTGTAATGAAAGGGGTCTCAGAATACGAAGGGTATCACCTCCATAATGTGGATGGGATACCGCTCGATTGTGCCCGAAGCGGTGTCAATTTGAAGAGATTCTATCCTTAGCATTTTTCATTCTTTTGATACTTGCAAATACTGTTGTGCCCTCCTAATATAATGAAATTTTAGGCGGTTTCTTCTACGGCATGCGAGTGAAATGGTTGTTTGGAGAGGAGACCCCGAGTAGACCCGCTGACCAGGCTCTCATCAAGCTGGCAGGGCTGTAGGCTCACTCGGTGGTTGGAGGTTGTTTGGAGAGGATACCCCGAGCAGACCCGTTGACCAGGCTCTCATCAAGCTTGCAGGGCTGTAGGCTCACTCGTTGGTTAGAGAGGAGACCCCGAGCAGACCCGCTGACCAGGCTCTCATCAAGTTAGCAGGGCTGTAGGCTCACTCGGTGCTTGGAGGTTGTTTGGAGAGGAGACCCCGAGCAGACCCGCTGACCAGGCTCTCATCAAGCTGGCAGGGTTGTAGGCTCACTCGGTGGTTGGAAGTTGTTGGGAGAGGAGACCCCGAGCAGACCCGCTGACCAGGCTCTCATCAAGCTGGCAGGGATGTAGGCTCACTCGGTGGTTGGAAGTTGTTTGGAGAGGAGATCCCGAGCAGACCCGCTGACCAGGCTCTCAACAAGCTGGCAGGGTCGTAGGCTCACTCGGTAGTTGGAGGTTGTTTGGAAAGGAGACCCCGAGCAGACCCGCTGACTAGGCTCTCATCAAGCTGGCAGGGCTGTAGGCTCACTCGGTGATTGGAGGTTGTTTGGAGAGGATACCCCGTGCAGACCTGCTGACCAAGCTCTCATCAAGCTGGCAGGGTTGTAGGCTCACTCGGTGGTTGGAGGTTGTTTGGAGAGGAGACCCCGAGCAGACCCGCTGACCAGGCTCTCATCAAGCTGGCAGGGTTGTTGGATCACTCAGTGGTTTGAGGTTGTTTGGAGAGGAGACCCCGAACAGACCCGCTGACCAGGCTCTCATCAAGCTGGCAGGGCTGTAGGCTCACTCGGTGGTTGGAGGTTGTTTGGAGAGGAGACCCCGAGCAGACCCGCTGACCAGGCTCTCAACAAGCTGGCAGGGCTGTAGGCTCACTCGGTAGTTGGAGGTTGTTTGGAGAGGAGACCCCGAGCAGACCCACTGACCAGGCTCTCATCAATCTGGCTAGGTCGTAGGCTCACTCAGTGGTTTGAGCTTGTTTGGAGAGGAGACCCCGAGCAGACCCGCTGACTAGGCTCTCATCAAGCTGGCAGGGTTGTAGGCTCACTCGGTGGTTAGAGGTTGTTTGGAGAGGAGACCCCGAGCAGACCCGCTGACCAGGCTCTCATCAAGCTGGCAGGGCTGTAGGCTCACTCGTTGGTTGGAGGTTGTTTGGAGAGGAGACCCCGAGCAGACCCGATGACCAGGCTCTCATCAAGCTGGCAGGACTGTAGGCTCACTCGGTGGTTGGAGGTTGTTTGGAGAGAAGACCTCGAGCAGACCCGCTGACAAGGCTCTCATCAAGCTGGCAGGGCTGTAGGCTCACTCTGTGGTTGGAGGTTGTTTGGAGAGGATACCCCGAGAAGACCCGCTGACCAGGCTCTCATCAAGCTGGCAGGGCTGTATGCTCACTCGGTGGTTAGAGGTTGTTTGGAGAGGAGACTCCGAGCAGACCCGCTGACTAGACTCTCATCAAGTTAGCAGGGTTGTAGGCTCACTCGGTGGTTGGAGTTTATTTGGAGAGGAGACCCCGAGAAGACCCACTGACCAGACTCTCATCAAACTGGCAGGGATGTAGACTCGCTCGGTGGTTGGAGGTTGTTTGGAGAGGAGACCCCGAGCAAACCCGCTGACCAGGCTCTCATCAAGCTGGCAGGGCTGTAGGCTCACTCAGTGGTTGGAGGTTGTTTGGAGAGGATACCCCGAGCAGACCCGCTGACAAGGCTCTCATCAGGCTGACAGGGCTGTAGTCTCACTCGGTGGTTGGAGGTTATTTGGAGAGGAGACCCCGAGCACACTCGCTGACCAGGCTCTCATCAAGCTGGCAGGGCTGTAGGCTCACTCGGTGGTTGGAGGTTGTTTGGAGAGGAGACCCCGAGCAGACCCGCTGACCAGACTCTCATCAAGCTGGCAGGTTCGTAGGCTCACTCGGTGGTTGGAGGTTGTTTGGAGAGGAGACCCCGAGCAGACCCGCTGACCAGGCTCTCATCAAGCTGGCAGGGATGTAGGCTCACTTGGTGGTTGGAGGTTGTTTGGAGAGGAGACTCCGAGAAGACCCGCTGACCAGGCTCTCATCAAGCTGGAAGGACTGTAGGCTCACTCGGTGGTTGGAGGTTGTTTGGAGAGGAGACCCCGAGCAGACCCGCTTACCAGGCTCTCATCAAGCTGGCAGGGCTGTAGGCTCACTCGGTGGTTGGAGGTTGTTTGGAGAGGAGACCCCGAGCAGACCCGCTGACCAGGCTCTCATCAAGCTGGCAGAGCTGTAGGCTCACTCGGTGGTTGGAGGTTATTTGGAGAGGAGACCTCGAGCAGACCCGCTGACCAGGCTGTCATCAAGCTGGCAGTGTTGTAGGCTCACTCGGTGGTTGGAGGTTGTTTGGAGAGGAGACCCCGAGCAGACCCGCTGACCAGGCTCTCATCAAGCTGACAGAGCTGTAGGCTCACTCGGTGGTTGGAGGTTGTTGGGAGAGGAGACCCCGAGCAGACCCGCTGACCAGGCTCTCATCAAGCTGGCAGGGATGTAGGCTCACTCGGTGGTTGGAGGTTGTTTGGAGACTTTTGCACTACCCCGATCCTTGCTCGGCCCCAGGTAGACCCACTGCGAAGGCTCCCATCTAGCTGACAGGTCTGCAGGCTCGTCTGTGGGGGTATGGGACCCTGAGTGCTGCTCGGCCCCGAGTAGACTCGCTGCTCAGGCTCTTATTAGCTGGGCGGGGCGGTAGGCACACCTGGGGGGAAAGGACGTGGACTTGTAAAAGGTTTTGGAAAAGGTTTGGTCTCATAGAAAAACTGAAAAGTGTGCAATGCTTCTTAAAAGGGGGAATAATCATAGTTTAAAATACAATTGAGATCAATAGTTTCATTTTGATAAACTGAATAGACTAATATTAATACATCATTTGTTTCATGCCTTATAAAAGTAGTTAAATTATTTGCAAAGTCTGTCGGATCAAAAAAATCATTCTCTTTCTTGACATAAAAAATAACATTATCGATCTTATTTCTTTTATTGTTGATCTTGCTGATACGTAGAATGTTTGGGAGGTAGCAAAATCATTGTATTTATTAGAGGTACGCCCATCTGAAATAATAGCCCCTTGCATCTCAAGACATGTACTGCTATTGACTTCCACATAAGTTAATGATTTGGTTGGATTTTTAAAAGATAGATGGGATTTTACCGCATTTTTGTGATAGTAAGTTAATTCTAATTTAAGCCCTGGTGTGGAGCTCTCTCTATCTCTAAGTGAGGGATTCCCTCAGTTTTTTTTTGGGTCGGCTCCCACTCGCCGGATACTTGGGGTTGAACATTTTTTTTCGAGCGTGAAACTCGCTCGAAAAGAGCGGAGATTGTGTACAACCACGTACCCGGCCAAGTGGGACCCTCCCCAGGTAGCGGGCTCGAGGCGTGCTATGAGCGGGGATTTGGTGCAGCTCTGTTCGAGGACGTGCGAGCTCTCGTACAAGCGTATGGAGATTTCAAGTTTTATGTTATTTATAATATATATATATATATATATATATATATATATATATATTTATAATATATATATATATATATATATATATATAATATATATATATATAATTTATATAAGAAGACTCATTATGGAGATAATAAAGAAGGGGGATGAGGATAATAAAAAGAAAGGAGGGAGCAGCAAAAAGGGGATCAGGACTTTTTCTTCAAAAGGGAGATAGGGATTATTCCTCCCAGCAAGGCCCGACCGCTTAGGAGGCAAGATCAGCGTGCAGTAGAGCACCTTCCCCGGCCGCCCAAGAGGCGGGATCGGCATACAGCAAGGCCCGACGGCCTGGAGTCGAGATCGGCATGCAGCAGGGCTCGGCCACTCTCGGCGCCGCCTGGAACGAGGTTGGCTGGGAGCTTCTCTCCCGTCGCCGCCAAAGCATGGCCCTAGCTCGACCCCCTTCCTCGACTCCGCCTGTGGCAAGGTCGAGCTCGGCCACTTCCTCGAAGCCGGCTTCATCTAGGCCAGCCCGGCCTCTTCCCGTCACCGTCAGCAATAAGTCCGACTACCGGCTTCCTTTCCCGTCGCTGCCTCAAGTAGGGCCAAGGCCTAGCTTTCTTCTTCACCACAGCCGCATGGTGCAAGTTCAACCGGGAGCTCCTCTCCCGGCATCGTCTTTAGCAAGAACAGCCCGGAGTTCCTCTCCGGCACCGTCGCCAAGCACGCATCAAGGGTAACGATGTTTCTATTCGGGCAGGTGAAGCCCTCGATTTACATATTTGCATGGAGGCCCCTCTCCACCAATGGGTGGAGGAAGGGAGCTCTCCGACGGGTTGACATGTACGTCCCCACTATTAACTGCATTAGCATCCGGAAGTGTGAGTACGGGTTTAGGCATACAGTGTGAAGCTCATCCGGACGTATGAGCCGAATTGGTGATGTTCTGGAGTTCCCGGAGAAGACTCTGAGGAAGTTGTGCATTCTTTATCTAGCGGAAAGCAGTAGACTTAAGCCCAAGTTCGTGCCGGCCCTTGAAGACCTACTTTGTTTATGTTGCCGGCCTGCGTGCCGAGGTATGGAATGCCTGCGATGCTTTTGCTAGCCCTAGGAGGTTTGCGTTACGTTGGTGGCGGCCCAAATAAGGCTACGGAAAAATAGAGATGTTAGGCGAGGTTATGCTATTAGGAGGGCAGTTGAAGGGCGTTGTGCATAGACCCGAGGTGGCATCTTTAGTTAAGAGGGAGTGGATTTTGAGATCCTCCCTAAAGGTTCTGGTCGGCCAAGAGAGCCTTCCAAAGGTGCCAAATTAGCTTAGCCTTTGGCTTGGGAGGGGAAGAGTTTGTTAGTCCTCCGGGTATGTGGTGGGAGCTCCACGCTGAGACCTTGGGTCTGTGCCTTACGTTCCTAGTCTAGTACCTAGATTGTTCGTTTGAGTGTAGTAGGTGCGCGGTCACCCCTCTTTTGGGATCTCAAACTCCACAGAGACCAGTTTCCGGTTTCAACAATAGGTAGGAGTGGAGAGCTAAGAATGAGGAGGAGCTGCGGCTCTCCCTTGATATGTTAGAGGAGGTACACGACCTCTTTGCCATCCGCCAGAAGGAAGTGAAAAGAAGAATGACTAAGTATTTCAACAAGCATGTCAGGGTCAAATAATTTGCAGAAGGGGACTTGGTCCTGAAGAAGGTAGATGTCGCGGGACGGTCAGCCGCCGTGGGAAAGCTCAACCCCAATTGAGAGGGTTCATACATTATAAAAGAAACATTGAGGTCAGGAGGATATCGCCTCTAGAATGTGGAGGGCGAGACCCTAAGTTTCACATGTAGCGGTGATGACTTGAAACATTTTTTCCCTTAAAACATGTAAGTAGAATTCCTTTTTCTAAATGAAATTTGAAGTGTTAGTGCTCTCGTTGATATCAATGAGACTGGTTGGTGTTCGTTTGATAGACCCCCGAGTAAATCTCGCTGTCAGGCTCTCACTTAGCTGATAGGGCTGGATGTCACTCGAGGGAGTCTACCCCAGACCCCGAGCAGATCCCGCTGTCAGACTCTCACCTAGCTGATAGGGCCGGATGTCACTCGTAGGAGTCTGCCCCAGACCTCGAGCAGATCCCGCTATCAGGCTCTCACCTAGCTGACAGGGCCGGATGTCACTCGAGGGAGTCTGCCCCAGACCCCGAGCAGATCCCGTTGTCAGGCTCTCACCTGGCTGATAGGGCTGGATGTCACTCGAGGGAGTCTGCCCCAGACCCCGAGCAGATCCCGTTGTCAGGCTCTCACCTAGCTGACAGGACTGGATGTCACTCAAGGGAGTCTGCCCCAGACCCCGAGCAGATCCCGCTGTCAGGATCTCACCTAGATGACAGGGCTGGATGTTACTCGAGGGAGTCTGCCCCAGACCCCGAGCAGATCTTACTGTCAGGCTCTCACCTAGCTAGCAGGGCTGGATGTCACTCGAGGGAGTCTGCCCCAGACCCCGAGCAGATCCCGCTGTCAGGCTCTCACCTATCTAGCAGGGCTGGATGTCACTCGAGGGAGTCTTCCCCAGACCCCGAGCAGATCCCGCTGTCAGGATTTTACCTAGCTGACAGGGCTGGATGTCACTCGAGGAAGTCGGCCCCAGACCCTGAGAAGATCCCGCTGTCAGGCTCTCATCTAGTTGGCAGGGTTGGATGTCACTCGAGGGAGTCCCACCCACTCCTGGAATTATTTAGGAAGATTTCTTTCCTAAGGGTGTAGGGGGGAGAAGGTCCTTATAGGAGAGTTTGGACTCGTAGGCCCATCTCGGCAAAGAGAAGACGAGCCCTGCCCTGAGACTCCTATTGAGGAAGGAAAGCTCCAACAAGGCACTCCCCCCCTTCAGTTTTACTTGTGAAATATTTTGATGATTTTGACTCGGTATCAACAAGAGAAGGGACAACTCGCGCGCGAGCTGGGTGGTTATGAACCCAGCTCGGCAGGAGGTCCATTCCTGGTTAACTTGGGGAGGGGGAGCTCTTGGAATCCGCTCGCGAGTACGAGTCCTAAACATGCGCTCTAGTGGAAAATTCCATCTTAGTGGGATCCAGCGAAGAGGAGGGCTCGCGGGCAAGTGCATCACAGAAGGAAAGTTCAAAGAAAAAGAAGATAGAAAAATTCACTTTTCATTCAGTATAAAATGATTACAAAAGGAGAGCTCGTCTAGGCGAGGTTACAAAAAGAGGGGAGAGAGTTACAAGAAAAAAAGGGGGGATGTCAACTCTCATCTTCTCCCCTGGATTGGTGATCTCTGCTCGCCCCGCCAGAAGGATTGTCCTTGAAGTCCTTCCCGAAGAACATGTTGAGGTTGTCTTCCTTCTCACTGGGCGGTGTGGGCGGGAACAGACTCGGCATGAGGTCTCGGACCGTGACCTCCTCGCAGCCCTCCACCAGCACCTGCATATCCTTCATGATTTGTAGGGTGTATTCGGCGGATTTGATTGAGTTGACCCGCAGTCTTTCAACGACCTCAACCTCTCCAAAGATCCTCGAGCTCTTGTATGGGAAGTGGAGCTCGTTGCCACCTGGAGGGAGGAAGACTTCCACCTGGCGGGCGATTTCGTCATGAAGCCCCTTGTTTTCCTCGCTCAGCTTTACGTTCCTCCCTTCCAGCTCAGCAGTGGGAGCCTCCAGCTCGGCGGTGCGAGCTTCCAGCTCGGTGGCGCGAGTCTCCTGCTCGGAGGATCGAGCACGAAGCTGATTATTTTCTTCCTCTAGTCCGATGGCGCGAGTCTGCAGCTCCCTAGCGACCTCGACGTCCTGAGGAAAGAACAGGTAAGTAAATCTGAAGCTAAAGATCCTAAGTAAAAAACGAGAGAGGGATAACCAATGCTCACCAGTCCGTCGACACCCTTGGCGAGCAAGTCCTCGGCAATGTCAAGCCTCCTCTCCAGGTCAACGACCTTGTCCTAGGCCGGGTCGCGCTTCTGCTCAGCCTTCTACAGGAGGTAGCTGAGGTTGAAGCCGCGACGAACCACCATGTGGTGGAGCTCCAGTGCCCGCATGTGGGCCTGCAGGCCCTCATGGCCGAGTTGGCGCAGGGTCATGCGCTTATAGGTTGCGGCATCCTTGCGCCCGTAGAGGCTGAAGCCGAGTGCATAGGCTTGACCTGAGGAGGGCTCGCGGTCGGCCCATAAGGATTGGAGGGTGGAGACGGAGATCCGGTGGGCGGAATCATCCCACTGAATCACGGGCTCGCCGACCGAGTCCTTCCACCTCCCCCAATGCCGAAGAGGGGGTGACTCTTCGGCGGACCCAGCTTGCAGGCCGGGGTCTTCTTGACTGCAGGAGCAGAGGGCTCGCCTCCCTCCTTTTCATTGCCTGTTGTCTCCTTCAGCGGGCTCCCCTGCGATCCGTCCGGGGTGGTCTCGGGCGAGCTCATGTACTTGGCATGTTGTTGTTGCTTCTCCCAAGAAACCACCACCGCTTTCAGCTTCTTATGCGGTGGATGGCGTCGAGGCGATCTGGACCCCGCGGGATCAGCCTTCTTCTTGCAAGAGGGCTTAGACAACGACGGCTCGTCTTGGCAGGCGTCCGCAGCCGCCTTCTCGCGGGCGAGAGGGTCGAGGAGTAGTCCCGGATCCGCAAAAGGCGGGTTCTCGGGAATCAATCGCTCCCCTACATAAATAACTTGGTGAAAATGAAAGTGATGATAGATACAACTTTAGAGGGGGGTGAATAGAGTATTCAAAAATTATGACACCCTACTCAACTCCCTTAGAGTTAATTTGCGGAATGAGTTTATAGTTATTTTAAACCCTAGAGCCTAACACAAAGTGAAGTGCACTAGAGAAGGGCAACTGTAATTATAGTTGATCTTTGATCCTATCACAGCAACTAGCAATCCTAGTTATTTCTACTCACAGCTACAGTGCAATAAATTAAATAAGCAGCACAGACGACACAAGAAATTTTATAGTGGTTCCCTCTAAATAGGTACGTCCACTCTTCTACCACCCTGGTAGGAATCCACTATAGGTTTTTGATCAGTTGCCCTGCCACCCACTGATCCGCTTCAGGTAAATCAAGTAGACCCTTTGAGCTTTTGATCAGGAGCTCAAAATCCAACACAGGTTTTTGATCAGGTGCCCTGCCACCAAGGTTCACTTTTGAAGGGAGTAATAACCCTTTATAGAGGAGGTTGACAGAGTTAAAGTTTCTTCTATATTGTTAAAACAGATTAGAGAAGCTAGTGGATTGCACAGAGCTAGAAAGCTCTAAAAAGTCAAGGCTCCCCCTGGCTTAGAGAATATCCAGAAAGAAGTCTTGCTTCAGGGTGCAGGAACTCTTCTGAACTCTTGACAGAGAACTATCTAGATATTCTGAAGGAGAAGCTTGAAGAAGACTCTTGATTTGGAAAAGGTGTTCTTCTTCAATCAGCTTCCTTTCTTCTTCTTCTTCTTCTAAAAGCCTCTGAGTGAATGTCTTCCTGTGAGCAGGATGAACTCAGGATGAAGAAGAATGCTGAAGAGATTTTATCTTCTCAGTTGAATGTGAATTTCTGAGAGCTGTAGATCTCTATGCTGCTGTGAGAAAAAAAAACTTCTTGTATTTTGTGTTGTTGTTCTTTGTATATCTATTTTTCTTTGTCTTTAGAGGGCACTTTATATATGAGCCTTTGCAACGGCTCTAATCTGAGTTTGAACTTTGTCTTCTTCTGGAATCTGCAAACTGGGCTGCAAAACGCACAAAGTAAAATATATCTTGCAGACAAATATCCTATAAGAAGATAAAGCTTTCTAAGAAGCTGCAAATCAATCTGATAAAAGAGTGCTAGAGAAAGTCACATCAGAAAGAGCTCTTTATGGCCAGAGAAGACTTTTGAGTCTAACGGCTATAAAGGACAGCCTGGCAGATAAAGTAGAATATATAATTCAGCTAATAAGACAAACCACTTTGTCAGATAAAGATTGACTTATGCATAAAGAATGGAGCAAAGATTGCCTGGAAATAATAGCATAACATCAATGAAATATACTTTAATAAAATATGTCAAGCAGATAAGAAATAAATAATATAACTTTACTAAAGGCAGACAAAAAGAACGTCGACCGACCCTCGGAGATCGTCGACCGAAGCACGGAGATCGTCGACCTATCAGACAGATAGTCGAACGACACAGATAGTCGAACTATCATGGCAGATAGTCGAGCTATCGCACAGATAGTCGAACTATCACACAGATAGTCGAACTATCAAAAAGCAGACAGATAGTCGAACTATCAAAACAGATAGTCGAGTTATCAGATAGTTGAACTATCAACACAGATAGTTGAACTACCACACAGATAGTCGATCTATCAAACAGATAGTCGAACTATCAACACAAAACAGATAGTCGAGCTATCAGAACAGATAGTCGAGCCATCAAATAGTTGAACTATCAAAACAGATAGTTGAACTAACTGAAAGATAGTCGACCTATCAAACAGATAGTCGAACTATCAACACAGAGCAGATAGTCGAACTATCAAAACAGATAGTCGAGCTATCTGATAGTTGAACTATCAAGGAAGATAGTCGAACTATCAAGAAATCTGTCTTAACAAAAGAAGTCGAGCAGGGTTCGACGATCGTCAAGGCAGATACCGCAGATCGTCGAGAGTTGAACTAACTCAGAGAAAGACGATCTGCTGACAGACGAACGTCGACCAACTGATAGACGATCGTCGACCAGTCGATAGACGATGGTCGAGCGGCGTTCGACTATAGTCGAACCAAAAATGACTTAACCAAATTTTCATCTGGATAAGCAATTTTACAACTAAGGGAATCTAACCTATTAGCTAACCTTTGACCATAGATAAATCTTGGGTCAAGAAACTAAATGAGAGGACTTAACACAAATCCAAACTAGGGTACCAACAATCTCCCCCTATTTGGGTTTAGTCTCTCAAAAACAACTAAAAAATAACTCAGGAAAGCAACATCTAAGCATCAAATGCATCAATCAAACAGTTAACATAAACTGATTGATAATAAAACTTAAACAGCATCAGAATCTGGTTTAGAGATAGAAGAGTCAGGAATAAACGAGATTTTTCTGAGAGGATCTAGAGCTTTCTTCTTTGATGTCTTCAGATCTTGTTCTCCAATAACTTTGGTTTCTCCTGTTCTTGGAACAACTGCTTCTGGATATTTTTCTATATATTTGGTAGCATCAAAAACTTCAGGTCTTACCTGGAATCTATCAAGTTCTTTCTTTCTAAATTTGGACATAGTAGTTAAGCCTTTAATATCTTTTCCTTCAGCTCTGGCTTTTCTAATCTGAGCTGATCCAACCAATTCAAGGAATCTGGCCATACTGAAGTCAGGATTAAGCTCTAAGCTTTCATACTCATTTTCATCAGCTGGATTTAGAGGATTTACAGTTCTGAATTTAGTAGAAAGTTCTAACATGCTTGCAGCTGGCTCTTTCTTTTCTTGAATAACTAAAGATGTTGGAGGAGCAAATTCAGCATATCTTTTACTTGATTTCTCAGAGTATATAACTCTTTTTCCTTTTGCATCTATTTTCCTTTTCTGATCAGATTCTCTTGAAGATATAATTTTGCTTTCTTTATCTGGTAATGTCCTTTTCTTGGGTGAAGGAGGAGGAGAAAAGGTTGGCTTTAGGTAAATTACCTCTTTCACTTGTTCTTGTAACTCAGCTTCCTGTCTCTGATGTCCAGATTGAGACTTGTCATGGTAGCTTTGATTTCCTTTCCTCTGATAAGATTGGGAAGAAGTGAATCTAGAAGGAGGAGTAGAGGGACTGGCAACATTCCCAGACGCTCCTGCACTAGGAGGAGGAGGAGGTCCTTTAGAATTCCATTTAGGAGCTGGACTGTCATATCTTTTAGATTTCTTTCTTTATTTTTGCTGATTCTTGGAGAATCCCATCCAGTGTTGATATTCTTTTGACTTGGGATCTATTCCTTTCAAGATGTAATAAGGAATATCATGATCAGGGTTAGATAGAGGAGGAACAACAACTTTTCTTTTTCTTTTGGCAGATTTCTTCTTCTTGGTTCCTTCTGAATCATCAGAGTCATCTTCATCATCATATGATTGAGGATGATCATAAGGATCAACAGCTTCTCGTACAGCTTTTTCTCTATCCTTTAAAACAGCTTTTTCTATCTCTTCTTCCAAGGCATCCTGTGCCAGAAGAGTGTCTAGATCCAGTCCTGGGGTGTCATCCCAGACTGTAGACTTTTCTTTTTGAATATTTGAAACTTTCTCTATCTCAGCTGCAACTGTCATGAGGACCAGTTCATCATTCACCGCTACCTGAGCTGGAGAAGAGGGTACAGGCTTTTGATTAGCAGATTCTTGCGTTGGTTCTTGAGGAGGTTGATGAACATCTAGTTCTATTATTTCTAGATCTCCTTGATCTTCTTGCACTTGATCTGTAGCAACAGGAAAGCACAGATCCTCTAAATAAGCTAGCATCATACCTTCAAGATATTGACATGTTAACATGTCAGTTAACAAGTCAGTAAATTGAGAAAGGGAAATACTTTCAGGACTTCCTACCTCCCATAAATCATCTAGATAGGAGGTGATGACTCCTTCCAGGAATAGAGCAACTATGGGAGTGGAGTATTCTTCTAAGCAGACTTTGACAACAAATTTTGTTTTCATTAAAGCATCAGAAATCTCTTTTTCAGAAAGTTGAGGTACTGTTTCTTCTTGAGCTACTATCTCTTTTTCTATAAGTGTTGTTTCTCTTTGAGTATCTGCTGGAGGATCTGCTGGAAGAGAGGCCAGGGGCAGTTCAGAGGCATCTTCATGAAACATCTCCCCCTGCCTGATTTCAATGGAAACTGAAACCAGGCCCCTAGATGAAGAGGGCTCAGCAGATTTTGAGAGAGCTTGGATGGAGGTAGTCAGGGAAGAAATGGAGGATACAAGAGGAGCAATTGCTTCTTTAATTATGGTTTTGATTGAAGGAGTAATTAACTCCAGGATATTGGCTATGAGTGCTGGAGATATAGATGTGGATGGGGGAATAACAGAAGATGGAAGATCATCAGGAAAGGTAGTTTCCTGATAAGATGTGTTGTGAACTGGTGATTGAGGAGTGGATGAGGGATAGTCAGTGTGATCTGGAGGTGTAAGTGGTGACTGAGGTGGGGTTGGAATTCTCTCAGATCCTAACAAATCAAAACTGGGAATAGAAGTCCCAGCTAGATGTGCAGGAATGGGAGATGCTGGAGATGAAGTATGGGGAATAGAAGAAGAGTCAAGAAGAAGAGTGGTAGTAGATGTAGATGGTAATGCAGATGTCGATGGTACTTCAGTAGAGGTAGATGGGAATGCAGTAGAAGTGGATGGAATGGAAAGAATGGATGAGCCTGTTTCAGGTAGGTGGGGAGTGACTGAAACAGTCCTTGTGCTCTCAGACACAACTGGAGCTACCCCTGCTGGAGAAGGCTTCTGAAAACTTCTTTTCCACTTAACAAACAGTGTTTGATCCATCTTCTTACTGGCATTGATAGTTGTTGAAACTGTTACCAACAGGTGGGAGTATTTCTCTTTTAGAAATATCCCAAGTACCCTACCTAGGGTTACTTCCTTCTTGCCATTCTTCTTTCTTATCAAATCAAACATAATCCCTGCCCAATTGATCTGTTTCTTATTTACTATGGCACACATCAAGGCAAACTGCTGCCTGGTGATGTTATCATGAGCAGAGTGCTTGCCCAGAAGTACTTTTCCGACTAGTTCAGTCAAGAACTTTATCTTTAACAGAAAATTAACTTTTAACAACTTAGAAGGAATGCCTTCGGCATGTCCTAACTCGATTAACATCCTTCCAAACTCTTGGGTATCTTGTTCATAATCTTCTTCACCATTCAGTAATCCAAAAATAGCAGTCAATGCGGCAGGAGTCAAACTTACCTCTTCGCCGCCAATCGTTCCAGTCATCGATTCGTCATTGGAAGACGAAGTGAAAACCCACTCTTTAATCTCTGTTATGTTGATCTTGATTCTTGTGGTCATAAGCTTTTCCAAACCTTGTTCTTTGCAGAGCTGGAGGATTTCTATTATCTCAGAATCACAGGTACTGAAAGAGTTGAAGTCTACGCTGAAGCCAGCGTCGAACTTCATCGCAGACAGAAGGGCTGGAGCAATCGCCATCGATTTGTCGGAGAAGACGAGAGAGACGAGGAGGAGAAAGCGCGAGGCAGAGCTCAAATAGAAAGACGGAATACGAAAAGACGAGTTCCGTCGACTATAATAAGCACGATCTCTTAACCTAGATCGACCATCGGTTTAAATAAAAACCGCAATCGTCGGTCTATTTTAAAAGATACTGGAGACGATGGTCGAACGGCCGTTCGACGATCGTTTCCTGAAGCATAATAGTCGATCAATTGTTCGACTATTTCTGTCTTCACAAACAAATAAGCTGTCATCGCTCGTAGGTCGACGATCAGCTCAACCTGATCGACTATCGTCGAACGTCGTTCGACGATCTTCAAACAGATATCAACAAAGGCAAACGTCACACTTAGTCTTTTCCATTAATCATGCCTAGTTGATGCAGAAAGAACAGATGCTTCTGTTCATCTAAAGGCTTGGTGAAAATATCGCCTCTCTGAAGGTCAGTGGATATGAACTCAAGGCTGATCTTGTTCTTTTACACACAATCTCTCAGGAAATGGTGTCTAATCTCAATGTGCTTGGTTCTAGAGTGGTGCACAAGATTTTGTGCAATAGAGATAGTACTGGTACTATCACACATGATTTTTGTGTTCTTGTGTGTGTACCCATAATCCAAAAGCTGGTTTTTGAATCCACAGGATCTGTGAACAACAATTGGCAGCTGCTATATATTCAGCCTCTGCAGTTGAAGTTGAGACAGAAGCCTGCTTCTTATAGAACCAAGAGACCAATCTCTCTCCCAAGAACTGACAAGTTCCTGAGGTGCTTTTCCTGTCAACTCTACAACCAGCATAGTCAGAATCAGAGTATCCAATTAACTCAAATTCTGATTCTGCTGGGTACCATAGTCCTAGATTTGGACATCCCTTCAGGTATCTCAAAATTCTCTTGAGAAGAATCAAATGAGATTCCTTGGGGTTGACCTGAAATCTAGTACATAGGCATGTAGCAAACATTATATCTGGCCTACTTGTAGTTAAATACAATAGGGAACCAACAATGACCCTATAATTCTTCTGATCAACTAGCTTACCCTGATCATCAGAATCTATAACTGTATTAGTAGCCATGGGTGTATGCATTGCTGAAGCATCAGCCATCCCAAACTTCTTTACCAATTCCTTGGCATATTTGGATTGGGAGATGAAGATGCCATCAACATCTTGCTTTACTTGGAGACCAAGAAAGTAAGACAGCTCACCCATACTACTCATCTCAAACTTAGAATGCATCAAGTCAGAGAACTTTTTGCACAGTTTGGGATCAGTGGAGCTAAAAATAATATCATCTACATACACTTGAACTAACAGGATTGTGTCCTTATGGTGCTTAACAAAAAGGGTTCTATCAACTACTCCCCTAACAAAGTTGTGCTCTAACAGGAAACTAGCTAGAGTCTCATATCAGGCTCTGGGTGCTTGTTTAAGTCCATAAAGAGCTTTTTGCAACTTGAAAACATGTGAGGGCTGAGTTGAAGAGACAAACCCAGGAAGTTGTTCAACAAATACCTCTTCCTTTAGCTCACCATTTAGGAATGCACTTTTGACATCCATCTGAAAAACCTTAAACTTCATATAGGCTGCATAGGCTAGAAAAATCCTTATTGCCTCTAGCCTTGCTACAGGAGCAAAGGTTTGGTCATAATCTATACCTTCCTCCTGTCTGTAGCCCTGAGCTACAAGCCTAGCTTTATTCCTTATTATAATTCTATTTGCATCCAACTTGTTTCTAAACACCCACTTGGTGCCTATGATCAGTTAGCCTTTTGGTCTTGGAACCAAAGTCCATACCTTACATCTTTCAAACTGATTGAGCTCCTCTTGTATAGCAATGATCCAGTGGGGATCTAGCTCAGCATCTTTTATGGTGAGAGGCTCAATCTGTGAAAGGAAACAAGCATGCATCACATCCTGTCTTTATTGATGTCTTGTTTGTACACCAGCTGATATGTCTCCAATCACTTGAGATGTAGGATGATCTCTAAGTGTGACAACATCAGCAGGTGGGATGTGATCTTCAGCAACATTTGGGATTAATTCCTCAGGAGGAATTGGATCAACTGTTGGTGGTACAACAACAGCTTCTGCAAAGTCTTCATCACTGTCTGAATCAGTGATGTGAAGAGTTGATAGATGGAGAATCTCTTGAGTGACATCTTTATTGGATTCTGGTACCTGCAATGAACTTGAGGAAGGATAAGTTTCCTTCTTCTTGTAAAACATCTGAGATTCATCAAAGGACACATGCACAGATTCCTCAATTTTAGAAGTTGATTTATTAAATACCCTATAAGCTTTGCTTACTTGGTAATATCCAAGAAAGATTTCCATTGAAGCTTTTGCTTCAAAATTTCTAAGGTATTCTTGTTATTGTTATGAATGTATACTACACAACCAAACACTCTAAAATAATTAATTTTAGGTTTCTTTCCTTTAAGCAACTCATAAGGAGTTTTGCTCTTAAGTTTGTGTATAAGACTTTTGTTCAGAACATAATTAGCTGTGCTAATAGCTTCTGCCCAATAGGAGAGAGGCATATTAGCATCTGCCAACAATGTTCCTGCAGCTTCAATCAGGGTTCTATTCTTCCTTTCCACTACCCCATTTTGTTGGGGAGTTCTAGGAGCAGAGAAGCTATGTTTGATACCTTCTTTCTCATAGAATTCTTGCATGAGAAGAGACTCAAACTCAGTACCATGATCAGTTCTGATCAAGGCCACATGAGTAGAATACTCAGTCTGCACACATAGCAGAAAGTCTGTAAGAACTTTGAAGTTATCAGCCTTAGTTCTCAAAAAGAACACCCAAGTGAACCTAGAGAAGTCATCTACAATTACTAAAGTGTAATACTTCCCTCCTAAACTTTGTACATTTATTGGACCAAAAAAATCCAAGTGTAATAAATATAGGATTCTAGGTGAATCACTTTTATTTACAGATTTAAAGGAATTTTTGGTTTGCTTGCCTAGTTGACAAGCCTTGTATAGGCTCTCCTTCTTGTAGGGGCAAGAAGTTAAACCTCTAATAAGATTGTATTTAGATAACCTAGATATGTTCTTGAGGTTAACATGGCTAAGCCTCCTATGCCATAAGGTGTTGTTATTATTTATTACTTCATTAAATAAACAGATTTCAGATTGGGTTGAATTAAAATCTACTAAATAAATATTACCTTGTCTAATACCTACTAACACAACATTACTATTTAAAGTAATATTACAGAGAGTGTTAGTGAAAGATACCTGATATCCTGCATCACATAACTGACTTACTGAGATAAGATTATGCTTCAGTCCAGTTACATATGCAACTCTCTTGAAAGTTACTGCTCCAATGGTAATCCTACAATATCCTTCAGTTTGACCACAGCTAGAATCCCCAAAGATCACCTTTGGTCCAAGCCTGGCCTTAAATCTTGACAGATTTTCTATATTTCCTATCATATGTTTGGAGCAACCACTATCCAAATACCACTTGTCCTTAGTAATTGGATAGGTCTTCACCTGCAGAATAGACAATTAGACATTGTGGACTCAGGTAACCTTGTGTCCATTATTCTTCACATAATGAAAACTAGAAATAAAAGAATAAGCAGGTTGGGGTTTATATCCTAAAGGGTAAGATCTCCTAGGTGGGATGCTCCATGCAGTTAATGGGTCCACAAACCAAGGGTTTCTATTTATATTTAGGTTTCTAAGGTTCTGGTTGTAATTTTGAAATTTATATTGAGATCGTCGATCTACGTTCGACGATCGATGCTCAGATTATCGAGCTTCGTTCGAACATTGAGCCTCCGATCATCGAGCAGCGTTCGACGCTTTTTGTAGCTCCTTAAATTTTTGCTTTCTCTTTTCTCTCTTAGCTTTATTTAAGGCTTGATTAACTTGTCTTACTTGCTCAGTGTTCTTTATCCCATCAGCTTAAATAAAGTTCACTGGAGTTGAAAGATGATTTTTAAGAATAATTGGGGGTTCACATGATGAAGCTCCTAAGCCTAGCTTATTATTGCCTGACCTAGTGTTTGTCATGCTGGTGATTTCTAGCAGCTTAAGGCTTCTGCCATTTAAGGATTCTTCTAATCTCTTGGACTTTGCTAGTTCATTTTTAAGAAACTTTATTTCTTCACTAAACTTAGTGAGTTCTGCTTCTAACCTAGCATTTTCAATGGAAATAGATTTTGATTTAGCTAACTTATTTCTAAGTTCCTTAATTTCCTTTTCTGAACTAATTAGATCTAAGCAAAGGGATTTAAATTCAGATTTAAATTCAGAAGAAGAAAATTCATATGAAGATAATACCTGATCTTCTGTAGGCATCTCTTCATCATCATCAGAACTCTCTGCAGCTGAGTGATTGCTGCAGGCATCAATTGCTATAAGGCAAATTTCCTTTGCCTTCTTCTCTTCCTCATCCTCACTGGAGCTTGAGGAGGAAGATTCCTCATCTGAATCACTCCAGGTCTCAGCAACAAATCCTTTCTCCTTCTTCTTATTTTTGTAGGAGGAGGACTTGGAGTGTTTCTTGTGATGTTCTTTCTCCTTTCTCTTTTCTTTGCTCTTTTCCTTTGGACACTCTGGTAGAATGTGTCCAGGTTTCCTACAACCATAACACATAATTTCTTTAGCAGGAGATCTGTCATACCTTGGTTTATCTTCATATCTTGAAGATTTCTTTCTGAAGTCTTTTCTTCCATCTTGAGAAACCTTTTGGCAAAGAGTGCCATCAGTTCCTCATTGGATTGGCTTCCTTCAGAAGCATCAGCAGCTTTGAGAGCAAGAGTTTGCTTTTTCCTTGTTGGAGTTAGAGTCTTTGCTTCAGCCTTAGCTTCCCTGGTCTTCAGCACTTGCTCAAAAGACTTGAGCTTGCCAAGGAGAGCTTCAGTTGAGATTTCATTTGTACTTCTGGCCTCCTTGATAGGCCAGATCCTAAGATCCCATGTGCTGGGGAAGCACATCAGTATCTTATCATTGACCTCTATCAATGTAATCTCCTTATCAAGAGTTCTCAGCTCATTGATGATTGAGCTGAGCCTGGTGTACATGGCTTCAACTGATTCAGCTTCAGTCTTCTTGAAGTTTTCATACTGGGATATAAGGTTGGACCTTCTGTCCTTCCTTTCATCAGCTGAACCAGCTACAATCTGATTCAGTGAGTCCCACATGGCTTTTGCAGAGGTGCAATCAGCCACTTTCTGGAAGATTTCATCAGACATAGTCTGAGCCAGAATATTCATAGCATTGGCATCAGCTATATTTGCCTTCGTGTAGGCATCATTGTAATCTGGAGGAGGCACTGCACTGAGATTTGTAGATGTTGTAGCAGTGGCTGCAGCAGGAGGTGTTGGAGGTCCTGTCAAAATAGAAGAGAAAATGTCTTCATCAATAGAGTTCATGTATAATTTGATTCTTGCCTTCCAGATGCTAAACTTAGCTAAGTTGCAAGCTGGAGGTCTGGTGCTAGAGTAATCCTTGGACTGGGCCATGAAGTGAATATCTATAAGCTTGGTATCTATCAGGATCTTGTGACTCAGGTGTTAGCCTGTACAGTCAGTCAACCTCCCTCTGATACCAATTGAAAGTGACGATAGATACAACTCTAGAGGGGGGGGGGGTGAATAGAGTATTCAAAAATTATGACACCCTACTCAACTCCCTTAGAGTTAATTTGCGGAATGAGTTTATAGATATTTTAAACCATAGAGCCTAACACAAAGTGAAGTGCACTAGAGAAGGGCAACTGTAATTACAGTTGAGCTTTGATCCTATCACAGCAACTAGCAATCCTAGTTATTTCTACTCACAGCCACAGTGCAATAAATTAAATAAGCAGCACAGACGACACAAGAAATTTTATAGTGGTTCCCTCTAAATAGGTACGTCCACTCTTTTACCACCCTGGTAGGAATCCACTACAGGTTTTTGAACAGGTGCCCTGCCACCAACTGATCTGCTTCAGGTAGATCAAGTAGACCCTTTGAGCTTTTGATCAGGAGCTCAAAATCCAACACAGGTTTTTGATCAGGTGCCCTGCCACCAAGGTTCACTTTTGAAGGGAGTAATAACCCTTTATAGAGGAGGTTGAGAGAGTTAAAGTTTCTTCTCTATTGTTAAAACAGATTAGAGAAGCTAGTGGATTGCACAGAGCTAGAAAGCTCTAAAGAGTCAAGGCTCCCCCTGGCTTAGAGAATATCCAGGAAGAAGTCTTGCCTTAGGGTGCAGGAACTCTTCTGAACTCTTGATAGAGAACTGTCTAGTTATTCTGAAGGAGAAGCTTGAAGAAGACTCTTGATTTAGAAAAGGTGTTCTTCTTCAATCAGCTTCCTTTCTTCTTCTTCTTCTTCTTCTAAAAGCCTCTGAGTGAATGTCTTCCTGTGAGCAGGATGAACTCAGGATGAAGAAGAATGCTGAAGAGATTTTATCTTCTCAGTTGAATGTGAATTTCTGAGAGCTGTAGATCTCTATGCTGCTGTGAGAAAAAAAACTCCTTGTATTTTGTGTTGTTGTTCTTTGTATATCTATTTTTCTCTGTCTTTAGAAGGCACTTTATATATGAGCCTTTGCAACGGCTCTAATCTGAGTTTGAACTTTGTCTTCTTCTGGAATCTGCAAACTGGGCTGCAAAAAGCACAAAGCAAAATATATCTTGCAGACAGATATCCTATAAGAAGATATAGCTTTCTAAGAAGCTGCAAATCAATCTGATAAAAGAGTGCTAGAAAAAGTCACATCAGAAAGAGCTCTTTACGGCCAGAGAAGACTTTTGAGTCTAACGGCTATAAAGGACAGCCTGGCAGATAAAGCAGAAAATATATTTCAGCTAATAAGACAAATCACTTTGTCAGATAAAGATTGACTTATGCATAAAGAATGGAGCAAAGATTGCCTGGAAATAATAGCATAATATCAATGAAATATACTTTAATAAAATATGTCAAGCAGATAAGAAATAAATAATATAGCTTTACTAAAGGCAGACAAAAAGAACATCGACCGACCCTCAGAGATCGTCGACCGAAGCACGGAGATCATCGACCTATCAGACAGATAGTCGAACGACACAGATAGTCGAACTATCAAGGCAGATAGTCGAGCTATCACACAGATAATCGAACTATCACACAGATAGTCGAACTATCAAAAAGCAGACATGTAGTCGAACTATCAAAATTGATAGTCGAGCTACCAGATAGTTGAACTATCAACACAGATAGTTGAACTACCACACAAATAGTCGATCTATCAAACAGATAGTCGAACTATCAACACAGAACAGATAGTCGAGCTATCAGAACAGATAGTCGAGCCATCAAATAGTTGAACTATCAAAATAGATAGTCGAACTAACCGAAAGATAGTCGACCTATCAAACAGATAGTCGAACTATCAACACAGATCAGATAGTCGAACTATCAAAACAGATAGTCGAGCTATCAGATAGTTGAACTATCAAGGAAGATAGTCGAACTATCAAGAAATCTGTCTTAACAAAAGAAGTCAAACGGGGTTCGACGATCGTCAAGGCAGATACCGCAGATCGTCGAGAGTTGAACTAACTCAGAGAAAGACGATCTGCTGACAGAAGAACGTCGACCAACTGATAGACGATCGTCGACCAGTCGATAGACGATGGTCGAGCGGCGTTCGACTATAGTCAAACCAAAAACGACTTAACCAAATTTTCATCTGGATAAGCAATTTTACAACTAAGGGAATCAAACCTATTAGCATACCTTTGACCATAGATAAATCTTGGGTCAAGAAACTAAATGAGAGGACTTAACACAAATCCAAACTAGGGTACCAACAAAAAATTCAGATGGATTTGGCGAGATCTGGCAAGGTGGAAAGTTGAACGATATACCTTCGCCGGGAAGGACGGGGAGGAGCGAGTCGAGGCCCCTTCGGAGGAAGGCGACCTCGAAGTCCTTGTGGAGGAAAAACTTATGGAGCTCGGCGTCGTTGCCGGAGACGGTGGGGGTCGGTATACCTTCTCGCCTTTTTGCTACGGCGAGTAGGGGACGTTGCCGAGATCGCCCTTGAGGAAGACGATCTTGGTCATCCAGTTGTGGTGTTTGTTCGCGATCTCGCGAACCTTGATAAAGGAGCCCTCGAAGAAGGCGACGCCGTCGGGAGTCGCCTTGTAGGTGAAGAGTTTCCTGAATACGGTCAAGTTGAACTCGATTTGCTCCCGACGGAGGAAGCTCGCGAACGCCACCATCATAGCGATGGAGTTCGGGTTCAACTGCGCGGGCACCACGCCGAAGTACTTAAGGATCTGGCGGATTTCCGTCCAGAGCGGAATGCGCAACCCCACCTCGAAATGCGAGATGGGGAAGGCGAGCTCCTCGGGGTAGAAAGTGTTGATGGCCTCGCCTTCCCTGGGCCGACGCGCCTCGAAGCCGGGGGGCTTAAAGTCGGCATTGAACACGGCGAACTCCTCCTCTGTCGTGTTCCCCTCAAAGAAACAATAATCGGTGAAGTGTTGAGCGCACTTTGAGCGCCCATCAGAATCAGGATTGGTCTTCCCTATGCTCGCAGAAGGTATAGGGAGCGAGTGCAGATAGGAAGTAGGCGAGCAGAGGAGGAAAGTACATAATCAATAAAAGTAGTAAGTCGGGGTAGGTGAGAGAAGACTATTAATAGGAAAAGGGATCAAGGGTCGAGCCGACCGAGCGGTCCAGCTCGCCTAACCAAGCTCGCCGACTTCCAAAACCTGTCCCATCACTTGCCAAGCGAGAATATTATATTCACACAACAAGCAATAAAATCTAAAAATATTCTAAGTTATTACAGGCCCAAGAGGGATATTGTTCAGAGAAATCAAATGCAAACAAAGCAGCAATTTCGGCACATGCGCGAGCTGAGGGGGCAGGAGGCGAGTTCCGGTAGGCCCGACAGGGGGGGTGTTCTTTACCTCCCCCTGTCTCGCGTCTCCTTCCCCGCAGGTCGGCGCGAATCGCGGAGCTCGCGGATCCGCCTCAAGCATCCCCGGGCTGCCAGAAGGTTCTCGTCCAACTCCTCCAGCAACGGTAAAAGGGACGTTGCCTCGCCCGCCGGGTCCTCCCTCGCCTCGCCTACTAGCCACGCGCACTCCCGCTGCAGCACGTCGTTGTCCTCCCGCAACCGGTGGAGCTCGTGTACCATCTTTTTGAGGACCTCGATTCCTCGCTTCGTCAGCTCAGGGCCCCCCAGCTCGGCGTCCAGGAAGGACTCCATGGTCTTCGGGGAAGGCAGGGGCGAGTAGCGAGCTCGCTCCATGGATTCGTCGGCCTCCGACTGACTGAAGAAGGCTGCAAGAATAGTCGAACAATAATGTGAAGGGCGAGCACACCAGAGGAACTACGGATGATAACCAATGGACGACTTACCTGAAGAGCTCAGCGCCTTGAAGGAGAGGCGAGGTGGAGGCATCTTCAGATTTTTACCACGGCCCGGAGGATGTAGTCGACGTGGAAGAAGGTTGAAGCCTAACACTGGGATAGTTCCAACACCCTCCCTCAAGGTCTCAGCGAGCTGGGAAAAGGGAACGCGGGCTGGCGAGTTCGGCCTTTGCAAGCTCCACCCCATTGTCCCGAAGGGTGGGGACAGGTCGCATTGACGAGCCTCCGAAGCCTTAAACCACGTGTCGGCAGGAAGAATATCAGCTCACGGAGAGGTGACCTCACTATCCCCACCCCGACAATCTAGTTCGGCGCAGAGGTCAATGAAATTCCCCTCCTTCCCAGGGGCGGGAAGGGTAGAGGAGCCGGTCTCAGGCTCCAGGGTCATTTTTAGGTCTTGGAAGACGCGCTCGGACACTTCTGCATCTGGCTTCACCCTCTTGGCAGAATTAGACTCGGCCGGGACGCTCCGTAGGATGTTAAATGGAATGGAGGTTAGGCTATCGATGCGGGCAGAGGAGACCTCGCGAGCCACTTGGAGCTCCTTGGGGAAAGGCATCTCGGCAAATTTAGAGCGAAGGGGAGTGATAAAGGTCACCCAGGTACGCAGGTGCATATTTATAGTCATTGGTAGACCCCGCCGAAAGATTCCCTGGCTCCTGCCACACTCGCCGAATCCCGTGGGGTTGGATGTTTCTTTCTGAGCTTCTGCCAACCTCGCAAAGAGCGGGGATTGTGTACAAACCCGTATCTGGCGAGTGGGTCATTAGGAGCCAGAATGGCCAAATCGGGTAGTCTGAGTCCCTGGTCGAGCTCGGCAGGAGGGAGAGCTCGGTAGTCTCTGGCTCGCCCAGGCGGGGTGAGATACCTTGGGGAGGCGAGCTCGTACTCGCCAAGCCCAGCTCGCCAAGTCCAGTTCGTCGAGCTCTGGGTTGTTTGTTGAGTTCTGGGCTGTTCGTCGAGCTCTGGGCTGTTCGTCGAGCTCTAGGCTGTTCGCTGAGCTCTGAGCTGTTCGTCGAGCTCTGAGTCGCTCGCCGAATTTGAACCGTTCAACAAGCCCGAGGCGTGCGAGTAGGGCAGGTCGGGCCCGTACTCGCCCAAGATCGAAGATAGGCGGCGAGTGCCTGCTCCATCGAGTACTCGCCGCCCTTGCCGAGTATGGTTTGTTGAGGGCTACTCTCCCAGGGATCTGTGAGGTGTTTTTACCATTTTGGCCCCGCTGGCCTGCCCATAGCCAGTTAAAACAGCGGAGTTGCGTTGTTGGCAGACCCAGCTGGGCTGCACATAGCTGTTCAGAACAGCAGAGGTTGGCTATTTGCAGGCCGTTTTCAGAAATCTATAAATATGACCCAAGGGGTACCTCAAAAGGCATGCTTACTTGTCTCCAAGTCTTCTAGCACTTTCTGAGGTACCTTAGCCCGACATTTGGCTAAGGAGGGGAAGCGCTCAGTGATCTTTCGGGTGTGTGGTGGGTCCTCCGCGCCGGGCCCTTGGTCCAGTCCCTTGTTCTTTTTCCTTGTTGTTTTTCTTGCAGGAGAGAAGTAGGCGCGCGATCACCCCTTCCCCAAGGGTGAACTCCATCGAGACCGAATTTTCAGTTTCAACAGATATCATATCAGAGTATGCATCGATTTAATCCTTTAATTAACGTCAACTTATCATGTTCAGTTACTCTGACTTGTACTCGAAGTAGCGTCGACTTCTAGCCGAAGTTGTGTCGGCTTCTAGTCAACGCATGATGACATTACATGACTTTCCTCTTAAATTCAGTGTGTCTTTCTCATGTCCTTTATACCAATGACACCCTAGGAATTCTAAGATCATATTACCCTCTCTATACATCATGGGTAATAAATCTATGAGGTAAAATCACTTAAAATAATTTGTTAAGGTAAATCATAAGGATTTTCCCCAACATAAAAAATTTGATTGGTTTATGCGTGCATAGCAAAGTTTGATTGGTGCACCAACAAATTGATTTCACTATGGCATTCAACACTTTAATGGTCAATTTTGCTTCCAATTACATAGATGCATTGGGTTATGTCAGCACTTCATGGGTCGAGTCATACAAGCAATATTTTGTTTCTACATGGGTTGACAAATTTCATTGAAGCCATTCTAAAAAAGTTTGCGGAGTCAAGTTATCAACAAAAAAACAATGAAAAGAAAACTCCGAGAATTCGTTGATCCCTCCTGTAGCCAAATAGTGGAGCCTTTGGTGCCTTTGCGTCTAAAAGAAAGACCAAAAGGAAGTTATAAAATTTTTTGGGATGACTAGAAATCCACAAAACATGATACTTCTTATTTTTAGCACGTTCTTGCTATGGAAGGTTCACAACCTGAAGCAAAAAAAGTAAAGAAAGATGTTAAATTGAATGCTAGAAAGAGAGAAATCTATCAACTAAGAACTCATTCACGAGACAACAAGCTATTTATGGGTACTTTTGTTCATGAACAATTGCTATCTTTTTTTTTGAACACATTATAGATGTTGTGCATTGATGTGCAGGGGGATGACCATTGCGAATTTTGAGTTATAAGCCAAGGTTTGAATTTTGGTGAAGATTGGATACAAGCAAGAAATAATCTCCAATATAAAATTTTAAATCATGCAACTTTACATGATGAGGTGTACGACACCAAGAGACAACAACTCATAGATTCTCTTGATTACACAATTACGTCCGCACCGGTTGAAAAATGGATGTCACTACCTGATATAGGTTTATTAATTGCATCATTCTATAATGTTGTCGTAGTTCAGCTGTCACGTGATCAGTGCTTCACATTTCTTCCACTTCATTCAATTCCACAGATGGAGCCTAAGCTAATTTTCATTGGATTCATAAATGTGAATCATTTTGTGTTGTTAACTCTAAGTAACAATTGTCCATTGCCACCATTATTCTCTTCATGGGGAAGGTTTCATGAGGAGTTTGCACAAACGTGGATATCTACATATATTTCACGGATTACCCTTCCACCAACGAATATAAAGAACACTTCTGTTATCGGCTTAGAGGACTTCTGATAACAATCAAAAAATTACTTTATGTTATTATTATTTTCAACTTTATAAACTTGCATGTTAACTTGTACTTTGATTTCTATATGAACATGAGATCACAAATATTTGGAGAACAAACTTCATGTTTTTTGTTATCAGGTCTTTTGTCTTTTTGGTGAGAAATTATCATTTTCCAATATACATATTCGAATGTTGATTTTAAATTTCTTTCCTTGATTTTTATAGGTGCATGAAGACCACAATAATTTAGACAACATATTTAGTGGTTGTTGTTTAAAGAATTTTGCCTATTATGTTTATATTTATGTTGTAATTTAATGGAAATCTCTTTTAATTCACATATTAAGTGTGATGCATTTATCTCAATTGTGGTGTGCTTAACAATGTGCGGTACCTTTAACAATATTTGAAAAAATAAGGTGCTTTTCACAATGCAGTGCGACAAGCAAAAAGTGCGGTTCTTTTAACAATTTCCTTTTAAAAGGTTTTAATAGGATAAGATTTCAAAAAAAAATCTTCAGATTATTGTTTATGTATAATTAGTCTTTTTTATGAAAGCAATAAAGCTCATATGAAATATACTCTTATCAAAAAAATGAAAATACAGTTGTGTAGCAAATCAGAGAAGGTCGGGTTTCAGATTTGAGTCCTATTTCTGCAGGACTCGTTAAGAGGAAGGTGCCATGCAGATCTCGGCTATCTTATCCTCTTCTACTAAAAGCCTGAAATGGATGAACTTTGCCTCTTCTACTGAGATCAAAATATGTTCTCTTGTCCAAAAGGAATGAATAGAAGATGCCGATCTTCTTCGGCGACGATCGAGATCTGGATGCCGGCGAATCAGGAGGAGGAAGATGAAGGCCGACAGTTTCTCCCAATGGAGAGTGCGGCAGTCTCCTGAAAAAAAAAGAGAACCGGATCACGCCGTGTTCAATTGATTGGTCATGGATTCGGTTTTCGGCTTAATAGAGATGCCTAATGGGAGTTACTCATTTCCATTAATCCTCATAACTCTAAATAAAAATAAATAAATTAAATCTCATAAAATTAATTGAGATTTAATTATCATGCCCACTAATATGGCAAGATTGCGACCGAGTTCGGGTCCGGAATTTACCAGACGATATGACCCTCCTATCACAGACTTCGACCGTTCGCGCGACTGAGCTAACGCACGCTGTAGGAGTCCAAAAAGACTCAAATTTTCGCGTACGACTTCACTAGATCTTTCAATGAATCGAGTCCACCTTACGGGAAATTTCCAACAACGAGCTCAAGGAAGATAGTGGATTTTGGCCCGACACAGGTCCGATCATATGGTTTTTGACCCTTTCTAAATATTTCACGCTAAAACGTCTCCGTGTGATTGTTGTTTGTTTTACTTTTGACTGTTTTCGTGCCTGATCCGGCTTGAAGTTAAGACGGTCTGATTCTCTGCACTGGAGGAAAAACGGACGACCCACAACAACTCGATTATAACAATCCCCTTAAATATCACTAATCAACGAACTCAACAAGCTTCAATAATGGAGGGAGTCTTCGGACTCGTTTGGCGCGGCGGGAGGAGACGCGAGCGGGAAGGATAGAGCCGTTGTTGGAACCGGAGGGGGAGGCAGCTATTCGAAATGGAACTTTTTTGCTTCATTCCTCATGGCATGGCGGGAGGAGACGCGATAAACGCAGCATTCGTGTTACTTTGGTTTTGAACTTTCAAAGCCACATATTTCACCATCTCCACCTACCGGCCGCCATTGCTGACTTTTCTCCAAGCCGCCCATGTGTTTTGAATGGGCACATGCGAGGAAACTTCTTGGAAAGAGGTCAAAGCATGTGAAATGACTCTATAAAATGGGAGGATGACAAGCTATAAAGAACACATCACAAACCAGGCCAAAGAAAGGTAAAACATTGAGGAGTAGAGAGGCAGTGCAAGACCGAAGGCGACGGTGGGCGTCGACATCCGATTGCGAGCTGTATCGACAACATAGAGCGAAAACGTGCGGGTAGCGGCAAGACATCAGATTCGCGAACAGCGGTAAGGTGCACGGTGCTCGATGGTTGCATGCTCGTCGGCGGCGGTGGTTGTGCGCAATTGGTGACGTTGGCGGGCTGCACATTCGCGGCAAGGTCGAGTCTCACTTGATCGGTGGCGGTGGTTGGTCGTTTGTCGACGACGAAGAATCGTTTTGCAGTCAAGTTTATAATACTCTTCCGGATTTTTCGTAGTGCAAGTTCTTCTGCAGTATAATTTTGAATTTGCATCTCTTAATTTTGAGCACCTACTAATTTTATTGTACTAATAAAATTGTTCAAAGTACATATTTCTTGTGACTCTGTATTTAGTTGTTTGTAAGAATTACGCTTCCGCGATTAGAAATCCCAACACGTCCGGCATTTGGTTACGTGATGTGCGGTGACATTTGCCGCTAACGCCGTCTCCAAATGCCGCGCTAAACGAGGCCTTCCTTGTCATGCATGCTTGGTGAAGGGGTCGGACCACCACCACAAATATATTTCCCCAAATTATTATTACCAATTTACCATATTAATTTCAATTTTCGATTATTATTGCTTAAATATAGAAGATCTATTCAGATATTACAATTACTCAATTCTTGCATTAGACGTCTGTATTCATTTAAACATCCCATAAATATATATTAAGACATCCAGCTAATTAGGCTCTGTATGGTACTCCAATTCGTCTCCATTCCATTTTAATTGAGCTGCAATTTGAGTGTTTGGCAACAACTAGTTTCTCACCATTTAAAATTCCAGTTAAAACTGAGTTTTTTTTTCTCTTTTTTTTTGAAATGGATTTGGAGACCTATTTTTTCATTTCCAAAAAGACTAGCTTAACAATTTTTTATTTTTTTTATTTTTATTAAATGAATAGAAATCGTTTAAAAATAAAATTACGTTTAAAATTTTGAAAAGAAATATAAATAATGTATAATTTTATTTAAAATATTCGTAGAAAATCAGAACGAAATAAATAATATTCTCGTTGAGATAATTATGAATATATTTTAAAGTGTTATTGAAAGCGAAGCTTATCCAAATAGAGTTTTAGATTTAAAAATACAGTTTATTATATTTTTTCAAAGTATTCTATTTTAAAATGGCACTGGTATCCCAAGTAGAGCCAAAGACTCTATTTCACACAGTGGTGGCTGTCTATGAAACGTCTTTCGTGAATGCCCGACCACACCTGAGTAAATTTATCTACATTTATGTTAAAAAATATTTTTTTTAACGATGACGATATAACGATTATCATGTCAAATATACATTTTATATGGTGATGTTTTTGTCTAAACTCAGTGTAATGAAAATTATATGTCAAATGAGAGTAATTTTTGGGTCCGAGTGCAGGACCTAGCATCTTTGCGTTTGGGATATTTGAGATGTTATTTTTGTCTATGGAAATACATCTCAGATTTTCCTGCCCAGATGTTATCTCATATGTCCCCGCCCTAGATGTCTTCCTAAATTTTCAGATGTCTTCAATTCCCAAATTTTCAGATAACGTCCCCACAGGAAAAAATGACATCTTAGATGTCTCGGATCAAAAAATTTAGGTCTGTGACACGGATCCAAAAAAAATCATCAAATGAAGCCTAAGTAAGCCAGCTTAATTGTTTCACTTAAAATTTGAAGTAGGTTTCTTAATTTTTAATTTTTTTTTAGTCCCAAAATTTTAGGCAAGTGATGACTCGTGTTATAAATTGTTTAAAAAAACTCGACTTTTTTTTGGTTCCCCAAATGGGTTCGCTCAAATCAGAGATTTTTTGTCATAACCTCGACCGAATCGCCGGTACAAGTCCAACGAGCCAATTCTCGTGCAATTCTGAGTCTGTTTGATCGGAACAAGTGTACAAACAGACACACTAACTGCACCCCTCGTCGTCGGGAGTGGACAATCTCACTCTCTTAATGGGGGAGCCCCGCTCTCATAGTGGGAGAAGAGGAAAAATGCCTGAACAGCCCAAGAGCGAGTGCGTGCACGGGCACCCAACCACCATCACGACCACGGGAGGACCCAATGTACAGGCATACCCGGGCACGTGTTCTGGTTGACAATATTGTGATTCACCCCTGGCCTTCCGCTATTCTCCTCTATGGATGCCTGAACCCTAAATCCCTCCATTCACAAAAGACATTTGTGATTCGCCCCTTGGCCCCTGACCATAAGTAGACGACGACTCAAAGTCGCAAAAGACATTCGCGATTCGCCCCCGTGCTGAGGAGACTTCACCGCACGATCTTGCAGCCTCCTTCACAAGACTGTCTTTCACGCCGACCTTTAGCCCTCATCTAGAGCGGAAGTTTTCTCTAGTTCTAGTTTCTCCGGCTTCCCTCTTATAGATTAATGAAGCTCCTGCATCTATAAATTCGGTTGAATGCTCCAGACAACACTTCCATCTGGTTCTCCTATTTCTACTGAAAGCTTCGTCCCCTAGTAGTTGGAATACCAAACGAAGATATTGTGCATGCTCTTCCATCGTGTCACTATAAACAATAATGTTGTCCAAGTACACCACCACGAACTTGTCCAAGTAGGAATGAAAGATTTGATTCATCAAAGTGTAAAAGATTGTGGGTGCGTTGTTCAGACCGAATTATATCACCAACCACTCGAATGAATCATACCATGCTACACATGTAGTCTTTGGCCCATCCCCTTCTGTAAAATGTACTTGGTGGTAGCCCTTTTGTTGATTCATCTTTGTGTATATCCTTACACTCCATACTTGTTCTTTATAGTCACCTTTATTAACGCCTGATAGTCAGTGCACAACCAGAAGGTCTCATCCTTATTCTAAAAGAGCACCAACGCGCCAAATGGTGTCTTTGATGGTCTGATCATTCTAGCTTCGAGCAGTTCTTGCAACCACTTTCTAACCTCCTCAATCTCGGGTGGAGCCATCTGATATGGTGCCTTTGCCGGTGACTTTGCTCCACTGTCCAACTCAATCTTATAGTCTACCACCCTACAAGGTGGCAACCTTTTTGGTAGCTCTACGAGCATCACATCCTCGTTATCCTTTAGGATTTCTACAGTAGGTGGAGGCACCTCCTCCACAGTCTCATCTTCTTACTCCTTCAATGTTTCCAAGAAAATAGGCTCATCTTTTTTAACTTTGTTAGTTATTTGTATAGCCGAAAGTTTCTTGACTTTGTTGCTTGGTGGTTCTTGTACTGTGGGAAGTATGCAAGTTGCACATTTCTCCATGATGCATAAAGAGTGGCAAGTTGGCATGACGATTACACTCACCGTATTGAAGAAGTACTCCATGCCCAACTAGCTACAGATGAGGGATAACATCGAGCTATACGTAAAGGCTTGTCTTGTTTGCCAACAAGACAAGGTGGAAATAAGTAACCATCGGGACTTTTGTAACCACTTCCAGTACCAGAATACCCTTAGGAGATGGTGACGCTTGACTACATCAACGCCTAGCATAAGTTTGAAGGATGCAGGTCTATCTTGATGGTGATAGTTTACTTCTCAAAGTATGGCACTTTAATACCAAGTACTAATGACACAATAGCAGAAGAGACGACGTGGCTCTTCTTCAAACATGTGGTGAAGTATTGAGGTCTACCCAAAATCATTGTGAGTGATCGAGATCCCTGCTTTACAGGAAAACTATGGACTGAGCTCTTCAAATTACGTGATTCAGAATTAAACTTCTCCACCAGCTTCCACCCTCACACGGAAGGGCAAACCAATAGAGCGAATGCACTACTGGAGTGCTACTTACGACACTTTGTGAGTGCTAATCAAAAGGGTTGGGCTATACTTATGGATGTGGCACAATTTTCTTAAAGCTTGCAGCGGAGTGAGGATATGAGCAGGAGTCCTTTCGAGCTTGTTATAGGGAGGAAACTCCTCACACGACATATTTTGACGACCACAACAGTGTTGAAATTGGTGAAGTGAAAGTGGGTGGTCGGGCAGTCCGGGCGACCTGGGCGGACTGGTAGTTAGTCCGGCGAGCTGGTGGTTGGCGACCTGCGTAGTTTGCTGCGGTCAGGTTTGCGGACTGCGCGGACTAGTTTAGTCCGGCAGTGAGCTGAGCTCTTAAAGGTGGTGTGCGCGGCCTGTGCGGACTGTGCGGACTGGTTTAGTCTGGCAGTGAGCTGAGCTCTGCAAGGTGGTGTGCGCGGCCTGTGCGGACTGCGCGGACTGGTTTAGTTCGGCAGTGAGCTGAGCTCTGCAAGGTGGTGTGCGCGGCCTGTGCGGACTAAGCTTGGAGTCCGCGAATCTTCTTTGGAGTTGCGGTGAGCAGCGGTTTGGCCATGGAGCTGGCAGACTGGCTTGGTATTCGCCGAGCTCGCGCTTTCTTTTCTGGACTTGCACTTCTGTGAAGTTCAGGGTTTCTGCAGTGTCCGCTGTAACCGGGAGGTGTTGTGCATGTGGTCGTGGACTAGTGCGTGCAAACTGGCCTTGTGTTCAACTGGTCGCTCTTGCGGGATGGCTGGTCCGGCGTTGCTGTTGCGGAGTGGGCGGACTGCCTTGTGCAGTTTGTAATCTCGCCTGTTACTTGGCGAATATGGGTAGCCTTATTTATACGAACTGGGCGGACTGCCTTGTGCAGTATGTCATCTCGCCTATTACTTGGCAAATATGGGTAGCCTTGTTTCTGCGGACTGGGCGAACTGCTTTGTGCAGTTCGCCATCTCGCCTGGACTTGGCGGGTTGGTTTGCCCCGTGCGGGCGGACTCAGCGGACTGACGTTGTTAGCTGCGACCAAGGGGCGGTGACTCTATCTCATAGGGTGGTGACCATACTCCTCACCTGGCCTATAAATAGGACCCCCCGACAAGTCATTTTCAACAGAGTGAACAGTAAGTTGGGCTTGAGTTTCAGTTGCGGACTCGGTTTTTTGTATCCACACGGGTTGCTTGCTTAACTGGTTGCTATGTGCATGCGGCGCGGCTAACACTATGAAACCAGGAGTTTGGTTCTTACCTCAGTGGAGTTAGCGGACTGTTTCCAGCGGTTACCTGTTTTAGCATCTTCTCTCAAGTTCAATAACATGTCCGCGCGACCTCGCGGTCTTGGAGGGTAGGCGACTTGTTCCTCTGTTCAGCAGCAGTTCGGCGAATAACGGCGTGTCCGCGCGACCTTGCGGTCTCGGCGTACTCCGTGTTATGTTTGGTTTCAGCTCGGCTCGGGCGGTCTCGGCGACCTCAGCGGTCTCGACGATCTCGGCAGTTTCTGTGGTCTATCCGCCCGAGTTGTTTTGTGTTTCTATTTTTTCATGTACTGGCGAAATCATGTCTCGTCATGTATACCTCGCCCTGTAAAGAAGATTAATGAAATTTTCATCTGCTTGCTTCTGTCTGTGTTTTTGGTTATCTGAGTTGCTTCCTGCTTTCCGCAAGTTCAAGTTGTGAGCTGGGTAGCTCCGAAGATATTGATTTGGTGTTTGGACTACCTTACTGAGCAACTTGAAAAAATTCAACATGGTATCAGAGGGAGGTTCAGTTGCTTGAGCGGTGATCAACAAGCCTTGTTGTTGCTCTGTATGCTTCTGAAAGGATAACCAAGTTAGTGCAATGGACGGTGGGTTTGCAAGAGGTCTGGGAATTAAGCTTCTAACACCGACTAACTTCAAGAAGTGGAAGTCGTGCATGAAGAAATATCTTTTGGGCGAGGAGCTATGGGAGGTCGTCAGTGGCGATGATCAAGTAGAAATCACTACTGAGTTTTGAACAGCCGAGCAGGTGAGAGTGTGGAGGAAGACAAATGCCAAGGCTGAGTTTGCTCTCAAGCGGGCGGTGTCACCTGAGCTCTCTGATCACATCTTAGGATGTGAATCTGCTGCTGAGATATGGACTTCCTTTGATGGGTTGTTCAATAGGAAGAATGTAGCATGACTACAGTTCTTGGAGAATGAGTTGGCTAAGGCAACTCAGAGAGATCTTTCTATCTCCAATACTTATTGAAGATGAAAAGCTTGTGTGCTGAGCTTTCAGCACTTGATCCTGATGAGCCGATCTCCGAGGCCAAGTTGAAGAGGCGCATAATCCGCGGTCTGTGGAAGGAGTATGTGGCCTTTGCTACTTCTATTCACGGCTGGGCTACTTAGCCCTCTCTTTTGGAGTTGGAAAATCTGCTTGCCTCGCAGGAGAGCCTGGCAAGGCAGATGGCTGGGATGACTGTCTCTGAAGGAGCTAGTGAAGCCCTTTTCACTGAGAAAAAGAAGAAGAAGAGATGAGAAGGGAAGAAAAAACTGACTGCGGCTGGAGATGAACCTTCATCTTCTAAACAGCAGGACGGTAGCTTTGCTCTTAAGAAGGACTGGAAGAAGAACCTGAAATGCTACAGGTGTCATCAACCAGGCCACTTCAAGCGAGACTGCAAGGCCAAGTTGCAGTCTGGGCATGCTGCAGGCAAGTAGGAAGCTTCCTCTAGCAAGGAGGAGGTCGGTTGGGGTGGAGCATTCATGACGGGCACTTGTGTCCGAGCTTTGTCCACCGTTGACATGGAGGACGATTGGATTGTTGACTCCGGGTGTGGTCATCACCTTACTGGAGATATGTCAAAGTTCTCCAAGTTGCAGGCATACTCAGGTAACGAAGTTATTATAACTGCTGATAATACTGTTCATGCAGTAGAGAAGGAGGGTATAGTAATGTTGAGTAGTGATAAGGGGCCGCTAACGTTAAGGAGTGTTTATCACGTACCGGGCATGAATAAGAACCTCTGCTCTGTGACCAATGCTGTCGACGCCGGCTATCACGTTCTGTTTGGGCCAACAGAAGTGAAGTTCCTTCGTAACGTATCAGCGGTTAAGGCTGATGTTGCTCACGTTGGAAGGAGAGTGAAGGACTTGTTTGTTATATCAACAAGTTCGGATGAGGGCCAATGATAGCGCTGCTATGTGGCATGAGAGGTTGGGGCATGTAGGGATGGATAAGCTGAAGACTATGGAAAATAGGAGCCTTGTGAGAGGCTTGCCTAAGATATCTTCCTTCGGTGATGGTCACGTTTGTGCTGGATGTCAGTATGGCAAGTCTCACCGTCTTCCATTTGATAAGTCGCAAATGAGAAGCAAAGCACCACTGGAGGTTATCTATGGTGATCTGATGGGACCAACCGTTACTGCTAGCCTTGGCGGGAGCAGGTACATGCTAGTCTTGATTGATGACTACTCAAGATACACTTGGGTGTATTTCTTGAAGGAGAAGTCTGAAGCCTTCAGATTGTTTGTAGAGTTCAAGGAGCTGGTGGAGGGTCGGCTTAACCTGAGGATCAAAAAGCTTAGAACTGACAATGGCGGAGAATTTGTCTCCTCCGAGTTTTCTAATTTTTGCAGGAAGCATGGAATCCAGAGGGAGCTCATTTGTGCTCATACTCCACAATAAAACGGAGTAGCGGAGCGGAAGATCCGTCATTTGACGGAGACCTGCAAATGCTGGCTTCATGCCAAGAGTATCCCAAGGTCCTTCTCGGCAGAGGGAATGTCTTGTGCAGCTTATGTCATCAATCAGATGCCTCTCAGTCTGATAAACATGAAGTCTCCCTTCGAGATGTTGCTGAAGGAGAAGCCGAGCGTTGAACACCTTCGGGTGTTTGGATCAACCTTCTATGTGTATATTCATGATGCTCTGAGGACTAAGCTTGATGCAAAGGCAAGGAAGCTTGTCTTTGTTGGCTATGATGAGCGAAAGAAAGGATGGAGATGCATGGATCTGGTGACAAAGAAGTTCGTGGTATCAAGAGATGTTGTCTTTGACGAACTGACGTCATATGGAGGAAGCTCGGTTGAGCTACCAGAGAGCAAGGTTGATGAAGATCATGAGGTGGCTGAGGTTGTTGATCAAGAGGAGCTAGTTGTGTCACCAGCAGCTCCAATTGCTTCAAGTTCTGGGAGAGAAGCTTCTGGGTCAGGAAGCAGGTGGAGCATTTCTCCAAGCTTGCCGGATAACAGAGGTGAACCAGAAGAAGTAGCGGAGGTGGTCAGCAAGGAGCAGCCTCTTCGAAGATCAAAGAGGGTTATCAAGCCTCCAGCTCGCTACTGCGAAGGAAACACTGTGAGCTATGTCTCATGTTTCTTTGCAGGTCCTCTTGATGAGAGGGAGCCTGCTAGCTTCAATGAGGCCACTGGAGTCAAGGAGTGGGAAGATGTCATGAGAGAGGAGATGGATGCTCTCAAGATGAATGGAACTTGGGATCTTGTACCCAGAGTTGATGACATTACTCCGGTAACTTGCAAGTGGGTGTTTAAGTTGAAGAAGAAGGCTGATGGGAGCATTGAGAGATACAAGGCTCGCCTGGTTGCTCGGGGATTCTCTCAGCAGTATGGATAAGACTATGAGGAGACGTTTAGTCCAGTTGCAAAGATGACTTCAGTTCGGATAGTGATTGTTTTGGCTGCTTGCCAAGGATGGAGGATGTGGCAGCTTGATGTAAAGAATGCCTTTCTATACGGAGAGATTGACAAGGACATCTTTATGGATCAACCACTTGGATTCGTTTCTGAAGTTCATCCGTACTACGTCTCCAAGCTTAGGAAGGCTCTCCATGGGTTGAAGCAAGCTCCTAGAGCTTGGTATGGGAAGATAGCAGAATATCTGCAATTCTGCGGATACCTTACTTCAAACTCAGACTCAAGCTTGTTTATCAAGAAGAAGGGGGAGCTTCAAGTCTTGGTCCTGCTGTATGTTGATGATATGATGATCACAAGGAATTCTGAGGAGGAGGTAACTAGGCTTAGAGCTGGGCTAGCCATTCGCTTCGAGATGAAAGACCTGGGAGAGCTTCATCACTTTCTTGGTCTCGAAGTGGAGAGGAAGGAGAGTGGGATTCTCATCTGCCAGAAGGGATATGCTGAATGCATTGTGAACCGGTTTGGTTTGATTGAAGGGAAGACTTGCTCTACTCCTCTGGATCAAGGACTAAAGCTTCGACGAGATGAAAGAAGGATTCTTCCTGATCCTTTGGTGTTCAGAGCTCTTGTTGGGAGCTTGATCTATCCGACGATTACTAGACCAAATATAGCTTATGTTGTTGGTCGAGTAAGTCGGTTTATGGCAGAGCCAAGGAAGTCTCATCTTGTAGCGGCAAAGAACATTCTGAAGTATGTCAAGGAACCTTCTGACATGGGACTTCTTTACAGAAGGGATGCTAGTTTCTCTTTGCTAGGGTACACGGATGTTGATTATGGTTGTGACTCGGATGACCGAAGGTCAACTTCTGGTTATGTGTTCACTTGTGGATCAGCGGGCATTTCGTGGTGTAGCAAGAAGCAGGACTCGGTATCCGTCTCTACTACGGAAGCTTAGTACAAGGCTTCGGCCTTGGCAGCTCGGGAAGCCGTTTGGTTAAGGAGACTGGTAGAGGATGTCCATGAGGAAGTGCAAAGTCCAACTTTGCTCCGAGGGGATAATGAAAGTGCTCTCAAGCTGGTAAACAATCCAGTTTGTCATGCCAGGACCAAGCATATTGAGATCGATCACCACTTCATAAGGGAGAAGGTGTTGGAAGGATCTCTTATGGTCGGTCATGTTCGGAGTGAAGATAACCTTGTTGACATCTTCACCAAGCCGTTGTCGAAGGGGCCTTTTCAGCGGCTACGAGGTCTACTTGGCTTGATCACCACTTCTCACTTCAAGGGGGAGTGTTGAAATTGGTGAAGTGGAAGTGGGTGGTCGGGTAGTCCGGGCGACCTGGGCGGACTGACCGCGCGGACTGGTAGTTAGTCCGGCGGGCTGGTGGTTGGCGACCTGCGTAGTTTGCTGCGGTCAGGTTTTACGGACTGCGCGGACTGGTTTACTCCGGCAGTGAGCTGAGCTCTGCAAGGTGGTGTGCGCGGCCTATGCGGACTGCGCAGACTGGTTTAGTCCGGCAATGAGCTGAGCTCTGCAAGATGGTGTGTGCGGCCTGTGCGGACTGCGCGGACTGGTTTAGTCCGACAGTGAGCTGAGCTCTACAAGGTGGTGTGCGCGGCCCGTGCGGACTTGGCATGGAGTTCGCACATCTTCTTTGGAGTTGCGGTGAGCAGTGGTTTGGCCATGGAGCTGGCGGACTGGCTTGGTATCCGCCGAGCTCGCGCTTTCTTTTCTGGACTTGCACTTCTGTGAAGTTCAAGGTTTCCGCCGTGTCTGCTGTGACTGGGCGGTGTTGTGCCTGTGGTCGTGGACTAGTGCGTGCAAACTGGCCTTGTGTTCAGCTGGTCGCTCTTGCGGGATGGCTGGTCTGGCGTTGCTGTTGCGGACTGGGCGGACTCCCTTGTGTAGTTTGTCATCTCACCTGTTACTTGGCGAATATGGGTAGCCCTGTTTCTGCGGACTGGGCGGACTGCCTTGTGCAGTATGTCATCTCACCTGTTACTTGGCGAATATGGGTAGCCTTGTTTCTGCGGACTGGGCGGACTGCTTTGTGCAGTTCGCCATCTCGCCTGGACTTGGCGGGTTGGTTTGCCCCGTGCGGGCGGACTCAGCGGACTGGCTTTGTTAGCTGCGACCAAGGGGCGGTGACTCTATCTCATAGGGTGGTGACCACACTCCTCACCTGGCCTATAAATAGGACCCCCCGACAAGTCATTTTCAACAGAGTGAACAGTAAGTTGGGCTTGAGTTTCAGCTGCGGACTCGGTTTTTTGTATATTCACGGGTTGCTTGCTTAACTGGTTGCTGTGTGCAGGTGGCGCGGCTTACACTGTGAAACCAAGAGTTTGGTTCTGACCTCAGTGGAGTTAGCGGACTGTTTCCAGCGGTTACCTGTTTTAGCATCTTCTCTCAAGTTCAATAACCTGTCCGCGCGACCTCGCGGTCTTGGCGGGTAGGCGGCTTGTTCCTCTGTTCAGCAGCAGTTCGGCGAATAGTGGCGTGCCCGCGCGACCGTGCGGTCTCGGCAGACTCCGTGTTCTGTTTGGTTTCAGCTCGGCTCGGGCGGTCTCGGCGACCTCAGCGGTCTCGGCGACCTCAGCGGTCTCGGCGACCTCGGCGGTCTCTGCGATCTCGGCGGTTTCTGTTGTCTATCCGCCCGAGTTGTTTTGTGTTTCTATTTTTTCATGTATTGACGAAATCATGTCTCGCCATGTATACCTCGCCCTGTAAAGAAGATTAATGAAATTTTGATCTGCTTTCGTCTGTCCGTGTTTTTGGTTATCTGAGTTGCTTCCTTCTTTCCGCAAGTTCAAGTTATGATTTGGGTAGCTCCGAAGATATTGATTTGGTGTTTGGACTACCTTGCTGAGCAACTTGAGAAAATTCAACAAACAGAGGATGGAAGGAGCCCGAGAGCATGGAAGATGGCGAAGTCGTCGGAGGAACATGCCGCCTTGGCTAGATCTTGCTTGGGTAAGGCTCGTAAAAAGAAGAATAAGTTGGTCAATGTTAATTAAGAGACGACCGATGGAGTACTCAGTGGGAGATAAAGTGACGGTGAAGCTCCTACCATAGTAGTTCAGGGCGGTTTAAGTCATTAATTGTCATCTTAATGTTTTGTTCGAGACTTTCTTAAGAGAAATATTTTAGAGCCTTCTACTTAAATCTTTCATTATTAACTAACCAAAAGTCTCAACACACCTTTTACTTAAATCTTCATAACATACTCTCACTTAAGCTAGCATAAGTACAAAACCAAATAGTCTTAAGTACCCACTTGCACATTGAGCTTGTTAAGGAGTGGAAGCTATAGTCTTTCGGACAGCAGCCCAGATGTAACTACCTCCAACCAGATCTCCCAGGGGCATGAGAAGTCATACTATGAATCTCATAGGAGCATAAGCAGTGCAATTGGGTATAAGAGCTTGATGTAAATCCCTCTTATGAAGGAGGTCGGGGGATCAAGCTTCCCCCTCAACAACCTACCCACGAGGATTCATAGTCCGGCTGCTCACTCTCCTAGGAAATCTAGTTGGAGGTGGTTCCTCTCCTTAACAGAGTAATCATGTTATAGTCCGCAACTTGTCTCTGTCAAATTAACAACATACATCTGCTTAAACAAAGAGCTAAAAGATTCTATTTTTTTATCAATTCTCCATGGAAACAAGAATATTCTGAAAATCAAAGCCGAAGTCAACCAAACAGATCAACAATCTGTTCAAATAAACTATAAAAAACTGAAATGCAAGATCAAACTGAAATGAAACAAAAAAATATATTTCTAATAATGAAATCAACTCCGGTGCTTAATGACTTAATTGAAAGTGATGCCAACAAAATAATTACGAATGAAAAAGAATTTGTTGAACAATATGCATTTAAATTTCTGCTATTTCTTTAGTTTTTTGATACTTGTAATAATAAATTTTGTAAACTTTTTGAATTTAAAAATTATCAAAAATCTAAATATTTTACTTAGTGCCTGGTCAGACAAAAATCTAAGGTTTACCAATGGCTACAACAAGGGCCAATGCATGGCTCCCCTATCGGGGTGCAACCAAGGACGCTCACCCCCCCCCCCCCTCATGGGGTGCGGCCAAGGCCGCACCACCACCTGGGGTACGACTCCCTTTAGGTGCAGCCAAACCACACCCCTCTTGGGGTGCGGCGAAGATGCACCCCCACCTAGGGTGCGCCCAAGATGCACCCCTAGGGGGTGTGGCTTGGTCGCACCCCGACCCCTTGGGGTACGACCAAAACCGCAATCCCACCTGGGGTGCGGCCCCCTTTGGCTGCGACTAAACCACACACTTCTTGGGGTTCATTTAGGGCCACACCGCCCTAAGGGTGAGGCCAAACCGCACCCCTCTTAGGGTGCGGCCCCCTCTTGGGGTGCAGCCAAAGCCGCACCCCCCTTGGGGTGCGCCCAAATTAAGGGTGCAAATCCTGTCAGTCCAAGACTGTACCCAGACCCCCTGGGCTCGGGCTTTTTTTATGTTGGGCCCAGGCCGGGCCCCGCTTAAACTTTGCCCAGGCCGGACCCAAACCTCACCCAAAAAGAGGGCATGCCCGAGCTTACAAAATCGGGCTCAGGCAGGCCCAAAATATGATGGACCGATGTCCAAAATAAAATTGTTCTGCTGCTACTAAGCAATTTAATGTTGGGTTGCGACCCAACATAAAATTGTTGGGCTGCTACCCAAAATTTAATGTTGGGCAGGCCCAACATTAAAATTTTGGGCGCGTCCATCAATTTATTTTATGGGCAGCGCTCCCAGCAATCCCAACAAACATGCCTTTAGGCCCAGAAGGCTTGGGCTTGGCCTAGGCCAGGCACCAAGCCAAGCCGTGGCCAAATAAGGGGGCCTGGTGAGCCCCCTTTGGCCTAGCCTGGGCCTGGCTTGAGCCTAGCCAGACTCGGGCCTAGCCAGACTTGAGCTTAACCAGGATCAGACCCAGATAAACCCAGGCCGGGCAATCGGGCCCGGGCCAAATTTGCACCTCTAGCCCAAAGCCTCGCCCCCTTGGTTGCGGCAAGTGCGGCCAGTGCAGCCGGCCCTTTGCCACATTTTCAAGGCGAACCAACCCGCATTTTCTCCCTACGCGGCCAGGTTCGTACCCCCTAAGGCCACAGTCGTGGATTGCGCCGAGTGGACCCGCATTTACGACGCATGTTGAACTCCTCCGCGTTCATGGTGTACTCACAATGCCTCCACGCTCACTATGTGCTCACAACGTCTCCACACCCACATTGCGCTCACAACGCCTCTACATTCACAACTGAAGAGAAAGGAGAAGTAAAATGAAAGGTGCAATATATTCTTTCACAAAGGGGCATAATATAGGACTTATATCAAGACACTCAATACCTATAGATGGTATGGAACTAAACACAACACTACTAAAAATGTCAAACCCAAATAACTCTAACACTCCCCCTCAAGGTGAAGGGGGACCCTACAGCTTGAACATAGCATAAAAAAAGAAAGATAAAAGACAGTTGGCAACGTGGGACAAAACAATAGCTACCGAAGCCCAACCGCGTGTCACCGGGGATACTTCAACCGGGCAACAGCCACACGACGTTGGTCCACAAAACCGACCATGACCACGCTGGATACACTCGGAGCGAAAACTAGGTCAACCACGAAAGACCAAACCAATCCTACCAAATCCATAAAAAATGACGAGGAGACACAAACAACATACGAAATCGACCTGGGGGCCATGTGTGACTAAGGCAGGAGTCGGTAAAGAGGCATCTGAGTCACCGTTATCACAAACACTCCCTCTCACGTGGAATACATGCATGAAGGCATAAACTATGCCTGGAGGACGTGACGTACACTCCCCCTCACGTAGACCACGTGCACGTGTGAGACCCTCGTCAGGTACATGAACCCAGATCACGTGGAAGAAGGACGAGTCACACACAAACATAACAACACAATTATAACAACAACTAGAAAAAAAACAGCAACTTAAAAAAAATGACTAAGGAAGGAGTCAGCCGGGCCGAAGAAAAGCAGCGGCGGCGCAGGTAGAGCAGCAGTGGCAAGAGGGTTGCCGGGCCAGAGAAGAGCAGTAGTTTGGAGAGTCACCCGACAAGTAGAAGGTCGGGCCAGAGAAGAGCCAGCAGCAGCGCACGAAGAGCAGCAACAATAAGAGGGTTGCTGGGCCGGAGAAGGGGTAATAGCAGCGGAAAAAGGCTTCCAGGCCGGAGAGGAAACAACCGGAGAAGAAGAAGTAGCGGTAGCAACACCGGAGGAGAAGAAGATGTGCCAGAGGAGGAGAAGAAGGGCTGCTGTCGACGGGAGAAGCATGCATCGATTTTGACAGGAGAAGGAGCCATCGATTTCGACGGAAGAGGCGCACGACGACTTCATCGGGAAAAGAGGTTGTCGATTTCGACGGGAGAAAGAGCCGTTGATTTCGACGGGAGAATCAAGAAGCTTAACAACAGTCGCAGAGAGAATCAGAGCCGCGATGTAGCAGGCGGAGCCTTCGACATCGCAGGAGGAGCCTTCGACATCGCAGGCGGAAGTAGCACAAGGCAGCGGTGACGGAATCGGAGCCGCTCCTGTCGACGGGATTAGCGATCGACTCCGTCAACAGGAGCTGGAGCGGCGGGCGTGAGCCATAGCAGCTCGCGGATAAAAAACCGGAAGCTCGGGTCGGGGGGGGAGGGGAAAGAACAGTAGCCGACGGGAGGAATCACAGAAAAATTTATTTTGGGTTTCAGGACTGTAGCTCTGATACCATGAAGAGAAAAGAGAAGTAATATGAAAGGTGCAATATATTCTTCCACAAAGGGGCATAATATAGGACCCAACACCGATAGGCGGTGTGGAACTAAACACAACACTACTAAAAAACTCAAACCCAAATAACTCTAACAGCAACGCATTCACAATGAGGTGTGCTCACAACGTCTTCGTGCTCACGGTGCGCTCACAACGCTTTCGCTCTCACTGCGGGCTCACAACGCCTTCTACTCACTGCGCGCTCACAACGCCTTCTCACTCACAGTACGCTCACACTGCTTTCGTGCTTATGACACGATCAGAATGCCTTCGCGCTCACGGCGTGCTCACAACACCTCCGCGCTCACGACATGCTCACACCGCCACCACGCTCACGGGGCACTCACAACGCTTTTGCACTCAAGGCATGCTCACAACACCTCCGCACTCACGAGGCACTCACACGCCTCTGCGCTCATGGTGTACTTACAACGCCTCTTCGCTCGCGTTGCATTCATAATGTTTCCGCACTCACTGCGCACGTGGCAGTTAATCTTCTCAACTTCTCAGACGATAGGTAGTATTTGTTGTCGTCAGCGTTGAAAATGGAACTACCCAAAGCTGCCTAAACTGCTTAGGGTGGGGGGGTGGGGGGAAAATGATCATATCCATAAAATGACGATCCGTGTGCTCCAGATTGACGGACGTGATTCGCACATCAGGCGGTTACGGTGGTTATGACATCAATGTTACCGGGCTACCCCTGGCCAAAGCGATAAAAGGAGCACGGAGCCCTCATTTGAGGACACATTGCCGAGAAATTCTTTGAAAAAAATCCTTTAGGGTCCATTTGTTTGCACGAAATTGAGCTCCTGGAGTTGGAATTGAAGGTCTAATTCCAATTACGTCGTTCGTTTGCTCGTTTGACGTTGGAATTTGAATTTTAATAAATTCCGTGAAATTCATTTTTAACTAAGACAAGTTTTTCCAATCTATATAAGAATTGGCCGGCCAAGACATATTTTTAAGCTAAGCGCGTGATTTTCGCCCGGGAGCGCATATTGTCGCACGGGCGCGCATTTTTCGCCCGTGAGTGCATTTTTCGCGGAGGCGCGCATTTTTCGTTAGAGCGGCGTATTTCGCCATGACGGGCGTTTTTTTCACTCGGACGCGATTTTTTCGTCCGGGCGCAAATTTTTCGCCCAGACTCGAATTTTCCGCCCGGGGGCGATATTTCCGCCCGGGCCCGATATTTCCGCCCGGGCACCATTTTTCGGCCCAACGCAATTTATTTGCCCGAGCACGATTTTTCTCCAGGGCACGATTTTATTCGTCCGACCACGATTTTTTCACCGGACTGTGAAAATTTTGACCCAACCGTGTTTTTTTATTCGCCCGGGCGCGATTTTTCCGCTCGGACGCGATTTTTTTGCACACACGAGATTTTTTTGCCCAGGAGAGATTTTTTTGCCCGGGCGAGATTTCTTCCCCCGGGTGCGATTTTTTTCCTCGGGCGAAAAATCACGCTTGAGCGACAAAAACTGGCCCGGGCAATAAAATTGCAGTCATGTGAAAAATTCATGCCAGTGAAAAAAATCGAGCCCGCGAGAAAAAATCACGGCCAAAAATCTCATTCGGGGGAAAAAAATCTCGCCCGGGCGAAAAAACTCATGCCCGGGCAAAAATATCGCTCCCGTGCGAAAAAGTCGCGGCTATAACGCACACTTGTTTATAGTAATTTCTTTATAATATTTTTCAATTCTTATATTGAATTTTATTCAACAAACGAACAAAAGAATTGATCAATTACACAATATTCTTTATTAGACGAACACTGAAACTGGAATTAGTCACCAATATTTAATTCAACAATATTCACCAATATTCAATTTCAATATCGAATTTCAATTCCGTGCAAACGAACGGACCCTTAGAGTTCTCCTTCGATGCTTGAAGATCTTCTTTGAGATTCAAAGATCTCTTTCAGGACTTGAAGATCTTCTACGCCTTCGAAGATCTCCTTCGCAGATGGCTTGAAAATCTCACTTTCCTCAAAAGTTGACTTGAGCGTCTCGTTTCTTCCTCCACCAGATACTTTGTTTTTCGAGCGGTGATCTGTCACCCTCAACGCCCCTTCTTTTTCTACTATTGTAACGAGAGACGGTTCCATTCATCAGGATAACAAGTGCGGCGAGCGACCCACACAATTTTTCACAAATAATTATTCTGGATTGCTGGTAAGAATTATTTGGACAAACTTTGAGTTGCATATCAATGTCAGCTAATTATGTGAGCGTCGGCTATGTGCACTCCGCTTAATATGATTAGAGTGTACTTTGTTGGGACGAAATATATGTGAACAAAGAAGAAAATAATAAAAGAAAGTTGAATATAATGTGTTGCAATAAGAGCTAATTTGGGATGGATTGCGGTTTAGAATCCTGCACCACCGGGTTGCCATCTTGGAGAAAGAAGTTTTTGGAGGTGAATTCGCAGGGAAGAAGAAGGCGAGACTAAGGCGGGCTGCAGTGAGTGCGACATAGCTGTAGTTGGGCAAGCGATGCTATGAACCATGTGTTACATGCGAGCTGTGCATTATTCCACATAGATTTCTCGGGCGGTGGAGGTGGTGGTTGGTCGTCTGAAGATTCGTTCTGGTACGAATCTTGTGCCTCTGTTATACAGATTGCAGTCAAGTTCACATTACCCTCCTGCGGTTTTTAGCAGCCCGAGTTCTTCTGCAGTGCATTTTTTGAGCTTGAATCTCTTAATTTGAGTACTGTAATTTTATAGTGCTAATAAAATTACGTGAAGACGCATTTTTCTTATTGCCCTATATTTAGCCGTGCATGAGGATTGCACTTTTGTGACTGAAAATTTCAACAGATTCCAGTTCAATCGGTTGAACAAGCCGGTCCGATCTGACTTTTTATGATGCCTCCGGTTCTTTGTCAACGTGGTCTTCAATTTATTTATACTTTAGACTTATGTAGCTTCACTTGGAGATCAAACAAATATTTGAGGGCCATGCACAATCAATTGCTTCTTTAAAACTCCAATAATGCAAGTCCCCCATCTCAATTAAATAAATGAATAAATTTGGATATAATTATAAGAATGGGCTACTAAAATTAGTCAATGAAGTGTGACTAAGATATATTTCTGAACAATAAATTAAGCGTCAATCCAACTGTCATCAATAATTTGCGAGTGTGCGTGTGTGCACACGAGTCCTTCGCTATCATGCATAATAAGTTGGATAACCACCACATATTTCTCATAATCATATCAACGTCAATTTACTAGTTCCGACATGTCAATCAATTATTGAAGGGTTTTTATATTGGCAGCCGTGTATGACTATTAGCAGCCCCGTTTTTTGAAAATAATAATAATAATAAAATCATTTAATCACCGCTAAAGGCAGCCCCTCATTTAGGCTCCATTTGGAGGGACTTATTTTCACCGGTCATTAAGGCCCGGTACATGCGGTCGTAACCGCTTGATCACCGCTTAACGCCGGTGAAGGTCCAGCCTCCCGCTGGCAAGATTGGGGCTGGAATCTGCGGGGTCTGGTGGCTCCAGTCCAAGCAGAGGTTAGTACTTCGTTAAGGACGATAGCAGATTTACTGGTAAGGGCGATGTTGGGGTGATTTCAGGTGTTCTGCTCCTACCTTCGCCCTGGAATCGGTCTCCAGGCTAGACGTACCCACCGGCGGGGGGATCCATTTCATTATTGTGTGGACAAGATAAGTCCAAAAGTTATTCAGCGGACAAGATTTTTTTGACTAAAAAAATATAAAAGGATGGAAAATGCTGAACCCGTCGGATCAAAAAGAACTCCATCATGACCGTGAAATGAATTCCCTCCATTTCTGACCCTGATATCCGGGCAGAGAGCGTTGTTCATGCTGAAAATCCACACGTGCCAGCCATATGGGAAACAACTATTCACTATGAATGAACAGCCGTTTGGCATGCCTACAGGCTACAATGAGTAGTGAATGGTTTCAGAGGCCTTTGAACCTGGACAATGTCATTTTTTCCATTCTCTTTCACTGTAATTTAAACTGTAAGAGTCATTCAATTGATGCATGAGTTCTCAGTAGATCTAGGAAACTATGCTATTGCAGCCGGAAAATTTTTATGTGCGGTATCCTCACGGGAAGGATCATGTGGGAAATACAAAATTTTTCTGTGATTTTTATTTTTTCACAAAATAAGTCCCGAAATTTTGATCTACGTATTTTTACGTACATTTTAATTACTCATGTGACTATATTTTGGGGTGAAAATACAACTGTAAAAATTTTTTTTTGAACTAAAAATCCAGTCTATTTTTACAATCAATAAAAATCCAGTTGTATTTTTGAACTAAAAAAGGTCCATCACCGATCTCCCATGCTGGTACCGCACAAAAAATTTTTTAGTCTTGCTGCTGCGGGTATTATGTTCAGTTTTTATATTGTAAAATTTGATTTCAGTTTTTTCATGTTTTTGTTCTAAAAGTTTCACTTCATTCAATGATGTGAGCTTGGTTTCAGTTGATACATATCACCTACAGCTAGTTGGTTATATTGAGCAGAAAATTGACACCTTTTTTTTATTATTGAGCAGAAAATTGACACACCTTTTTTACGATAGTTCTTGAAATATCTTAAGAGCACCAGCTTTTAGCTTAATGCAATGTTCAGAAATAGTTCTTTGAAACCTTTGTTGGTTGCTTTGTATTTTGATATGCGTCTACTTCAGAAATTCGCCGGAGAAGACGGCGGAGGCGGGAGCAGAGCTATGTAGATGTGATGGATAGAAAATTGTGAATGAAAAAAATTATGGACTTTATTTTATATTTTTTGGCTTAATTAAATGTGATTGTATAACTAACAAAAAATTTTAAGTTTTGGGTTGTCAATATCTAATGGGCTGTCAATATCATTTTGCTGGGCTACTATTATATTTGGGCTGCCAATAGTCATAGCCGGGCCGCCAATATAAACGCCCTGATTGAATCATGATGGACTTCGTTATGACAGGTTGAATTTTTTTAATAAAAAACGAAAAGTGGTGTATAATGACTTTCTGCATTAATTAATGGATAATACTACACTCACCTAACACATTGCAAAAAATTACAAAAAAAGTGGACCCCACTCACCCCCAAAACTCCTCACTCCTTATTTTATAAGGCGATTGTTATTAGCACTACAGTTTTGGTTAGTCGCACATTATTTTCTCTTAATTTTTCGTGCCTTTTGAAATTACGTCTTTTACGTGCATTTTTAGGAAAAGTGTTCAACACGAAAGTTGTAGATTTTGTCGAGATCTACAACTTTCGTGTTAAACATTTTTCCTAAAAATGTATGTAAAAGACGTATTTTCAAAAGGCGCGAGAAATTAGGAGAAAATAATGCGCGACTAACCAAAACTGTAATGCTAATAACAATTGCTTTTATAAATATGACCTTATTTTGCTTTCTTGCTCAACTTTACTGAAGTGAAGCGCCATCGTTGAGATAGGTTGAAATTTTGTCTTCTGATTGCTCCCTTATTATTTTTTAGCGAAAAAGATAGTGAATAGAATCACACATTCTGGCTCCGTTTGGGAGGGCTTATTTTTACCGGTCAAGCGGTCACGACCGCATTAACCGGACCTTAATTAAGGCCCGATTCATGTGATTGTGACCGCTTGACCGAAGAAAATAAGCCCTCCCAAACGGAGCCTCTACCTCATGACTCTCCTCCTTTGGAATAGAATCTGCCATTAATGATTTGAGGAAGTTTCTGCAGTCAGAAACACGTAATGCAAATGAAATTTTAACCTATCTGCGACTAAAACGACGTTTTTCCTCTTCAGCAAAGTTGTGCTGAAAAGAAAAATAAAGCGAAATATATTAAAATCCCACTTATGCGAGATAATATATATATTTGTGAAGTTGGAGCCGCAGCCGTAGTTTCAACAGAGAACTAAAAAAGCCCAAAAGTCTTCTAAATGGAGATATATGATTCGGGGGCTGTCCTCTCAAAATTTTAGCAAAATAAACATTGAAATTTAATTTTACAGGGTTCCCCAATTTTAAGAACCGCAACTCCAAACCTAATTTACTGCTTCCATTTTTTGTTGCTGCACCGATCGTCGCCCCTCCCTAAGGCTGTTTTAGCCTTGTTGTCGGCGTCAAGTTCACCGTTCACTCGCCTTCATAACCAAGAGATCCTACTCTTGCAGTTCATATTTCATGACTATTCCTATAACAAAATAAAATTATAAAATAATTAAGAAATGTATGAATAATCAAATTGTATTTAAAAAATAAGATTTCTAACATTTAGATCAAAATCGAGTGGCAAACGACTTTGTTGTAGGTTGTCATTTCACTCTGAAATTGACTTTGTAGTCTCGTGCAGCTGGGTATCCTGTAAAAAATAATGTTGAATAAATAAAAAAATAAATTACGTACAAAACAATTTCCTTAAATTTAAAAATTAAATATTGCCCTTTTGATCTTTTGCTGACTTAGAGATTTCTTCTTTCTTATATTATCAACAATTTGCTCTATCTTAGATCATTTCCTGTTAATTGGTGGGCGACCCTAGCCACTTTTAACTATGAATGACTTTATCTGATTGTTTGCCATTGATGTTGTCTTACTTAAATTACCTGATGTACTTGAATCTCTTGCATTGTTGACATATTTATTTTTCAAATCTATCTTGAGATCTTCAAGTCGTTCAATCACCATATTGTAGTTCTCTTCAGATTCATATGAAAGATTAGCAACTTCGTTAAAAACTGATGACATCTTGTCAAATCTGCGTCCATCATCTGTATCCTTCCAATTACTATAAGTGACCCTGCTCTTAGTATAGTGTCTTTTATATTCTTTCTCCATCGTTGTAATATATATTTTGAAAGAATAAAAAAATATATTATTCTCAACCATAATCAATAATATGTGCCTACATAATATTCCACAGATTTCTTGTAATTTGCATATCCATTGCATTTCAATTTCATCTTCTTAATTTTTGTAAAAAAATATTGAAATTGATTCTCCTCATTTGCCTCTCATTTTTCCCCATATTTTTTCAGCTCTGACACTTCTTAATAATAATTCAAATCAACTAAATCTAGCAAAGTAGATTTACAATACATAGTACATGTTAACTCATGCTAAAATTCTTTAAACTTTGAATTGGTATAAATGCCTTGAATTTGCTTCTCCATTGCATAAAATGTTACACATGGTATCCAAGAGTTGAATGACTTAAATTCTGCATTCTATTCTTTAACAACTTTACTCCGTAGAGCATTATCATATTGTTCAACAATTATTTCAGTGTTGTCTTTGAATTTACATAATCATTAAACAATGCATTTATTTCTTCACTTCTTTGAGTGGTAGACATTTTAGCCCAATGTGTTTTTAACAAAAACCGGAATCCAACGTTGTCTTTCAACATATAATGCATTCAACCAATTATTATTATTAAGTGAATACTCAATAATCATATAATATCATCCTTGTTCAAACTCAGTAATAGTAAAAAAATCATACACAACTTGATGCAAATGGAACTTTATCGACTCATAATTATTCATTTTTCTTAACTTTTCTGAAACTTTCTTTAAAATATGTCATAAACACAATCTATGGAAAGTATTAGGAAAAACAATTTGAATTGCATTCTGCATAGTTCTATCTTGGTCAGTAATAATAATATTTGGCAGCTTATTTTTCATACAAGTCAACCAAGTGTCAAATAACCAAATGAAATTTTCAGTATCTTCAAAAGATATCAAACCACATCCCAGTAAAATTGAGTGACCATGATGATTAACCCCTACAAATTTATTGTATCAAATGTGATGACATCCCCAAAATTCTCATAAGTTGCTCTACATCTTGTATTCGCCCAAAATAAATTCTTGATTCGATTCTCTTCATCAAAATCAATAGTATAAAAAAATTGGAATCAATTGATTGTACTTTTTCGAAATAATTTTGAAGTGAACTAGCATCACCTGCACCCAATCTGAGCCGTCTTACTTTTTCAATATAATTTTTGTAGTCTTTCTCTAAAAATGATAAATTTTCATGCCCGGCCGCTTCAACCATTAACACATTAAAATTTTTGTTCATTCTAATACCAGCAACATCATTTAATTCAAGTTTTCTCTTTGCAATAACTGTTAGCTTACGGTTACACCTGTAATTACTTGACTTCCTAGGGCTCAATACATGATTATGCTCATCTGAAAAACTTGTAAAAATCCACCTATTGTCCTCTAATCTTTTTGTAAGAAGTCTGGCCTTACACTATATTTTTGTAATAGGGTGAGGATTCAAAACATTTTCTGAAGAAATATTTGATTTTCCAAATCTACTACATCCAATTATTATATATGTTGGTATCCCTTCTGACTTTGTAAAAGATCTTTTAGATACCTCAAAACCATATTACATTCTATATTTTTTTTGTAATAATCATATATTTGCTCAATACTATCAAAAGATGTATTGATTTTTGGAGACTCAAACAAATTATCTTTACTTATCACAATATTTTTATTAACTTCTTCATCACTAATGTCCATACTAGAAGATTGAGCACCATCCATATTATCGGCATTTAGGACAGTGAGTTTGTTCAAGATCAGAACATCCATTACCATGCAAACGTACAACATCACGAGCTTCACACAAGCCACATTAAGTCTGGATAAAAAATTCACAATGAAATAGTAAAATTAATTGCTCTAAATTGATAATATGGTATAACAAACAAACATATGATATAAACATACCAGGTGCCGGCTTGGAAGGAGAAGATGGGGTGGGGGTAGGGTTGGTATTAGGTTCAGAGAAGTCGAGCTCCTCGACGAAGCTGTCAACAAAGAGGGAGAAGATGGGGTCCGCGGCAACAGGGGGGACGGTGCTCATCGTCTGGCCACACTGGTGGCAAAAGTACCGCTGCAGAGAGGGAAGGCCGCCTGTAGGAACACCGGAAGAGGGAAGTTGTTGCCGGGGCCGGTTGCCTGTAATTAGGTTTGCAAAGTTAGGTTTGGAAATAAGGAGTTGGGTGTTTTGGGGGTGAGTGGGGCCCACTTTTTATTATTTTTTGGTATGTGTTAGGTGAGTGTAGTATTAATTAATTGATAGGAGTAGAGTCTTGTACTATTGTAGTCAAGGTACTACCGCAATTATCCGTAGGGGCGGAGCCCCATGCCTGTCACTTGCGTGTGTCATGGGTGATGTATTTATGGCAAGAACTATTTTTATAGCCTCAATATTGGTATTTAGTTAAGAACTATATTTAGGCTCTATTTTTTTGGGCGTTTCACTCCTCCGTTTTGGGCAAACACCACCGGAAGGAGGGTAAACAAATGAACCTTCGGTGGCGTTTGCTCCGTTTCCACCCGCCCGCCTTGAGAAACGCCCCCCAAAAGCTCCGTTTGGAGCAGCCACCTCCCCCCTCCGATTCGAACACTCCGTTTCCACCCGCCGGATCGACCCGCCACCGCCGAACAAAATGAAGCCTTAATTAGAGAACCTGAATCCTTGAATGATATTTGTTTAGTTGCTTTGAATATGAGAGTATAAATATATAACATTAGAACATTCTTTAAGCTAAGGGTCTGCTCAGTTTATGCGAATTAGACCCACAGTTTTGGTTTTTTTCTTTAATAATTCTTTTTCAAGTGTTCGGTTCATGAGAATTGGAAATATTTTTGAATTGAGGCAAAATCCTGGGTTTTCCTAATAGCCTTTCCACAATTCATGTCCCTTCCCCGTGGTTTTGCTAGGTTTTTTGACGGCGGGCATTATTCGCGGTTTTCTGCTTCTTCCTCTCGCCTCTCTGATCTCTGCCACCGTAAATTTGTCATCGTTGGTATGTTATTTGCCTTTTCTTCCTCATCATCCTCATCTTCGTATTGCTCTCCGTTTTACTTTTCGTTTTTGTATAATAAACCATAGTTCCCTCTACCATCTTTGTTTTTCTTCCTTTCGCCGCTCTTGTCTGTGCTCAGAGCAATTTTTCTGTATCTTTTTTCTAGTTGGATCTATCTAGCTCCTTTCCCTTCACATTCGAGAGGAGCCCTATTGTTCTTCCCCCTCTCTTTCCGATTTAATGGAATTTGAGAGGAACCAAACAAAAGTTTTTTTTTCTGTCAAACACCATATATTTCATGTTGTGGGTGCAGAACAATAGATTTTTTAGCTTCTTTTTTAGATGGAGATTGGTATTCCTTTTTAATTGATATTATTAATACCTTTGGCGCATAAAATAATGATAATATTTGTGCTACATGCAATATATATGATGCTTGTAAGAATTTTTTTGAGAATATGTGTTCTATGCAAAAAATTGTGTTGTGCAAGAAATTTTTTGAGATTTCTGAGTTCTATGCATAATATTTTGTTCAGTAATATTAGTTGTATTTTTAATTCCTATTGATCAATTTCTATCTGCAACCGAACAGTGGGATTGCTAAATTCAAATTCATGTTCTCCAATTCCATCATGCAACTGAACAACTGAATTTGAATTCAACAAAACCACAATTCATGTAAGTTTTGGAATTGATGAATTCCAATTCCTCAATTCTCATATCTCATTCATTGTGCTCAATGTGTCATGCCCCTCCTTGTAGGATTAGTGCACGGGGCTACATTAATGCCAAGCTTGTAACACCCCAAAAGGAGTAGTGGTCATTGGAGGCTACCGCGCGGCGATAGTCTTATCGCATGCGGTATCTCAGTGAATTAAAAGGCTAAGAGCTTGGGTTTTTACCGCTTGGCGATAGGTGTTACCGCACTGTGCTAGCCGTTCGACGAACGTCGAAACCATTAAACGCTTTCGAAGAATTTTCGAGAGCGCTAATGCCAGGCGATAGGCATTACCGCGACACGCTAGCCGCTCGACAAACGTCAAAAGGACCTCTCGAGTAACCAGTCTACCGCCAGGCGCTAAATAGTTATTGCGGGGCTTAACTATGGATAGCGGCGCCAGTTGGTCAAAGCGGTTGCTGCCTAAGTTACCGCGTGGCGGTAGAAGTTACCGCGCGATAGTAGCTTTCAGATAAAGACTGGATATGAGAAATCATTCTCATTTTCTCTAACACACTCTCTTGCTTAGTTCTGGAGAGGGAAAAGGAGGAAAGGTCCATGAGCTCTTGTGGAGATCGATCTAAGGTGTGCTTCTGCTTGGAATCAAGATCCGTTACTAGATCTGTGAAGAGGAAAGCGACATGCTTGTTTCTAACCGGATAGAACGCTAACGCCAAGGCTCCAAAACGAACTATAAGGGTAACGAGTTTCTTTCAAACAAGTGAAGTCCTCAATATGCATACTTGCATGGATCCCTCACCAAAAGGTGAAAAAGGGTGGATTCCAATGGGTAGATCGGTTTGATCCCCATATATTCCTGCATATAGATCCGGAAATATGGAGTACGGAATATGCATGCAGTGAGAAGCCCATCTGGATAAGTTGGTCTGGATTGGTGATGTTTATTTTGCATGCCGGAGAAGACTTTGTGGATATGCGTGTGATGTACGTGTGAAATTTGGGGTCTAGGGGTGTGCAGGATGCTGCATCAAAGTACTGGAAGCATTTCCAGGAAAAAACCCAGAAAAGATCACAGTTTGGAGAACTGTGGATGTCACCGGGCGACAGTGACTTTCGCTGGCGATAGCTCCTAGGGAGCTACAATGTTGTGAGGCCTGTCTCTAAGAGACCTGGGGGCCATTGTATGCAAAGCTGTGAGCTTAAATTACCCAGTAATGGTGGGTACCAGCCTGAAATGGTAAAGAACCATGTGGTTTATGATGAGTTATACCGTGGAGGCCAATTACTGTGCCATCAAGTTAAGTACCTCTGAACGATTGGGTCGTCAAGTTAAGTACCTCTGAATGGACAGTCAGTCGTCAAGTTAAGTACCTCTAAACGATGTAGTCATTAGTCGTCAAGTTAAGTACCTCTGAACGACAAAGTTACCATCAAGTTAAGTACCTCTGAACGACATTATCGTCAAGTTAAGTACCTCTGAACGGTGGTGTTACACGGGGAAGGCCGATACATCGAAAATGTGCCTTGAGTGCACGGGGCGTGCGGCCGTTGAGCCTACGTCTGTGGTGAAGGGTGCATAAATTGCACATTGTAAATGCCATGATATATATATGATGCCTTAATTGCAGGGATGGAGAAATGCCGCCCCGAGTAAGGGGTGAGATCGTTAAAAATGAGTCAGCAAAAGGCTGACTGTTGCTTTGTTTGCCACATTTTGGTGAGCCCTTTTGTGCATGTGCTGGAGAGCCAAGTGGGAAGTAGCGGGCTGAAGCTCATGTGCTGCAATTGGTTGGCCCATAAGGCCCAAAACCGAACATTTACTGTTTTCATGTGTGGTCGACCTGCGTGCCTGATAACTTCACACATGAAGTTATCTACGCCAAGTATTTCTACTTCATGTTAGCGAAAATAAGAATAAATGAGCTTAAATGGTAATAAATATAATTAATTATTGTTTTAATATTTATGGTACTAAGTTGGTCTTATTCCATGGTTTTTATGCAAGATTTGTTGAGAAAATCAACTTGGAAGAGTAATGTAGAATTCTTATTTTCGGTCTGGACCAGTTACTGCAACATCCAATTCTGAAACTGCAACATTCATCTGTTCGAAATTTCAAATTTTAAATTTGGATTGCCGCCATTTTTAATTATAAAAGAATGCATCTCTTCAACAAGGGTGGACGTTTTAATGCCAAAAACTGACTAAATGAAGATGATTCATGAATATTTTCGGATCTAAGGAGGAGAGCACCATCTAGGGTTTGAAGAAAACCTCCATTGGAGAGCACCAGCTAGAGGAAGAAGGAGATCTTCATGCGGATCAAAGAAGCGGCTTTAGGAAGAGATTCCAGCAGCGATTAAGCGTGAACCACCATGTTTTATAAGATCTATTTCAACATTTTGAGTGATTTTTCCAACGCCATGAACTAATTCTTCCTTAATCTTGTATCATGAGAGTACTTGGTTGTGTTTGATGGATATTTTCTAATTTATATTGCTGAAAATGTATTGTGAATGCTCTTTATCAATTTTATGATCTTTATTCTGAAATTTTTTGACAAGATTTCATCTTTATGCTACACTTCATAAATCGAGAGTGGAGTTGCGGTAGTATATTATAATTTTGATATAACATTTGAAGAGAGAAAGAGATTTCATCTTGGTGTTATCAACTTAGGCTTTTGCTCTTTAAGCGATTCTTATTTCACCCAGGGGAAATATAGAACTATAGATTACCGATATCGAGAGATACGGTTTTCTATTTTAAAGTCGTTGCAAGGTACTTTCACCATGCATTTTCACAACGACACATTCACTTATCCATCTCACTAACCTTGGAAATCATAATGCAAGATTATATCTCTAATTGGATAAGAAAAGTATTTTTCCTAAGATTCATAGTAATTTCATTTAGAAGTCTTCATTTTCATTTTTAGTAATCTAAGAAAATCACCAATTTCATCCTACTTGGATTTAAGGAAAAGACCTAACTGGTATTTGCAAGCACTGAATCAATCACCTCCCTATGAAAACGATTCTTACTCACTTTTTATTACTTGACACGGCACGTGCACTTGCGTTTAAATACGTAGATCATTTCGGGCGTATCATGTTTTTGGCGTCGTTGCCAGGGAGGTGCGACGTATTTAGTGTTTTATTTTTTGCAATATTAGTTAAACTCGAGTATTTAGAGCTCAAGTTCTTATTTTGTTATTTTATCTTGTATTGTTTGTGTTGTTACTGCTATCTGTAATTCTGTTTGTGCATGTCCAGACATCGAACTTCTGAACTTTTGTCTTTCAATTCAGAAATAGAGCATACGTGTAGGCAAAACAGAAAACTTTGGAGAACGCTGAATATTATTCATCCTGCACCAAATAATGCTAATAATGCTAATAATAATGATGGTCAGGTGGATCAAAATGGCCAACCTGCGGCACCACATATGACTTGTCACGAGTATAATACACCTCTAAGGGGAGGTGTGCACTTCAGCATTGCTCGACCAGTAATTGTTGCTAATAATTTTAAAATGGACCCACTAATTATGCAACAAGTGCAAAATAATAAGTTTGGGGGTCTAGGTCATGAAGATGCAAATTCCCACTTACGAACCTTCTTAGCAATTTGCGATATGTTTAAGTTCAACGGAGCATCAAAAGATGTAATAATATTAAGATTGTTTCCATTTTCTTTAGAAGGAAGAGCGAAAGATTGGTTAGAATTTTTGCCTAACGATTCTATCACGACATGGGAGCAGTTAATGGAAAAATTCTTGCATAAATATTTTCCGCCTTCTAAAACTGCAAAGCTGATAAGGGATATAACCACATTCACACCGGGTAACGGAGAGACAATGTACGACGCTTGAGAGCATTTTAAGGAGCTGTTAAGGAAATGCCACCATCATAGGTTAGCCCTACATCAGCAAGTTTCCACCTTCTATAATGGTTTGAAAACTGCAACCATGATTTTAGTAGACGGCACTGCTGGAGGATCGTTGCTTAAGAAGTATCCCGAGGATACGTATGCAATCCTTGAAGACCTCACTGCAAATAATTACCAAGCCTATGGGCATTAAGGGAACAACAATCCAGTTGGTATCCACCAAGTGGACCAATTCACATCCATGGCCGCTCAAATGGCATCACAGTTTAATCTAATCAATAAGATATTAGATTCATTATCACAACCTTCATCTAGTGCTCCATTGACGGTGGAGTAATTGAATCAAATTTCTGAAGAGGCAAATTATGTAGGAGGAGCACAAAGGTAAATTCCACCTGGATTTGCCAATCATTATCACCCCGAGTGGCGGAATCATCCGAATTTCTCTTGGAAAATAATCAAGGGATGAATCAACCACAATGGTTTAATCAAAATATAAATCACCTACCTATTAATAACAACTCTCAACCCCAACAAGTAAACCAAAGGAAGATGGCGGATGAGTTTTTCTTAGGCATATTCCAAAAGTATGACTCAAAAATGGTAGGAATAGAATCATCGTTAAGATCACTAGAAACGACTATGGGACAACTTGCAAATTCATTAAGTCAAAGGCCCATTGGAACTCTACCTTCCGATACCACACCCAATCCAACAAAAGATAATCATAATAATCATTGCAAAGCTATTGCACTTAGGAGTGGTGTAGAGTTCCAAGTGGGGAGGGGTTGCTTGAGAAGGTTAAGGAAGAAGAGACGAGTAAGAAGCCAAGTGAGTCGAGCATATTAGAGAAGGATGAGTTGGGTGAGAAAAAGGATGTGGGAGAGAAACAAAAAGAGAAATTAAATCAAAAGAAATAAGTAGTCTATCCACCACCCCCATTTCCGTCTAGAATTGCTAAATCCAAATTTGACATACAATTTCAAAAGTTTATGGAGACTTTCAAAAAACTAACTATAAATATCCCATTTGCTGAGTCTCTTGAGCAAATGCCTAGTTATGTCAAGTTTATGAAGGATATCATGGCAAAGAAAAGGAAGTTTGTTGATAAAGAGATAGTGGCATTGACTGAGGAGTGTAGTGCTATATTGCAGAAGAAGTTGCCACCCAAGCTTAAGGACCTCGGTAGCTTCACAATTCCTTGTTCTATCGGATTAAAGTTTGTTGGGAGAGCTTTATGTGACCTTGGGGAGAGCATCAACTTGATGCCATTATCTATCTATAAGAAGTTGGGTCTAGGGGAGATCACACCTACATCTCTTACTCTATAGTTGGCTGATAGGTCTCTAGCATTTCACAAGGGAATTGTAGAGGACATGTTGGTTAAGGTGGATAAATTCATCTTCTCTGCTGATTTTGTGGTACTTGATATAGATGAGGACAAGGATATCCCCATCATTCTTGGTAGACCATTCTTGGCCACCGGACGAACACTCATTGACGTCCAGAAGGGTGAGATTACGATGAGAGTTAATGATGAGAATGTGACATTCAACATCCTCAAAGCTATGAAATTTATGGATGATAAGGAGGAGTGTTTTTCCATTGAGGAAGTGAATGCACCTATACATATGATGTATGATGAGAATGATTGGGGGCGTAAAATCCTTAGTGTGTTAACAAATTAAGAAATAGAAGAGGACCCAGACTTAACGGAAACTGTAGAAGCTTTAAGTACTTTTGAGTATATACCAAATGCTAACATGTTTGAATTAATAAGTAGACCAAGTGAGTCTAAGGTCACTAAGCTTTCTATCTTAGAGCCACCTACGCTTGAATTAAAACCGCTACCTGAAAACTTAAAGTATGTTTTCCTAGGTGAGGATAACACACTACCGGTTATTATTGATGCATCTTTAGTAAAGGAAAAGGAAGAGAAATTGCTTGAGGTTCTTCGTGAGTATAAGGGGGCAATGGGTTGGACCATTGCAGACATTAGAGGAATAAGTCCCTCAATTTGTATGCACAAAATTCTTTTAGAGGAAGAAGCAAATGACTCAATCGAACCCCAAGAATACTTAGCCCACCAATGAAAGAAGTGGTCAAGAAGGAGATAATCAAATGGTTGGATGCGGGTATTATTTATCCTATCTCCGATAGCCGGTGGGTAAGTCCTGTTCAATGTGTGTCAAAGAAGGGGGCATTACAGTAGTTAAAAATGAGAGCAATGAGTTGATTCCCACTAGAACGGTAACTGGATGGAGGATTTGTATGGATTACCGAAAGTTGAATAAAGCGACTAGGAAAGATCATTTTCGACTTCCATTCCTTGATCAGGTTCTTGATAGGTTAGCGGAGAATGAGTATTTCTGTTTCTTAGATGGTTACTCTGGGTATAATCAGATCATGGTAGCTCCCGAGGATCAGGAGAAGACTACCTTCACCTGTCTTTTTGGGACATTTGCATTTAGGAAAATGCCATTTGGATTGTGTAACTCCCCTGCCACATTTCAGCGCTGCATGATCGCTATTTTTACTGATCTGATTGATGAGGGCATCGAGATCTTTATGGATGATTTTTCAGTATTTGGGAAATCATTTGTTGAATGTTTGAAAGTGTTGAAGAAGGCTTTGGATAGTTGCATTCAAACCAATTTGATCCTAAATTGGGAAAAATGTCACTTTATGGTCAAAGAAGGAATTGTTTTAGGACACAAGGTGTCGAAGAAGGGATTGGAAGTAGATCGGGCGAAGACAGAGGTTATAGAGAAATTGCCCCCACCAACTAATGTTAAGGGAGTGCGTAGTTTTTTAGGACATGCAGGCTTCTACCGTCGTTTCATTAAAGATTTTTCTAAAATTTCTAAGCCGCTAAGCCATTTATTAGAAAAAGATTCACACTTTAACTTTGATAAGGAATGCCTAGCCGCCTTTCATTCTTTGAAGCAAAGTCTTATTTCTTCACCCATTATTATCTCATCCGATTTGTCTTTACCATTCACCATTATGTGTGATGCTAGAAACTTTGCTGTGGGCACAGTTTTAGGACAAGTGCGCGACAAGGTCTTTCACACAATCTTCTATGCTAGCAAGATGCTGATTGATGCGCAAGTAAACTACACAACTACCGAGAAGGAGTTATTAGCAGTCATTTTCGCTTTTGACAAATTTATCTTCTACTTGGTAAGCTCTAAGGTGATTGTTTATACGGACCATGCAGCTATCCGATTTTTAGTAGAGAAAAAAGATGCTAAACCTAGACTGATTAGGTGGGTTCTCCTCTTACAAGAGTTCGACTTGGATATTAAGGATCGTAAGGGGGCGGAGAATCCTGTAGCATACCACCTATCACGTCTAGAGTATGAGCTTGAGAAGGTTATAGACATATAGATTAGAGGGAATTTTCCTGATGAGAGGTTGTTGGCAATATCTGAGGCGAGTATTCCATGGTATGCTGATTTCATCAATTTCATTGTGAGTAACATTTTGCCTCCAGATATAGATTATCAACAGAATAAAAGATTTCTTCATCAGGCTAAGTTTTATCTATGGGATGCCCCATATGTATTTAAGATATGTGCTGACCAAGTGATTCGTCGGTGTGTACAATAAATAGAAGTTCATGATATCCTAGAAAAGTGCCATGCATCTCCTTACGAAGGACACTTCATGGGAGAACGAACTGCTATGAAGGTACTAGAGGCTGGTTTCTATTGGCCAACACTGTTTAGGGACGCACACTTGTTTGTTAAGGAGTGTGATAGATGCCAAAAGACGGGCAATATTCATCGGGGGGGCAAGTATGCCTATGACCAATATTCTGGAGGTAGAAGTATTTGATGTTTGGGGCATTGACTTCATGGGACCGTTTGTGAATTCAGGAGGAAATTTTTACATTTTGTTGGCAGTAGATTATGTGTCAAAGTGGGTGGAGGCCATTGCCACATGAAAAACGATGCCAAGATTGTACTCAAGTTTATAAAAGCAAACATATTTACGAGATTTGGCACGCCTAGGGCGATAATTAGTGATGGAGGTTCGTATTTTTGCAAGACACAATTTAAATCACTTCTTAAAAAATTCGGTGTAACACATAAAGTGGCCTTAGCATATCACCCGCAAACCAATGGAATAGCCGAAATCTCCAATAGAGAAATCAAGTCTATTTTAGAGAAGACATTGAATACAACTAGGAAGGATTGGGCATTTAGGTTGACCGATGCGTTATGGGCCTATAGGACTGCCTACAAAACGCCCATAGGTGTGACTCCCTTTAGAATGGTGTATGGAAAAGCTTGTCACTTACCCGTAGAATTGGAACATAAAGCGTACTGGGCAATAAAAAGATTGAATTTCGATCTCCAAGAAGCGGGCAAATCTAGACTTTTTCATTTGATCGAATTAGAGGAGATCAGATCTAACGCTTATGAAAATGCTAGGTTGTACAAGGAAAGGACGAAGAAATGGCATGATTCGAGGTTGTACAGAAAGGAGTTCAAAGAAGGGTAACTCGTTCTCCTGTATAACTCAAGATTGAGATTATTCCCGGGAAAATTGAAGTCACGATGGTCCGGACCTTTTCGAGGTGAGGAGGTACATCCGTTTGGAGTAATCACGAATTGTAATGAGAAAGACAGATCCAAGTTTAAGGTTAATGGGCAGCGGTTGAAGGAATACTTTAAAGACAACGATCATCGAGAGACGATGGTCATCATGCTGAAATAAAAACGAGTGTGAAAAACAAAGTCCTGTCGGGACTCATAAATCAGGCGCTTATTGGGAGGCAACCCATTGCATCTTACTCTAAAGTATATATTTGCATATTTGCTTTTGTTTTTAAAAGTTTCAGTTTACTCAATTTAGTAGTTTTCGTAGTTATAAGGCTAGAAAGTAAGGGCATTGCTGGATGATCATGAGATTCAAAAAAAAAATCGACCATTTTTTTTTTGAAAAACAGGATGTTGTAATCGCGTAGAAATAGGCTAGGAAGTGAACCAGTGGCCGGTTTGAGTAAACCGCCGGTTCAGCCGGTTATTACAACAACGAAAAATGACGTTGTCATTTTTCGTTTGCTGTCTGATTATGCGAAAAAGGCGCTAGTGATGAACCGGCGCCCAGTTTGAGTAAACCGCCAGTTCAGCTAGTAACTGCAACATCAGAAAACAAGGTTGTCATTTTAAGCTTGTTGTTTGCCCAAGGCGGAATTGCCCTGGGACGTAAAACGACGCCCGGTTTGAGTGAACCACCATGGCCGGTCCAAGAAAAATGCTTCAGTTTACTTCTTATACTGCGGTTAGGTTAATTAAGCAGGTTTAATCCCTCTTAAATTGAAATCACATTAATTATATAAGTTTAATTAAATTAAAATATAAAAGCAACCTCACCCTCAAATAAACCCCCGCCCGATTTCTTACACCCAGCGCCGCCTAGGTCAGAGCGGGAGATGACGTTTCGTCGGGCGGTGATCTTTGATTCGCTACTGTAGTGGCTGGTGGACGACGGGAGGTGGTGGCAACTTCGTCTTCGAGTTCGCCAGATGTCCGCCTGCAGTCGAGAGCAAGAAGGGGGTGTCGTGTGTGCGATAGCCATGAAGGAGTGGCGGCGGAAGACCACAGTGGCACCGGAGAAAGTTGTCAAATCTTCTATAGGTAACTCCTCATGCATCCCATCTTTACTTGAATAATCCCTCCATTTTAATGCATGCCTAAGAAGAAAAAAACAAATTTTAGACAAGTCATTGAAAAGGAAGAAACGAAAGAGGGTGGAATCAGTTAACAGGAAAGGTATAAAACTCCAAAGCGAAGAGGCAGAGTTGAGGTTTAAGGAGTTGAGAACCACTCCATTCATCATGGAGCGAGGATTTCAAATGGACAAGAGGGCTTGGAATTTAGCATACACCAATCAGATATGTGCCCTACACTAGGAATATTTCTGCCACCCAAGAACTGAAGCTACCCTTTCCCTCGCTTACAAGTTCTACGCAAATGTCGTATCAGCGGAAGATGAGACGGCCATTGTGAGAGGGAAGGAGGTCGTGTTTTTGGCTGAGCAAATTTCTGAATTGTTTGCATTGGATGACCATGATCAAGTTGATTACACTACGGTCCTAGCAAAGGTCACCCCACAAGAAATGGCAGAAGTAGATTGCATCCCGTCAGGGCCGGTATGGACAAACGTGGCATCCAAGTGTCTGAAAGCAACTTGCTTGACTAGACAGGCCAAAGTTTAGCTCCTATTCATCAATGCCACCATACTTCCAACAAAGCATCTAAACAACGTGCCTATCCACAAAGTTGCTATCCTATATTGTATACTCAAAGGCATAATGTTTAATGTGGGGAATGTCATCGCGTATAGGCTGAAGGAGAAGATACGAGAAAAAAGCCCTAAACAACTATGGTTTCCAGTTCTTATCACTGATCTGTGTCGTGCGGGTGGAGTGCCGGAAGAGGAAGATGATGTGGTAAAGAAGTTGAAGGGTCATATAACAAAAACGGTGATCGAGGTGTGCATAAAGGTTGCGGATGACCCTCTCAAGGTGCAATCCTCTAAGGCACGAGATGACAAACCCTTGAACATTGAAATTCAATAAGAAGATGGAGGTGGTGATCCCGATGCTATGATGGAGGAGATGCAATATATGAAGGCTTACTTGAGATGCCACCACCTGTATGTGCAGGAGGAATTAGATGATCAAAGGGCTATTCTATACAGTTTATTGGAAAAAGCTAAGCTCCCTAGGCCACAATCCAAGTTGAGAATGAGGAAGTAGTTCGATAAAGATGGCTATTTGCTTAACTCCGAATGCATTCATGTGGATCCTCGCATTCGTAGAACCGAAGAGTAAGAAGGTGATGCTGAGGATGAGGAAGAAGGTGCTGATGAGGAAGGTGAAGATGTTGAAGATGAGGATGACGATGTTGAAGATGGGGAAGAAGGTGTTGATGAGGAAGGTGAAGCTGCTGAAGATGAGGAAGACGATGATGCAGATGGTGCCGACGATGCAGATGGAAACTCCAAATAGGCATTCCTGATCTATTTTGATTTGGCTTATAGCTTATGGCTTATAATTTATGTTTTGGTTGAATTATGTTTTGGACAGTTTATGGTTTTAGACAGTGCATGATGGTTTGGCTTATAGTTTATAGTTTTGGACAGTTTATATTTTAGATAACTTATATTTTGCTTTCCCTCATGTACGGTGAAAATTTTGTTGGTATATGGAAGCATTGTTTTTGCATAGACACTCCTATATGATTATATGAGGTGCTTTTGTTGTTGTATAGAAGCATGGTTTTGACGTAGATATGCTGATATGTTATTATGGATGTGGTTTTGTTCCTTACTAATACACTCTAATTATACTTTTGGTTGGAATGTTACTATTAATTGGAATGTTTTGTCCCAGATTATATTATTACAAGTATGTTTTATGAATGGTTATACTGATCTACGTCTATAGTATGCTTGCTTCTACTATTCAATGAATAATTATCTTGATATAATCCCTCGTAGCACTTCTATTCTGTTGCGTCCTATGTCACTTTAAGTGCAGGTAATGCAATTGTGTTCACAGATGAAGCTCCTTACGCAAATTGAGAGGCACATTTTTGGAAGGGTTGGTTATCTTGCAAACATGTGGATCACTCTACACACGTCTTCACTTTTTTTCAGGGGAGTTATTTAATTTCAATTGTTTTATTCCTGATATCTGTATGCTCATTTGATAAAGTCATTAATCCCCGCAATGCTCTGAGTGTGGAGGGGTCTAGTATTTGCATAACTAGTGCTCCAGAAGTAGAGTTGCTAGGGCCTAGCAACGCTTTAAGTGTGGAGGGGGTATCCCTTATACACTGGGTAAGGGCTACTTTGATCATGAATTCATTGATACTAACTAGTGCTCTTGATTAAATCTATGGGCTACTCTAGATTTAGCTGATGATTGATAGGGTGTGTCAATCTTAAGAACCCAACTAAAGAATTTGAAGTTAGAAAGATGTCGGTTTGACTGAGCTCATTTAAGCAAATGTTTTCGTACACTAAAATTTAAAAATTTTATTTATGTACTCCCATTGCAAGGTTTTCAATATTGTCCTCTAAATCCAACGGGGAGTGGCGAGTAAGAACTAAGTAAATGATGTACACCAAAACATGAGGATGGTTAGTCCTTTTTGACCATTCACTATATTAGTTGAGCTTGAACCATTTGATACACATCATCCCATGACTAAATTCCATATGTTCCTTCTAGTTTTGTCTTGATAAGTTAGCCTATTGTGAGTATTTTAAAACAGAGAGAGAGAGAGAATTCATAGTGATATGCGGCCTGAATATATATACACATACTTAGAATGATCCCAACTATGATAAAAAAAAGTAAAAAATGAGAATTCATAGTGATATGCGGCCTGAGTATGTGAATGCATACTCGGAATGATCCCAACTATGATATATTTAAAAAGAGATAAAAAAAGGGAATATCATAGTGAAATATGGCCTAGGTATGTGCACTTATATTTGGAAAGATCCCTACTATGAGTAGTTTTAGAAGAGCGTAACAAATCCCACAATATGGTGAATTTTTCAGATCATTAACTAGGGAACACCATTCCACTATCAAAGTATCCATAAATGTTGATCCAAGCTTAAACATATCGAAGTTTCATTGAAACTACTAACTCATATGGAGGCTAAATCAATTGCTTAGCTTATTCTCATCATTTTCTGTAAATGCGGGGGTTCAAAAGGAAGTATTGCATGAGAGTACATTATTTGAGAAAACCACACATCACACCATGCTTTTTATTTGAGCTCTAATCTTCCATCCAACTAATGGATTGTGAATGGTTGGATTTCCATTGATTGATTAACCTATCATTTCAGTAAAGTGAATCTGTTGAGTGTGCCTCGATTAAGTGGTTTTTCACGGAAAGAAAGAAAGAAAAAAAATCCATAAAGTATCATTGAATTATACACTATGTATTGTCCTTTACCTAGATAGTTGTTGTGAATTTTTCTTTGCTAGGGACTAGCAAGTATTTAAGTGTTGAGGTATGATAACTTCACACATGAAGTTATCTACGCCAAGTATTTCTACTTCATGTTAGCGAAAATGAGAATAAATGAGCTTAAATGGTAATAAATATGATTAATTATTGTTTTAATGTTTATGGTACTAAGTTGGTCTTATTCCATGATTTTTATGCAAGATTTGTTGAGGAAATCAACTTGAAAGAGTAATGAAGAATTCTTATTTTCGGTCTGGACTAGTTACTGCAACATCCAATTCTGAAACTGCAACATTTGTCTGTCCGAAATTTTAAATTTTAAATTTGGATTGCCAATGTTTTTAATTATGGAAGGATGCATCTCTTCAGCAAGGGAGCAAGGGTGGACGTTTTAATGCCAAAAACTGACTAAATGAAGATGATTCATGATTATTTTCGGATCTAAGGAGGAGAGCACCATCTAGGGTTTGAAGAAAACCTCCATTAGAGAGCACCGGCTAGAGGAAGAAGGAGATCTTCGTGCGGATCTAAGAAGAGGCTTTAGGAAGAGATTCCAGCATCGATTAAGCGTGAACCACTATGTTTTGTAAGATCTATTTCAACATTTTGAGTGATTTCTCCAATGCCATGAACTAATTCTTCCTTAATCTTGTATCATGAGAGTACTTGGTTGTGTTTGATGGATATTTTCTAATTTATATTATTGAAAATGTATTGTTAATGTTCTTTATCAATTTTATGACCTTTATTCTGAAATTTTTGGCAAAGATTTCATCTTTATGCTACGCTTCATAAATCGAGAAAGGAGTTGCGGTAGTATATCATAATTTTGATATAGCATTTGAAGAGAGAAAGAGATTTCATCTTGGTGTTAGCAACTTAGGCTTTTGCTCTTTAAGCGGTTCTTATTTCACCCGAGGGGAAATATAGAACTAGGGATTGCCGATATCGAGAGATACAGTTTTCTATTTTAAAGTTGTTGCAAGGTACTTTCACCACGCATTTTCACAACGACACATTCACTTATCCATCTCACTAACCTTAGAAATCATGATGCAAGATTATATCTCCAATTCGATAAGAAAAGTATTTTTCCTAAGATTCATAGTAATTTGATTTAGAAGTCTTCATTTTCATTTTTAGTAATCCAAGAAAATCACCAATTTCGTCCTACTTGGATTTAAGGAAAATGACCAACTGGTATTTGCAAGCACTGAATCAATCACCTCCCTGTGAAAACGATTCTTACTCACTTTTTATTACTTGACACGGCACGTGCACTTGCGTTTAAATACGTAGATCATTTTGGGCGTATCAGTGCCGAAGTATGAAACCACTTTTTGTTAAATGAAACAGTTGTAATAAGGTAACGACCGAAACATGTGTTATACGTATATATATATATATATATATCATTCCTATTGCATAGTAGACATTCGTGTTATGTATGGGTTCTTAAACTTAAATGCTTCCGCTAGAATGCTCCGAGTTAGGTTGCGTTCATATTTGAACTTAGATTTGGAAAAATAATGTAATATCCTTACCTGTACGTAGTATATGACGTTGGGCCCCGGCCAGACCTTCTGTCATATGTTATACGATGGATAGGGGCATTACAAAATTGGTATCAGATTCCGTTCTCGGTCTTTATTCTTTGAATTCGCGGTCGAATTCTTTTAAGGGGTGGTGAACACGTGTATGTGCGCTACCGTGATAACATAATTTAACCCATGAATGTCCACTTAGGAATGAAAATACACATGTTTTAGGAACTGTTATGTTCCTATGATTGCTTTTATCAATATTCATAGTTGCTTAATTATGTGTTTCACATTGTAGGCGACTAGAAGTGGTGCGGGGCAGCAAGAAACCCAACACTCGGTGGAGAGTAGTGCACCAAATGAGGTGCCAACACCTCCTTCTGCGGAAACTATACGGTTGGTTGCTGAAGCCTTGTTCGCAATGATGAATGCGCAATCAGGGGGTCAGAGACAACCTCATATTCCTGCGATGGTTCAGGAACCGGTTGGCATAAATAAGCGCGTAGCGGTGAGACAAGTGGCCGTTGAGCCAGTGGCCGCAAGGCGAGCAACGGAGAAGCAACTGAAACACGTGATGAGTTTCAATCACCTATGTTTATGGGTACTGGAACCCCGACACAAGTCGAAGATTGGCTCTCAAGAGTAAAGAGGGTCCTGACGGCAATTGAAACAGAAGTGTGGCAAAAAGTCATTGTGACTACCTTCTTGTTGGATGGTGAGGCAAGACTTTAGTGTGATGAGCTGGAGCTACACCAGTTTGCTAGTCGGCCATTGAGCGAGATCTAATGGAGGAGTTCTCAAGGTGTTTTCTGGCGATATATGTTCCATCAGCACAGCGTATTGCGATGGAGAACCAATTTCAAAGGCTAACTCAAGGCGAGAGGTCGGTGGATGACTACTTACACGAGTTTACGAGATTGGGAAGATATGCAAGCCTTACGTTTGTAGATGAGGAACAAAAAACAAATTGGTTCTATGAAGGGCAGAGAGTTGACCTGCGGTTGCTTCTCTCAGGACCGATGACGCACGGTTTCCTTACCTTGGTCAATACGGCCGTTCCCTTAAGCTGGATATGAAGCGTGTGCAGCGTAAGAATGATTTGGTAGGGAAGACGACAGAGTTCAAGGTACCTAGTTCTTCAAAGTCTGTGTTTCAACTGTGGAAAAAGAAGCCTAAAACTTCTGTGCCGGCTCCTTCTTCTCCTGCGTATACATGTGGAAAGGTGGGTCATATAGTTCGAAATTGCTATAGTGACCTTCCAAAAGGGGAGAAAAAGACGGGTGCGTATTATGTTGAAAAGGGAAAGGAAGTGGTGGAATCGACTACATCCCAAGCGCAACCCCGAGTTTATAATCTTGGCCAATAGGAGGCCATAAAACAAAGTGACGTCGTAATAGGTATGAGTTAAGATACAGTTTTTACTGCTTTCCATACTTAGTACCTTATGTTGCTTGTGCATGATTTGTTTGATTTAGGATTTGTCCTGATTTCGGAGTGTCCGGCGAGAGCACTGTTCGATACAGGAGCTTCTCATTCTTTTCTGTCGGAAGACTTCGTGGGGCATAATGGAGTGCCTTCATTTACGCCGACAAATCGAGTGAATGTGTTGCTACCTAACGGGTGCTTGATGCACGCGGATCGAGCCTGCTGTGTTATGGTGAGAATAGGAAGTCGGGACTTTGGATTTGAAGCGTCAGTGCTACCGATATCGGAGTTTGATGTAATCTTTGGTATGGACTAGCTCTCGGAGCAGCGTGCCTATATAGATAGCAACTCTAAGGAAGTCACACTAGGGCAAAACACTGAACGAGAGACTAAATTCGCTGGTATGCGAGGATCGAGCAAGACATTGATGTCTGCTATCCAAGTAGTCAAGGCAGTTCGAAAGGGCCCGAAGTTGTTCTTCACGTTGTTGGAGGCTGTTGAGCCGAGGACCAGTGTGAGTGATGTTCCTATTGTATCAGAGTACACTGATGTGTTTCCTAAGGATCTTTCGAGGTTACCGCCCTAGCGGGAGATTGACTTCGCTATGAGTTGGTGCCATGTGCGAAACCTGTGGCCCGCTCACTATATCGTGTTGCGCCAAAGGAGATGGCAGAACTAAAGGTTCAATTGCAAGAGTTGCTGGAGCAAGGCTTTATACGCCCAAGTATGTCACCTTGGAGCGCTCCAGTCCTATTTATGAAAAAGAAGGACAGAAGCTTGCGGCTATGCAATTATTATCGAGAGCTGAATAAGCTGACAGAAAAGAACAAGTATCTTATTCCATGGATTGATGACTTGTTCGATCAGCTAGTGGGCTCAACTATATACTCAAAGCTAGATTTAAAGTCTTGCTATTACCAATTGAGGATTCAGGAATGTGATATTCTCAAGACAACGTTTGGTACATGCTATGGTCATTATGAGTTTACAGTAATATCGTTTGGGGTATTTATGGACCTAATGCACCGAACGTTTCGAGAGTACTTGGATTTATTTGTCATAGTCTTTATTGACAACATTTTGGTGTACTCTCAGTCTAAAGAAGATCATGCGAACCATTTGTGGATGGTGTTGCACACCCTGAGAAGAAACAAGCTCTACGCCAAGTTATCAAAGTGCGAGTTCTGGTTGTCGTTAGTAGCCTTTCTTGGCCATGTGGTTAGTGGAGAGGGCATTGCGGTGGATCCTGCGAAGATAGTTGTGATACGGGAGTGGCCGATGTTGTTTTCTGTAGCCGAAGTCAGGAGTTTCCTTGGACTGGCGGGCTACTATAGGCGCTTCGTAGAGAACTTCTCATGGATAGCCTTGCCTCTCACCATACTGACGAGAAAAGATCAGAAGTTTGTTTGGACACTGGAGTGCGCACGAGCTTTTGTGGAGCTGAAAGGTCGTTTAACTACGGCGCCAATGTTGACGACGCTATGTGCCTCAGAAGGCTATGAGATTTATAGTGATGCATTAGGGAGCGGCTTAGGATGCGTTCTTTTTCAGTTTAGTAAAGTGATAGCGTATGGCTCACGCCAGTTGAAAGTGCATGAGCGAAACTATCCCGTCCATGACTTAGAGTTAGCGACGGTGATATTTGCACTCAGACTGTGACGTCACTACTTATATGACGTGAAAGTTGACATCTTCACGGACAATAAGAGCCTTAAGTACCTACTAGATTAGAAGGATCTAAATATGCGACAGCGGAGGTGGATGGAGTTCCCGAGAAGGGAAATGTGGTCGCAGATCCCTTGAGTCGTAGGACTCTGGCAAGAGCAAGTTGGTTGCAGATGCATGATGAGCATCTAATCGAGGAGTTGGAGGCCTTAGACATCTCTTGTGTGGACAAGAATGCCACTGCAAGTGCATGCCTGAACTGGGCGGAGGTACAGTATGACCTTGCAGACAGGGTTCGGCGAGCAACGAAACTAAACGAGAGTCTACAACATTATGCAGCGGATGAGTCAAATGCCCAATTCTCCTGGGATGACGGCCTTTTACAGAAAGGTGATTGTTTGTGAGTCCTGAATATGGGTAAATTACATGAAGAATTGTTATATAAGGCACACTCTACGAAGTATTCAATCCACCCAGGGAGCACAAAAATGTATAAAGACATGAAAAAGATATTCTTGTGGCCAGGTCTGAAGAAATATATAGCCCATTACGTGGCAAAATGTCAGACTTGTGCCTTGGTAAAAGCTAAATGTCAGAAGCCTAGAGGTGTCCTGAAGTCGCTACCTATTCCGGAATTGAAGTTTGATGACATTTTGATGGATTTCGTGCACGGTTTGCTGTGATCGCAATGCGGGAACGATTCTATTTGGGTGATCGTGAACCTATTGACTAAAGTGTCTCACTTCATTCCGTACAAGAGGGATGATTCAATGGAACTCTTGGCGAAGCTTTATGTCGAGAAAATAGTACGATTGCATGGTGTGTCCCATGGCATCATTAGTGATCGAGATGGGCATTTTACTTCGAATGATTGGATGCTAATCCATCAATTATTGGGGGCAAAACTAAAGTTTAGTACGGCCTTTCATCCGCAAACGGATGGCCAGACTGAGAGGACCAACAGAATAATGGAAGACATGCTCCGTATGTGCGCCCTGGATTTCGGGAAGAGGTAGGAAGATCACCTCTATATGATTGAGTTTGCCTACAATAATAGCTATCAAGCTAGTATACAGATGACGCCCTTTGAAGCATTATACGGTAGGAAGTGTCGTACACCGTTAGCTTGGGAGAAAACAGGCGAATCAAAGCTCTATAAACGTAAGGAGGTCGAAGATGCAAATTCGACCATACATACTATTCGAGAGAGGCTATTGATAGCCCAGGATAGGCAGCCAAAATACTACAATGCCAAACATCGAAATGTGGAGTTTATAGTGGGCGATTGGGTACACTTAAAGATCAAGCCATTCAAAGGCATGTATTGGATTCAACACTTGAAAAGTTAAGTCCGAGGTATCTTGGTCCGTTCAAGTAGCGGAGCAAATTGGAGAAGCTACCTATCAGTTAGCTCTATCTATGGAGCTTAGTGGCTTGCATGATGTGTTCCACATATCATTGCTTTGAAAAGCCGTGAAAGAGCCAGCTCAAGTGATTGCGAATGATCGAGTACCGGTCGAATCTGGGCTAACGATGAAGGTTAGGCCATTTCAGATCGAGGATACGGTGATCAAGCAGCTACGAAATAAAACAATCGGGATGGTCAAGGTCTAGTGGGACAACTATGGCCGTGAGGAGCTGACATGTGAGCGAGAGCAAACCATACGTATATAATATCCCGAGTTATTTGTGTAACGTTATTATAACAATGTTTTTATGAATAAAAAGTTGTTGTGACATATAAGTTGTTGTCTTTCTTGTAGCTGTATGTAAATTTCGAGACAAAATTTTTGTAAGGAGGGGAGGATTATAACACCCCAAAAGTAGTAGTGGTCATTGGAGGCTACTGCGCGGCGATAGTCTTATCGTATGCGGTGGCTCAGTGAATTAAAAGGCTAAGCGCTCGAGTTTTTACCACCCGGCGATAGGCGTTACAGCGCCGCGCTATCCGTTTGACGAACGTCGAAACCACTCAACGCTTTCAAAGAATTGTCGAGAGCGCTAATGCCACGTGATAGGCATTACTGTGACGTGCTAGCCACTCGACGATCATCGAAAGGACCTCTCGAGTAACCAGTCTAGCGCCAGACACTAAATAGTAATCGCGGGTCCCTAACTCTGGATAGCGGCGTCGGCTGGTCAAAGTGGTTACTGCCTAAGTTACCGCACGACGGTAGGAGTTACCGCGCAGCGGTAGCTTTCAAATAAAGGCTGGGCATGAGAAATCATTCTCATTTTCTCTCACACACACTCTTGCTTAGTTCTGGAGAGGGAAGAGGAGGAAAGGTCCAGGAGCTCTTGTGGAGATCGATCCAAGGTGTGCTTGTGCTTGGAATCAAGATCCATTACTAGATCCGTGAAGAGGAAAGCGACGTGCTCGTTTCCAACCGGATAGAACGCTAATGTCATGGCTCCAAAACTAACTACAAGGGTAACGAGTTTCTCCTGGATAAGTGAAGTCCTCAAAATGCATACTCTCATGGATCCCCTCACCAAAAGGTGAAAGAGGGTGGATTCCAATAGGTAGATCGGTTTGATCCCCATATATTCCTGCATATAGATTCAAAAATGTGGAGTACAAAATAGGCATGCTGTGAGAAGCCCATCTGGAAAAGTTGGTCTGGATTGATGATGTTTATTTTGCGTGTCGGAGAAGACTCTGTAGATATATGTGTGATGCACGTGTGAAATCCGGGGTCTAGTGATGTGCAGGATGTTGCATCAAAGTACTGGAAGCATTTACAGGAAAAGACCCAGAAAATATCACAGTTTGGAGAACTGTGGATATCGTCGGGCGACAGTGACTGTCGCTGGCGATAGCTCCCAGGGAGCTATAATGTTGTGAGGTCTATTTCTAAGAGACCTGGGGGCCATTGTATGCAAAGCTGTGAGCTTAAATTGCCCAGCAATGGTGGGTACTAGCCTGAAATGGTAAAAACCGTGTGGTTTATGATGAGGTGTGCCAAGGAGGCCAATTATTGTGCCATTAAGTTAAGTACCTCTGAACGACTGGTTCATCAAGTTAAGTACCTCTGAATGGGCAGTCAGTCGTCAAGTTAAGTACCTCTGAACGACGTAATCATCAAGTTAAGTACCTCTGAATGACAAAGTTACCGTCAAGGTAAGTACCTCTGAATGACATTGTCGTCAAGTTAAGTACCTCTGAACGGTGGTGTTACACGGGGGAGGCCGGACACCGAAAATGTGCCCTAAGTGCACGGGGTGAGCGGCCATTGAGCCTATGTCTATGGTGAATGGTGCTTAAATTGCATATTGTAAATGCCACAATATATATATGATGCCTTGTTTGCAAGGATGGAGAAATTCCGCCCCGAGTAAGGGGTGGGATCGTTATAAACGGGTCAGTAAAATGCTGACCGTTGCTTTGTTTGCAACGTTTTGGTGGGCCCTTTTGTGCAGGTGCTAGAGAGCCAAGTGGGAAGTAGTAGGCTGAAGCTCATGTGCTGCAATTGGCTGGCCCTTGAAGGCCCAAAATCAAACATTTACTGTTTTCATGTGTGGCCGACCTGCGTGCTGAAGTATGAAACCACTTTTTGTTAAATTAAACAGTTGTAATAAGGCTACGACTGAAACATGTGTTATATGTATATATATATATATATATCATTTCTGTTGTGTAGTGGACATTCGTGTTATGTTATGTTTGGGTGCGTTCATATTTTAACTTGGATTTGGAAACAATATGTAATCTCCTTACCTGTCCGTAGTATATGGCGTCGGGCCCCGGCCGGACCTTCTGTCATATGCTATACGACGGATGGGGGCGTTACAAAGCTACTCTTTGTTGCGAAAGGGCTCCATCAATTCTTGGAAGCTTTTGGTGTGCACAGTCTCCGCGCTAAAAGTAGTAGCCCACAAGCCATGCGAATAATTTGAAAAGGTTTTTTTGCAATGTTACTTTAGAGAGAAAAAATGAAAAACAAAAGAAGATAGAAAAATTAAAAACACTCACTCCACCCGGTCCTCTTTCTCTCTCCGCTAGGCGCGACCTATTTGAGTAGGTTTAAGAGATCTTGTAAAATATTGTCCTCTCCTAGACCCCCACCATTATATATATATATATATATATATATATATATATATATATATATATATATATATATATATATATATATATAATCTAATTTATGGGCTATTTGCACTTTTATTTTTTCAGCTTTACATTGAACTGTGTGTCGTATAATTTAAAATCTTGTTTCCATACACTACAACTTTTTTGTGTTTTAGCAACGTTTTTTCTGCGACATTTGAAAAAACGTGACTGATGTATTAAGTACATGTGATGTTTATACAATAAAAATGTGGCCAATATATTTTCTGCCGCAAGAATCATTTTGCGGGAGTGGAAAACTAATTTTGGAGGAGTTTTAGGGACGCTTCTTTACAAAGTGCCTCTAATAACATTCACGAACCCTTCCTAGGGTTTTGATTAATTCCCGGATCTTATTTGCGCCGTCAAAATTTTTTTTCTCCTATCTTCCTTCTGCAACTGGTCCTTGAACTAATCTGTTCGACAATCCTCTTAATTGTCACCGATCGAGCGATGAAGGCCTCTTCACTGCCACCTTAGTCGACACCGTCAGGTCGATCTTGTCCTCCATTCCTTTTGCAACTGCGACGTGACCTAATTGCAGCCACAAAATCCTCTTCCCTTCCACCGATCAAGCGACGAAGGCCTCTTCACTGCCACCTTAGCCGGCACCGCCAGGCCGATCGAGCCCAAATTTACTTTAAGCTTGGTGTGATTAGATATATGGGATTAACCAGCATTGCCTCTTCCGTATCCCTCTCATCTTCCTCCTCCTTTTCTTCTGTTCTTTACTGCAATCATCTCAAATGAATGTTTAGTTTCATTTTAACATTTGGTATTAGAGGCACGACTCATGCCATCTGAAGATTTGTGTAGTATCTTTAATCATATCTCGATTCATCCTTCCTGAATCTCATCATATGGCCACCTCATCAAGTAATCAAACTTTCCTCTGCACGCCTACTGGAATATCCATATTCGAAGGTAAAGTTTATGATTACTGAAGCAAACAAATGAAAATATACTTCATTTCATAAGGTATGTGGGATCTCATTCAAGATGGCCACTCACAACCTCTAATGAAATCTGCAGAAGAAATGAGTGAACCAACCGAGCTCCAAACATTCCTAAAAAATCAGAAAAGGGATGCAAAAGCCATCCCCTGTATCCAATAAGGTGTTGACAGATCGATTCTACCACTTATTATCGATGAAGAAACTTCAAAGGATGCGTGAGAAATCTTAAGGGTGGAATACAGAGGTAATGAAAGAGTTATTTCCATGAGGTTAACCCAACATTGGAGGGAGTTTGATAATCTTTATATGAAAGAAGGATGAAGCATCCATATATATATATATATATATATATATATATATATATATATATATATATATATATATATATATATATATATATATATATATATATATATATATATAACCACTGTTCTGATGAATCATATTTGAACCTACGGTGACGAAGTACCAGAGAAATGTGTTGTATCTAAGATTCTTAGCAGTTTGTCACCATGCTTTGAACATGATGTTGTTGTTATTGAGAAAGCAAGACGCATCACTAAAATGTCAATATGTGACGTTATGAGCTCCATGTTGGGACATGAAGCCAGAATGAAGAATATGGAACCAGCTCTAGAATAGGAATTTCAGATCAAGGTGGTTGTCAACCCTACTAAACCTACTTACTCATCATGGAGTTTAGGTTCAAAAGAAAGAGGAGGAAAAGAAATAGAAATCACTCCATGTTGCAAACTTTGCAACAAGAATACACACTCCACCAAGGATTTCTACTCTAGATGCAAAAAATATAAAAGGATTGTGCACCTATAGAGAGGCTGCAGATATCGTGAATCACGTCTAAAGGAGGAAGCAAGCTTCTTATCAAATCTAGAAACTTTATTCCTCTCTTTTCTTAAAATTGAAACCAGTGACTACAGTGTATGGTTACTGGACAACAGGTGCTCCAACAACATATGCAACAACAAAGATGCATTTGTTTCCCTAGATATGACTGATAAGGCAAAAGTCATCATGGGAGATGGCAATTCTATAACCATAGAAGGAAAATGATCAGTTGTGGTTAGACTAATAAATGGGGCAGTCAATCACATACGTGTGGTTCACTTTGTACATGCCTTGTCACAGAATCTGCTCAGTGTTAGGCAGCTCATAAAGAAGGGGAACAAATTGACCTTCGATGAAGAGAGAGCTGCATTATACAAGAAATAAAAAAACCAAAAGAACTATTGCTATAATTCAAATGTCACACAACACAATTTTTCCTGTTTATGCAAGTGGAAGCAGGAAATCCTCCTCAGAACCATCAAGCTCACACTGCCTGAAGTATAGAAAACTCAAATCTATGGCATCACTGATGCGGTCACCTAAATTTTGACGATCTGCAAAGACTTTAAACTCTCTCAATCAGAATGCAGGGCAACGTTACAAAAATAGAATTTGTGAAGTCTGTGCTCTCAATGAAATTCATAGAGTGACATTTCCCAATTGAACCACATAGAGAGCAAAGACTCCTCTAGAACTTATTCATGTTGACATTTGGGGTCCTGCCTCAACCCCTACATGGTCAGGAAATCGCTATTATCTGCTAATTATAGATGAATATATGTGTATTATGTCGATACACGTCCTAACCCACACATCTGGCTCTTTCCGCCACTTCAGTCTTTTTAAAACCATGGTTGAAAAGGAGACTAGTTACAAAATTAAAGCCCTCAGGACGGATAAAGGGATTCACAAGTAAATAATTCAGTTCCTTCTATGAAGCAAATAGTTTTGGGAAGTCCCCAGTAAAATATAGTAATTGAGAGGAGAAACGAGACTATTATTGAGATGGGAAGGTGCATGCTCCAACACAAAAAACTACCAAAAGAGTTTTGGGGAGAGCAATGGGCATGCCCATCTATTTACTGAATAGAGCACTGCACCTACTCGTGCCCTTGTAAAATCAACTCCTCATCAAATTTGTCATAACAGTAAACCAAACATACATCATCTCAAAAAAAATAGGTTCATTGCATATGCCTTGCCAACCAATGAGAACAGAGATAAGCTAGTGGCTAAGGGCAAGAAATATATATTTGTTGGTTATATTAATAAATCAAAAGGATACTGACTATTTAATACCACTACCAAGAAACTCAGAGTGAGGAGAGACATTATATTTAATGAGCACAACAACTGGGAGTGGGGAGAAGCTGAGGATCAGAGCCCACTTTTCTTAGCACCAGAGGACGATGTTGTGCAAGACAACTTGGAGAATGACTTTACATAGATGCTCAGTCCTTAAGGCTTCAATAGTTAGTCAAATCACACTAGGCGTGGCTCATCATCTTCTCAAGACACTGTTGGAGTTGGGGAACACTTCCAGCTCTCTTGTTTCTCACACCGGGTTAGCCTACGTGAGCTTAGAGACGTCGGAGCGTGACCCTCTCCGATGACTGAAGTACCAGTAAACGCGGGGGTCCAGGGGCGGCGAGCCCCCGACGACGGTCATGGGAGATGATGAGCCACGCCTAGTTGGAGTTGGGATATCCGTTTTCCGATTCCGTGGCCTATTTATAGGCGTGTAACCCAAATTTTAGGGTTACAAGTTTTTCTGAGCTGTTTCGTCTGAGGAGGTTTTGTAAGCGCCTTTTTTCGAGATCCCAAGGAGAGGTGTTTTCCGGCAGCGGTTCTTCTTTCCGTTTCTTGTCCAAAGAGCGAGGTGCGAGGTAGGATCGGTTTGAACCTTATAACTTTGTAATCTATATTTTGCTTTGGTGTATACAAGAAGGAAGGGGAGAAGGGGAGAGAGGACGTAGCCCGGTTTGGGTGAACCTTTGTATATCTTTGTGTTTGTGTTGTTTTTATTTCGATCTTCGTTCGAATCTCTCTTCTCGACACCCCGATTTTCTCTACAGACACAAATAGTGACTCAGAACACTCCAGGTATAATTCTTCCTCGCATAAAAGATTTCACTCATTAACTAACATTTATGAGTCATGCAATGTTGTACTCATGTGCAAAGAACCCGCCATAATTTTTGATCCGGTCACACGGCCCTTATGGGTCACTCCCATGAATGTTGAGATTAATATGATTAACAAAAACAACACATGGGAATTGGTTTCTTGCCAACCAGTTCAACCAGTTATTGGTGTAAAATGGATTTACAAACTAAATCTGAATGATGAGGGAGAAATAGACAAACTAAAAGCATGACTCGTGGTCAAAGGTAACTCACAAAAGCTTGGAAGAGATTTCACAGAAACATTTACGCTGGTGGCCAGAATGGAAACAATAAGGATACTAATCGCATTTGCGGTGCAACAACACCTTCAAATCCACCAATCAAATGTCAAATCTACCTTCCTAAATGGGAAATTGCATGAAGATGTATTTTGTTCATCAGCCTGAAGGGTACATAAAGAAAGGGGAAGAAGATAAAGTCTATAAGCTAAGAAAAACATTATATGGTCTGAGATAGGACCCTCGTACTTGGAATGAGCAAATTCACTCCAACCTGAATCAATGCAAGTACGAAAGAAGTCCTTATGAGACCTCTCTATCCATCAAGCATAATGTAGACATCAATTTTGTAATTGTGCTAATTTATGTGGATGACCTTTTGGTGGCTGGACCAAATTCTCAATTGATTGAAGAATTTAAATCCTCTGTGAAACATGAGTTCAAAATGAGTGATCTTGGACTCATGAAGTACTTCCTTGAATTATAAATTAAGCAACTTTTAGGAGCTATTTTTCTTCATCAGCAGAAGTATGCTTCAAAGCTACTACCGAGATTCAACATGGAAGAGTATTAGTCAGTTACAACTCCTATGGAAACAGTTGAAAAACTTCAAAAGGAAGACGGGGAAGAGAAAGTAAAAGAAGAAATATATCACATTATTGTTGGTGCACTAATATACCTCACCAATAATAGACCCGGTATCGAGCATGCTATTGACATGATCTCAAGATTATCCAGTTACCCTAGTGCATATCATATGAGAGCAGTGAAGCAAATTATGTGTTAATTATCTGCAAGATACACAAGACTACGACATCTTATTCAAAAAGGGCATAGAGGAAGAAGAACATTTAACTGGTTACCTAGATAGTTATTGGGTTTGGTCTGCTGATGATAGAAAAATCACTAGCGGGTTTTGTCTTTCTGTTAGAAGGAATGTCGATCTCATGGAACTCAAGAAAACGGAAGAGCATTGCTCTTTCTTCCGCAGAGGCTGAATATGTGTCCATGGGAAATTTCAAAGGAAGTAGTATGGCTTAGCAATCTTCTCAGAGAATTGAAGGAAGGAGAAAAGAAAACAACTACGATAATGGTTGATAGCAACTATGCAATCTCCATTGGTTAGAATCCAGTATTACACAACCAAACCAAACATATCAAAATTAAACACCATTTTGTGAGGGAACTAATTGAAGGAAATGAGATAGAGATGAAATAATGCAATACTAACGAGCAGCTTGCAAATGGTATGACCAAGGCGCTATCTACATAGCAATTCCTGTGTTTCCGACAAGGACTCGACATCATCAACAAAGGCAAATAAGATGAAAACTCTGATGCCCAGACTTGCATTGAACTGTGTGTTGTATTATTTAAAACCCCTTTACCTTATCTGGTGGAGACCATACTTACTTTAATCTTGGCGTGATCAGATCTATTTGGAAGAGGTCACTTGTCATTACTGCTTGATTTTCAATGACTGTTTGTGAGTCTAGTCTGACTCAGACCTAAGGCGGTTTGATTCTCCAAATTAGAGGAAAATCGGGCGACCCACAAAAATTTGGCGCCGACTGTAGGAAAGGTGTTCCCAACTCTGCATCAACTCTCTAGAATCAGCACTTGCGCCACCCAAGCACTCCCGATCAATAACAATGATAAGGGAAGTTACTCATGTTGCTGGCAGGGTAATTCCTGAGTAGCATGTCAATCAAGCCCTTGCCAACTCGAATGTAGGCAACGCCCCGCTTCGGAAAGGGGCCAACATCGCCATATCTCCAACATCTAAGGAATGACACAGATATCAGATATAATAGCGTCAAGCTAAATTTCTCACCTTGTTGAGGGACTTAGGGGTTCATTATGCCACCAACACTGTCGTCACACCAAGATTTCAATCACCAATGATCCCAAGTCTTACAATGCCTGTAGAGGTTGCCCGCTCCAAGGATTTCGTCGCATATGAGTTTCCTGATGATGACGAATCTGCGCACCTTGCATTACCCGATGGGCTTCCTAGGCACGTGCAGGTTAACTCTCATGCACATCAGGCATGGAGGGACTCACTCATAAGGAAGTGAGACGCATAATGAAGGAGAAATTTGGGCACGGAGGGCACTGAGACATAAAAGTGTAGCTCCCCGTTCACCATATCTCCCATCTGGCTACATAGGTCTTGGAGCATTCGGTTCAACCTAGGATCAAACTACACGACTTTGAGATATTTGATGGGTCAGATGACCCTATGAAGCACATAAGCCACTTTGCAACAATCATGCATATCTACAATGCCTCAGACCCGCTCCTGTGTCACGTGTTCCCGACAATTTTGAAAGGAGAGACTTGCACCTGGACTAATTCTCTAAAAGATGTAGAAATCAAGTACTTCGCGGAAATAACTCAATTATTCACGCATTAGTTTATAACCAACCGGCGAATCACTCGAGACCCCTCGCACCTCTCGGTGTTCCGACAGATCGAGGGAGAGTCTCTTAAGAATTTTTGTCGCTACTTTACTATAGAGGAACATTAGATTATAGGGGTCAACCCTGAGCTCTTGTACGTTATATTTCTCGAAGGAATCTGACAAGGAAAATTCCACTCCATGTTGATGAGAGAAATGATACCCTGCTACTTCACCTCAACCACCGAGTAGAGGCTCAAATCAGGGCAGGCGAGGCAATTGAAGCACATCGACTGCAATTCGAAGGAAGATCAAAAATAAAAATGAGTTAGGATCCGTTGCAAGATCCTAAGGGGAGCAATAAGCGCCATGATGACTCTCGTCGAGTCGAGGTCCACCACCACAATCAAATCTTCACTCCCCTCAATATTTCACGAATGAAATTATTACTCGACATATGCGATCATCCCTCTCTTCAAAGGCTAAGGGATATTGCTCCTAATTCATGGGACCAGTCTAAGTACTACAACTACCATTAAGGATGCAGACATAACATGAATAGCTACACGTGAATGAAGAAAAAAATTCAAACTGTTCATTCGTCTGGGATTCCTTGGAAAATACCTGCAAGACAAGAGCTCTTAATCAACCAATCAAGAGTGAGCCCCCATGGGGGCAATCCCTAGGGAAACTTCCCCATGGGAGAAGTTGTCCTCTGCCCATAGAATGTCCAAGATATCTAACACCTCTACTTGTATCTCATATTTACAACATCAATGCAAAGAGTCGCGAGTTAGTCACTGTATGCACTCACAATAGATTGTTCGGATATTCCAAACAGAGACTCTGACCTCTAACAACATAGTGTTCGAATATCCCAAGTGAAGACTCAAACCTATTCCAAACAGAGTGTTTAGATATCCCAAGAAGAGACTCCAACCTCTGGTAGCAGAGTGTTTGTATATCCCAAGTGGAGACTTTAACATCTCATAACAGAATGTTTGGATATCCCAAGCAGAGATTCCAACCTCTTCCGAACAGAGTGTTTAGATATCCCAAGAAGAGACTCCAACCTCTGGCAGTAGAGTGTTTGTATATCCCAAGTGGAGACTTTAACATATCATAACAGAATGTTTGGATATCCCGAATAGAGTGTTTGAATATCCCAATCGGAGACTCCAACCTATCACAATAGAGTGTTCTGATATCCCAAGAGAAGACTCTGACCTCTTCCAAACATAGTGTTTAGATATCCCAAGTGGTGACTCCAGCCTCTCACAACAAAGTGTTCGGATATCTGAAGCTGAGACTCTGACCTCTCACAATAAAGTGTTCAAATATGCCAAGCGGAGACTCCGGACTCATCTAAATAGAGTGTTCGGATATCCCAAATGGAGACTCTTGCTTCTCACAACAGAATGTTCAGATATCTCAAGCAGAGACTCTGAACTCTTCTAAACAGAGTGTTCAAATATCCCAAGCAGATACTTCAGTCTCTCACATTAGAGTGTTCAGATATCCCAAATGGAGACTCTGACCTCTCTAAATAGAGTGTTCAAATATCCCAAGAGGAGATTCTGACCTCTTCCAAACAGAGTGTTCATATATCCTAAGCGGAGACTCCGACCTCTCGCAATAGAGTATTCAAATATTTCAAGCAAAGAATCCGACCTCTTCCAAATAAAGAGATCAGATATCCTAAGCAGAGACTCCAGGATCTTCCAATGGACCCTAAGTCATTTTAGGGTGCAAACAAACAAAAGTTTTTCTCCACCTCTAATGGATTGAACCCTAAGTCCTTTTGAAGCGTGCACAAACCAAGGTTCATGGTTGCCTCCCAAAATAAATGGACCTTGAGTTCTTTTACTCCTCAAGACAGAGCGAGCAAAAATCCTCCTCCGGATCCCTCCTCAGGAAAACCCTAAATCCTCATATGTCATCTGGTAAAAATAAACTCCGAGTCAATCCTTGACACCAAGGCAAGGGGGCTAATGCCCCCCCTACATCACACTTAAGAAACAAGCCCCAGACACTAATGCTCGGCCTAAAGATAGTGCACGATGCACAAGGAACGTAAAATATAATATACTTCTGAACCACCATAACGCACAAAGCTCAAAACATGAAGTCGTCGTCTTAAAACACCGTAAGGGACACTAAACGCACAAAAACATATTACGATGTTGAGTCGCGCCTGCTACTGCAAGGACAAAAGCAAGAGACGGTTTAGCAGCTGCTAAAATCCCTTGCCTAATGTCAACTACAGGATCATCACAGCGCAAAGCTGACACCCGAGAGAAGTCACAAGCTCAACGCATCATACGAAAACTTGCGCACTCAAGCAAAGAGAGATACAAAGGCAGTACACAAACCAAAATACAAAGAGTGTTCACGACACAGATACAATCGAGCGCTCTCCTGGCGTCAATACCATCTTTGGAGCCATCACTTATTCTAAGGACGGAATGCCACCACATCCTTTGTGCAACACGGAGCCCCTTGCCAAGTGAAAGGCAAAACACAACAACGTGCTTGTCCTATCGTGATAGACCTACCCTCATAACTGTCATTTCGGGTCTCCCCTCAACCATCCTACACCGCTCCGCTCAAAGGCCCTAGGACTCTCTATGTTCTGTAATCGTGAAAACTCGTATTGTTCTGACATCCTAAGCACAAACGGCATCAATGGTCTCCACCTTAAAAGGCTCTGTCTCAATTTTTGGTAAGAACAGACACCAAGTCCTTCTATGTTTCCACGTGTGAACCAACACAAAGTCCTTCCACGTCTTCTAATAGGAACAAACCCATTGGTCCTTTCTCCATAAGAAGATAAGGGACAGAACATCCCTACATGTCACGTCAAAGAATCCACCACCAGCATTAACGCCAAGCTGCAACCGCTCAAGCTAATGTGCAACGTCATACTCACGTATTCATTTATTGGAGAACGTGAAAAACAACACAATTACGCACCAGAGCAACACACTAAGTGCAAAGCAGGAGGACGTCCATACAACACGCCGCAAGCACCATATAGTAAGCAGGGTGATGCGTGAGTAATAAACCACAAGAATCATCGTAGACGTGTCCACCTTGGAACCTTCAACTCATGAAGTGGACACAAGTGGTGCCAAGTGATCAGCACATACATCCAGGCCTAACAAAAAAGACTTCTCATGCCGCAAACAAAAAATAACTTGAGATGCATGCTTGAAGAACTAATTGAAGTCCATGACCCCAAGGAAAAAAAATAAAGTTCAAAAATTTTCAGGCTTGTCGCTTTGCGGATCACGACCCACAAAAATTTGGGTTAATTTGATAGTGTTCCCTCTAAAGATTTAAAAATCAACCCAATAGGACTTCAACAAAAATACTCAAACGATGCGACCAGACCGAGCGAGTCGTGCACGGGTGAGTCACCCTCGCTCGAAGGGATCAAAATCACCCTAAAAGAGCATATGGAACCAAGCATGCATAGCCTGCACGCGCGCACGGCTCATGCGCATGTGTCCGCGCGCACCGTACGCATGCGTCCACGTGCGCCCACGCACCGCAATGCCCCTTGTGTGTGTGCGCTCGCGCCAGCGCCCGTTGCAGCCTCCAACCACCGCCGTCGCCAGGCAACTTTCTCGGGCCGCACAGACTCCCTCGGTCGGTTTGTCAATTTGTGAAAATTAGTGATCCGGGTACCGAAACAGAGGTACGTCATTCACCACCACAAGATCTAGTCATGCGCAATTACCAATGCATCCTTTCAAGAAAGCAATAAAAAGGCCTCAAGGCCTTCTTTTGAGGACAAACAACTCCAGAGACTAGAGAGTGCTCTGAGATTTTCCAGCGAGAACGTGAGACTCAGATCATTCCTCCGCTTGGAATTTGCTCTGCTAACTCTCTAGTCCGCTCAAAACGCACAACGCTCACTTGGACGCTTCAGTGAGCCCAGAAGAAAGCATATAGAGGAAACGCAGTCGTGGACGCTCCCCTCCATGCTTTGTAGACTTAGCTTCTTTTCCTCTTTCTTTGCACTCAAAGCTTGTAACTTAGATGTGACATGTCACTTTTTGAGAAACTCCAAATACTTGTAGACAAAGGAAATAGTGGATTTTAGCCCGGCATAGATTCAGCCACATGTTTTTCACCATTTCCAGGGTTTCCCACGTTAAGAAAAGCCTCTTCTCATTGCATTGGTTTTCATTGACTCTTTGTGCATCCGGTCCCACTCAAAGCTAAGGCGGTCTGATTATCTGACCGAAGAAAAATCGGACGACACCCAACATTAATGGTTATGAATGCCACCGAGAAAAGAAAACTTTTTTTGAACATATAACTAGTTGAAGTTGTTGAATTTCCCGGATCTTGGAATGAGCAGGGGTTATCTCAACTTAGAATGCTAAACACAACCAGAGACACAAGCAGAATCAAGAATCTTTATTGATCACAACAATCTTCTTACAAGGCGAGACATACATAGCGAGACATGATTTCACCAATGTACCAAGCAGAGCAACAAATACAAGGTAAACTAACCGCGCGGACTCAAGGAGAGGCCGCCGATTCTACTACTTCACTAAGGAGTCCGCACAAACCGCCCAGTCTGCCAGGTCGCCAGACCGCAAAGCAAGCAGAGCGGACTGCCCCTTATTCCAATGCTAAGTTCTAGCCGCCGATCTGCAAGCTGCCTAACCGTGAGGTCGCCTAGCTGCCAGACCGCACTAGCTGCTGATGCCGAACTGAACAGGCCGCCTGAAGCAGACGACTTATTGAACCCCGAAACAAGTTGCCAAAGAGAAGACCGCCTGATCGCTGTCCGCGACCTACTGTTTACCATCGGTTGCTTAACCGCAGAGTCTGCACTGTCCCTGATTGCAATCAGAGCCATATCCTGGCTTTCCAGCGTTATCCGCACAACCTGCACAGCACAAACCGGTCAACTCCATCAAGCCGGGCGGATACCAAAATCCAGTCCGCAGCAACTGTTTGCGGGCTCACTTACTGTTCATTCGCACCCCAATGACGTGACGGAGGGGTCCTATTTATAGGCACGATGAAGAGTGTGGTCACCGCCCTACCCAATAGGATCACCGCCACCAACCCGCGACAAACACTAAGCAGTCCGCTTAGTCCGCCACATCCTTGTGCGATAGCCAGCTCGCTTTAGCATCACCAAGGCCGGCCTGACATCCCAGTCCGACTTATCGCCAAAGGACCAGGACTCTTGGTCAGCACCATGCAAGACTCTGCAGCGACATAGCTTGTCCGCCTTGCGAACACAGCAACAGTCCACATAACTCCGAGTCCGCAGCAAGACATCAAAACTGACAGCTGCCGGACTCTGCGGACAAGGCTCCAGTCCGCGCGCCGAGGCAGACACTTCTCCAGTGAGTATACACCAAGCAAGCAGCCAACCCACAGGGCAACACCTGCCGAGCTTGGTGGACTGAGAAGCAGTCCACGCACTACTGCGCGATCTCCCCGGACTGAGCCAACCATGGACTTGATCAAAATCAACCGTCCATATCACTGGCCACCAGGGCCAGTCCGCACTTACTGGCGGATACTGGTACCAATCCGCTAAGCTCGGCGAACTCCAGTATCACTCCGCTCTAACCGGCGAACCTTGCAGCTACCAGTAGCCGCACCATAAGAGCTGGACCAAGGCATCTGCCATGCCAGTCTGTTGAGCTCATGTCCAGTCCGCACCTTGCCGGACTCTGCGGATAGAAGAGCTATCCGCTTGGTTACCATCTGGGAACATCCTGCTGTCAGAGCAAACCGATGCCTCTTTGCCGACCTGCCTATTCGCCTATCCAGTCCGCACAGGCCGCGCGGATAGAAATCCCAGGTCGAACAATCTGTCACTTTCACTTCACAATTTTCAACACTCCCCCTTGAAGTGAGAAGTGGCAAGCAAACCCAACAGTTCCCGTAACCTTGCACCTGGTCCCACTGATAGAGCCTCCGAGAAGATGTCAAAGACATAGTTCTTGTCTTGCCTATTCTGGACCATAAGGGATCCCTCCAGCATCTCTCAAAGAGAGTCATGCTTCCCTCTGTCTTCTTTAGCTTTGACCTCCACTTATGCGTCACAGGAGTATAACCAACGACCTTGGGCCCAAGGTCCCAAGCCACGCCTCCCTTGAGAATAGTCACATCCTCAACCTTGGTGTCAACCACCTCCTTGACTCCAGTGGTGTCCTCACAACTAAAAGAACCTTGCTCGATCTGAGGGACTGCAAGGAAACATGAGATAAAACTCACCGAGTTTCCTTCACTGTATTGAGCTGGTGGTTTGGTTATCCTCTTCGATCTCTGAAGACCTTTATCACGGCTAACCACCTCCGCTGCAACTCCTGAACCAGCTCCAATCCTGGGCAAGCCTGGAGCATCGCTCCCCTTGCTATCTGAACAAGAAGCCACCGCCTTTGAACTAGAAGCACCTGGAGCATCGCTCCCCCTGCTTCCTGAACCACAGGCACCTGGAGTCGAACTCCCCTCGCTTCCTGAACCAGAAGGCACCGTCTTCAAACTAGAAGCACCTGGAGCATCGCTCCCCCTACTTCCTGAACCAAAAGACACTGCCCTGGAGCTAGAACAGCCTTGAGCTCCTGGTGACTCAGGCAGCTTCAACTAAACCTTTGCAGCAGCCTCCTCATGCCCACCATCTAACCTGCTCATCTCTAGCTCAACATGTGAGCTATCCCAGTATGACATTAGCTCATCGAAGACAACGTCTCTTGATACAATGAACTTCTTCGTTATTGGATCCATGCACCTCCATCTCCTCTTCCACTCATCATACCCAACGAAGACTAGCTTCGTCTTGAGAGCACCAGGAGATTGTACATAGCAGGTAGAACCAAACACTCGAAAGTGTTTTACACTGGGCTTCACCTCGAACATCAGCTCATACGGAGTCTTCACCTTGATCGGATCTAGAGGCATCTGATTGATGACATGAACCGCGCAGGCCATCCCTTCCGCCCAAAAGGCCTTAGGAATGCCTTTACATCGAAGCCAACACTTGCAGGTCTCCGTCAACAAACGGATCATCTGATCTGCAACACGACCTTATTGCGGAGTGTATTCACAAGAGAGCTCTCTCCGGATGCCATGCTTTCTACAGAAATTAAAGAACTCAACAGAACCGAAATCACCTCCGATTCCTGCACTCAACTTCTTGATCCGCAAACCAAGCTGACCCTCCACAAGCTTCTTGAACTCCACAAACAAGCGAAACATGTTCGACTTCTCCTTCATGAAGTATACCCAAGTATACCTTGTATAGTCATCAACCAATAACAGCATATACCTGCTGCCTCCAAGACTGACAGTGACGGTCGGCCCTATCAATCTCCCATGGATAATCTCTAATGGCCTCTTGCAACTAGTCTGTGCCTTATCAACCTTGAAGCGATCAGCTTCTCCGAGTTGACATTCCGTGCAACTATGACCGTCCTTGAAGGATAACAAGTTAGGCAAGCCTCCTACAAGACTTCTCACCGCCATTGCTTTCAGCTTGTCCATCCTCACATGCCCAAGTCTTTCATGCCAGATAGCTGCACTATCAATGACATTTATCCGATCAGAACTTGTTGACGTCTCAACCAAGTTCTCCCCCTTACTCCCAGAAAGAGCAACGTTCGCGGAGTGAAGGATAACCTTACACTCCTTCCTGATGTGGCCTAGCTGCTTGCACTTATAGCACCTTGGTCCTTCCTTCCTCTTCCCATCACGCCTAGGAGAATCTCTCCTCTCTTGCTGATATGAAGCAGAAGGACCATCTTCCGCAGCCACCTTCCCTTCCTTGTTGAACAACCCAAAAAGAGAAGTCCATATCTCCGCAGCTGACTGACATCCGTCGATGTAGTCCAAAAGCTCCAATGAGATCAACTGCTTGAGGATCTTTTCCGCATTTGCGTTTCTCTCCTCCCAAGCTCTCATCGCTTCAGCATTGCCAATGACAGTAGTAAACCTTTGCCTTTCTGCTCCGCAAACCACCTCCCAGAGGTCCTCACCTAGAAGAAAGCTCTCCACACAAGACATCCACTTCTTAAAGTTCGTCTGAGTTAGGAGATCAATACCAAGATTACTTGCTAGTCCTGCTTCCATGGTCCAACACTGGTTTCCTTTTCACAAGAGTAATAGCAACTTCTAGTTGATCACTGCTTATCCATTCCAACCTCATCTGATACCATGTTGAATTTCCCGGATCTTGGAATGAGCAGGGGTTATCTCAACTTAGAATGCTAAACACAACCAGAGACACAAGCAGAATCAAGAATCTTTATTGATCACAACAATCTTCTTACAAGGCGAGACATACATGGAGAGACATGATTTCGCCAATGTACCAAGCAGAGCAACAAATACAAGGTAAATTAACCGCGCGGAGTCAAGGAGAGGCCGCCGATTCTACTACTTCACTAAGGAGTCCGCACAAACCGCCCAGTCCGCCAGGTCGCCAGACCGCAAACCAAGCTGAGCGGACTTCCCCTTATTCCAATGCTGAGCTCTAGCCGCCGATCTGCAAGCTGTCTAACCGCGAGGTCGCCTAGCTGCCAGACCGCACTAGCTGCTGATGCCGAACTGAACAGGCCTCCTGAAGAAGACGACTTATTGAACCCCGAAATAAGTTGCCAAAGAGAAGACCGCCTAATCGCTGTCCGCGACCTGCTGTTTACCACCGGTTGCTTAACCGCAGAGTCCGCACTGTCCCTGATCGCAATCAGAGCCATATCCTTGCTTTCCAGCGCTATCCGCACAACCTGCACAGCACAAACCGGTCAACTCCATCAAGCCGGGCGGATACAAAAATCCAGTCCACAGTAACTGTTTGCGGGCTCACTTACTGTTCATTCACACCCCAATGACGTGATGGAGGGGTCCTATTTATAGGCACGATGAAGAGTGTGGTCACCGCCCTACCCGATAGGATCACCGCCACCAACCCGCGACAAACACTAAGCAGTCCGCTTAGTCCGCCACATCCTTGTGCGATAGCCAGCTCGCTTCAGCATCACCAAGGCCGGACTGACATCCCAGTCCGCCTTATCACCAAAGGACCAGGACTCTTGGTCAGCACCATGCAAGACTCTGCAGCGACATAGCTTGTCCGCCTTGCGAACACAGCAACAGTCCACATAACTCCGAGTCCGCAGCAAGACATCAAAACTGACAGCTGCCGGACTCTGCGGACAAGGCTCCAGTCCGCGCGCCGAGGCGGACACTTCTCCAGTGAGTATACACCAAGCAAGCAGCCAACCCACAGGGCAACACCTGCAGAGCTTGGCGGACTGAGAAGCAGTCCGCGCACTACTGCGCGATCTCCCCGGACTGAGCCAACCATGGACTTGATCAAAATCAACCGTCCATATCACTGGCCACCAGGGCAAGTCCGCACTTACTGGCGGATACTGGTACCAGTCCGCCAAGCTCGGCGAACTCCAGTATCACTCCGCTCTAACCGGCGAACCTTGCAGCTACCACTAGCCGCACCACAAGAGCTGGACCAAGGCATCTGCCATGCCGGTCTGCCGAGCTCCTGTCCAGTCCGCACCTTGCCGGACTCCGCGGATAGAAGAGCTATCCGCTTGGTTACCATCTGGGAACATCCTGCTGTCAGAGCAAACCGATGCCTCTTTGCCGACCTGCCTATTCGCCTATCCAGTCCGCACAGGCTGCGCGGATAGAAATCGCAGGTCGAACAATCTGCCACTTTCACTTCACAATTTTTAACAGAAGTTCCGAAGGTAAGGTCAAACATTCACAAACGACGGTTCATAACAGCCGCGCCAAAGGGAGCCACGATCAAAAATTCCCTGACCAAGTTGCATGACTCATGATTTGTGTGTAAAGATGGTCGTTAAATGTATAGCTAGAGGACATTATAAATTAGGTATACTTCAAACTAACGAGGAGATGAAAGAAAATATGTATTTTATTTTATTTTAAACATCTTCTTCCCCACCTTCTCCCACCCTTGCTTATCTTTCGCCATGATAGTTACACGAATACATATATGCTCTTCTTTTTTTCCCTCGCTTTGATGCTTCTAAAACAATAATCAAATTATCTCTGGATAAGCAATTTGTATTAATTAACACGGCTAGAAGGTTTCTACGAAATATCGAGCACGTTGGTGTAAAGTATTGTGGCGTTACTTCTCAAAATCATGCTTTTATGGAAGGTGTGTCCGTCCTGCTTACACACCCAGGACCAAGGAGAACAATAGGCGGTGTGAGACTAAAAGACTCCCTTTTAACGAGTTGTGACACACGCTCAGGCATTACCGTTCATACCACGTGATCAATTATTAAGGAGAGAAATATATTTTTTCGCTTGGGATGCTGCCTCATGACGTCTATTATTATATGTGTTGCGGCTTACTCGAGACTCTTGTAGACCGATCTAACCAGACCATCTTAGCTCCTGAGAGGTCGAGCGCGCAAACAATCACAGAATAAGTATGAAGTAGGCCAAGAGGTTTTTTAACGTGAAAAATCCGTGAACATGATGAAAAATCACGTGGTCGGATTTGTGTCGACCAAACTTCACTGTTCGTTGAAGTTTACAAGGATTTGGAAAATTTGAGGGCGACAGGCCGCTCCTTGTAACAACTTGAAGAGAGAGAGAAAGAGGCGCATTTGGAGAGTGACATACCACCGCTCGCGAAGCTTGATTTGTCTCTTGCTGGCGGTGGGGAACCCGCATTCTGGAGATTTGGCAGACTTTTCCAGGACGCTTTAAAGCTGGTGCAGAGAATGCTTGCGATCGTCGTCCGGACGCTAAGTGTTGGGGGTTGTTGCACGTTGGAGGATTGTTGAGGAAGTCTGATGAAATGCTTCTCACTTAGGAGTGTGGTGGACTTCGAGGAATCTTCAAGAAGTTCGAAGATCATCAAGGGAGGCGATGAAGATCATAGAAGAGCTCTGACGCGTAGGGGGAGAAATCTGAGAGGAGAAAAGTTGAGAATGAAGAAGAGACTGAGGTCCTATTTATAATCCCCATGCATGTTTGTGATAGTTACGTGGATATTCCCATACCATAACCGTTCTTTTTGCTATTTACAAGCCATTTTAGTATAGCTTTAAGGTGCGTATATTTTAATAATTTTACTACACGCAGACCGGCATTATTTCGGCTACTTGATCCTACTCATGATATAGGTGGTTATGTCAGTAATTACGCGGGTGGTTACCCGTGCATCGGACGGTGGAAATCGTGTGGGGACGATCAGACGGTGAAGGAAGGCCAATCGGTGGAGGTGGGCAGCGGCGAGCCCCCTGTGGCGGGGGAACGACTAGGGAAAAGGGGGATGTGACCGGCCAGGAGCTTCGCAGCCGCTCGCAGGGCGTGGTGGCAGCCGCTCGCAGGGTGTGGTGGCAGCCGACCGCATGCCTTGAGACTGCTTGCATGCGGCCGCTCAGCGCGGTGACGACCAGCCGGGAAGTCGGCCACGGGCCTAGCTGCCCCTCTCGAGCGGTCGCATGACGCGGCAGCGGTTGTTCGCGGGCGGCCGCATGACGTGGCAGCGGCAGGTTGGGAGGTTGGCCGCACACCAAGGGGCCGCTTGCGCCGGCCGGTAGGCCAGCCGCAAGCCTTGAGGCCACGCGTCGTCGGTGCGCGACTGTGGCAGGTGGACCGGGAGGCTGGATCCGGGCGCGTGACCGTGGGCGGCAGTAGCCACTGCGGTAGGGATCGGGCATGTGGCGGTTGGGATCAGGCGTGCGGCAGTTGAGATCTTATGTGCGGCGGTTAACGCGTGGATCATGTGCGGATCGGGTACGGGGATTGCGCGTATGGTAGTTTCTCCCATACCTCCCTCTTGGTTAGCGGGGAAATTCCTGCTATTCGTAACTCGAAATTCTTATAAATTGAGGATGACACCAACAATAAGTATATTAAAGAGTGAAAAATGTAATCGCTCTTTGAGATTGAAATATTTCTCCCTTAATCCCTTGTAAAATAATTTTTGGTTTTGAATTAGATATACATATATACTATATAGCACGTAAATAAATACTCATTTTTATTTCCATGACGTGTCTTTGATAATGATAGATCAGTAATCATTGAATATTTAAATGTAGAAAATTCTGCCGTTATCTAATGACACGTCAACATTGAATCAAGTTGGTGATGGATGAGATGTTGCACTCTTAAAATTTAAATATAATATTTATATTTACATGATGCCTAATGATTGGCCTATTATTCTTAGCATCCATGTCAGCATTATTATTTTTAATTAAGGGAGCTAAACAAAATTATATACATACATTTCACATGCATGTCACTTGCACCGAATTTTTTAAAAAATTACAAAGAAAATTTCATTAAAATTATTTTTTTCATCCTTATAGATAGTATGCATAAAATCTATTCGAAGAAATCTTCAATAAATAGCGATTGATAGTGATTCTTGACTTTATGGTCTTCCTCCATTCTAGAGAATCAGACCGCCTTAATTTCGAATCAGATCGGGGGTGCAAACAATCAAGTAAAAACCAGGAAGCAATAACAAGAGATATTTTAAACTGGAAAACCCAAAAAGGGTGAAAAATCACGCTGTCGTATCTGTGTCAGACCAAAATTCACTATTCTCCTTTTGTTTACAAGTATTTTCATTGCCTGAAGCGTGACATATCACCTCTCCGTTATAAGTTTTGAGTGCAAGGAAACGTGGGAAAAAGCAAAATTCACGGAGCTTCCACGATACGTCCACAAGAGCCTTCCTTTGCTCCTTCTCCCAGGCTCACTGAAACGTTCTAGTGATTGTTAAGCGTTAAGCAAACTAGAGAGGGAGCAGAGCGGATCCCGAGCGAATGAACGATCTAAGTCTCTTGTTCTCTGCCGAAAATCTCAGAGCTCTCTAGTCTCTGGAGTTGCTCTTTTTTAAATGAAGACAAGTGGACTTTTTTATAACTTTCTGTAGGCACACATTGGTAATTGCGGCTGCCTGAATCTTGTGTTGACGAATGACATTGCTTTGTTCCAGTCACATGGATTGCTAATTTTCTAGAAACGGCGAACAAGCACCCAGCCTGGGCGGTGCAGGCGGCCTGAGCAAGTTACCCGACAGCAGTGGTGGCAGGAGGAGGTTGGAGGTTGTTGGGTCCATTGCCCACAAATGTACCAGACTTGTAGAAGTCAAATTTGTAGAAGTCAAACATGTCAATGATATAAACAAAGTTGTATTTGATGTTGTTTAAGCTCATCAAGTACAGGATGTTCCCTGGAAAAAGGTTAGACAAGCTGTCTAAGTGATGGTAACAGGTGGTCACAAGTTAGGCATGTGGAGAGAAAGAAAATCTGTCCAAGTCCACAAGCATTGAGTGAAGCAAACACACTCAACACTAGATCTAGAGAAATGTGGCCAAGTCCATAGACGTTGAGTGAAACAAGCTCACTCAACGCCAGATGACTAATAACACTGAGTTCAGCTTGTATAGTCAAAGCCAAACATTTGGCAAGCTGAAATGTGGCTAAGTCCACATGCGTTGAGTGAAGTCTACTTACTCAATGCCATAAAACAAAAGGCTATGAGATAGGCTAAGACAGTAAAATCCTAAGAAGAAACAGACAAAAATGTGGCTAAGTCCACAAGCGTTGAGTGAAGTCCATTCACTCAATGTCATAACTTCATATTTGTTGAGTATTGCTCAGACAGTCTAAGCCACAAAAAATCAGTGTGGATATTTGAATAAGTCCGCAGGCGTTGAGTGAAGTCTATTCTCTCAACGCCTTGTGATAAAAAGCATAGAATTTTGTCTAAGTACAAAAGCGTTGAGTGAAGCATACTCACTCAACGCCATGTCAATATAATTTACAGATGCTGAAAGCGTTGAGTGAAGAAGCTACACTCAACGCTTCCTTGGCAGGAGAGTTGGCTAAGTCCAACAATATTGAGTGATGATCATTCACTCAACGCCTTATGTCAGAAAACTGTTTAAATGTTTTGGCGTTGAGTGATGGTCACTCACTCAACGCCTAATGACAGAAATATTTTCCAACTATTTTGGCGTTGAGTAAAGCTTACTCACTCAACGCCCAGTGATAGAAAATCTAAGTGTTTTGGCTTTGAGTGAAGCTTACTCACTCAAAACATATACTTAAGATGTTTGATTTTGGCTAAGTCCACAGATGGTGACGTCAGCAAAAGTTAACAAGTCAAAAAAATTTGAATTCATTGTGGGAAAGCTATAGTACGCGACAAATGTCGTCGCATGCATTCAGTACAGCTATTAATGCAAAAGCTAGGTACTAGCCAACCAATTCCAAGTGGGGCCCACTGCTCAAAGAGCCGTTGATGGGCGAATAATAAAAGGCAGAGATCGATGAAGGAAAAGGAGATTTTAGAAAAAGGACAGATGACCATCATCTTCTTTCTCGTCATTGTTGTAGAGGCTAAAGAATGAAGTTCAAATCAGCTGGTCTAGAAGCTCAACAAAAGTTAGTTATTGTCTTCTTCATCGACATCAACAAGTTCAGAGTTAATCTCTGAGAAAAGGGAATCAGCCAAGGTCTAACCCTAGCTGCAGGATCTGGGATCAAAAGCAAGTTAGTTGATGCCATTTTCACCTGCACCAGCAAGGTCAGAAAGCTTACTTTTTGAGGAAGAAAGAGAAGCAGAGATAATTGATTTATGCAGTCAAGGCTAGTTGTGTGAAGAAAACTTAGAACTGTTATTTTATTTCTCTTCATCAGCAGGTTCTGAGTATTTCTCTAAGGAAAGAGGTAACAGTAAAGTCTTACCCTTGCTGCAGCATCTAGAAGCTCCAAGCAAGGTAGTTGTTGCCATTATCACCTACAACAACAAGATTAGATAGATTCTCTGAGACAGTAGAGGTAGCAAGGACTAACCCCAGTTGTAGTTCTTCACAGTTCAAGTAAGCCTAATCCCGAAGATATAATCTTGAGGGCTGTGAAGAAGGAGATAGGGTTGAGCTTCTAGTTCAATTCAGAAAGGTGCAGAGCAGCAGATCTACAAGTTACTTCCAGCACAAGCAAAGATCTACACTTGTTGCTGTAAAGAAGATAGGGCTGAGACCTTCTCAGTTTCGGAAGCAGTAGGCTCAGGGACTATATCCCTTGAGTCAAAGTTGGACTGAGTTTATCTCAGTCCAGGGAGATAGACACATAGATAATATCTCAGTTGTCATTATTCATCAAACCCACTTTCATCCTATAGGATCTTTACAGATCTGAGCTGTAGGCATATATATATAAAGGCTGAGTGTAGGATCTAAGTGTGGATCTGAGTGTAGGATCTAAGTGTGGATCTGAGTGTAGGATCCAACTATGGATCTGAGAGTAGGATCACTTGGTGATCTGAGGTAGGATTCTGTTGAGAATCTGAGTGTAGGGTTTTGGCCTGAGTGCAGGATTCAAGTTTGAATCTGAGTTATATGATCCTTTGCGGATTCTAGGTAGGGCTGTCCTCCTAGCCTGAGTTGTAGGGCCTTTTAGCCTGAGGTAGGTGATATTTGGATCACTGAATTGTAGTGCCTTATGCCTGAGCTGTAGGTCTTAGAGGAGACCGAGTGGTCCTGCGGGATCGTGTTGTAAGCTCTTAGGAGCTAAGATTGGAAAAGTGTCTTATCTAACTGGAAGTTAGAAAAGTGGGAGGGAAAGCGGATTTACCCATAATCTGGGGAATCACTAAATATTCTGTGTGTGCTCTTTGTGTTTTTCTTTGTTGCAGGTTGTATGTCTTGAAAACAAAAATCTACTAACTCTCAAAAAACATAAAGAAGGAAAATTAAAGATAGTCACAAGAGACAAAAAAACATATTCACCCCCCCTTCTAGGTGATTTAGCTATCCTTGAAATTAAAGACTTTCAAGTAGTATCAGAGGGAGGTTGCTCAAAAAGGACATAACTGTCTGAGTATATCCCAAAGGATAGCTAAAAGGTTTGTACTTATGGGTTCAGGAGTGGACCATAAGGAGTGGGTCTTAATGGAACTTCAAGTCTTTAGCAAGGATAACTTTGGGACCTGGAAAGAGAGGGTCGAGCATATCATAGAAGCCTCTGATCCTAGGGTCTTTATAACAGTTCAAGAAGGACCTTTCATCCACATGAAGGTCTCTGTCTTAGATGTAGAAGTCCAGACCCCAAAGAGTTATGCTGAAATGACTGAAGATGAGATCATTCTGGCTACACTAGATAAACATGCACAAAGCATCATTGTAAGTGCCTTTGATGACTCTACCTTCCAGATCTTGGTCCACTACAAGACAACTGAAGAAATATGGGACACATTAACTGTCTACATGGAAGATACAATGGATGATTATGAGGGAGTTGACTGCAGATGTTATGAGCTGATGGCCATGATAGAGGAAGAATCCTGCCAAGATCAGCTTGGTCCAGATCAGGTTCACTCCCTATCTAGCTTATCCTCAGTATCTGTCTATGAAACTAGACCAGACTCTGATGCATCCACATCAAGTGATGATGAGGAATTTGTATTAGAGGGAGATGCCAATAAATTGATTGAAATGTATGGTACACTTCTGAAGGCTTTCAAAAGAAGCAAGAAGTTGGTTAGGATGCTGGCTGAGGAGATTATCTCTCTACAGTTAGCTGCTTCCCAGCATGCTAAGACAATAACCCTGTTGGATCAGAAGACTAAGGAAGTCAACCAACTAATGGCCAACTCAGTCATCCAAATGGAGACTATAAGCCAGAAGAACAAGATCATCTTGGATCTTGAAGAGAAACTCCTTAAGGAAAAAATGGTTGTGGCTGATTTCAATAAGCCCAAAGTAGTGTTGCCACTGATTGACTCATTTACTCTCAAAAAGAGGAGGGATGTTTAGGGTCTAAGTGAAATTCTAAAGTTGCCCTCTCCAAAGAGAAAGGCAGGGCTCCTGTTAAGCATCAGTCAACCTTTCACAAGGTGATCCTCCCATTCAATAGGTATGACCAGGCCTGCAAGTATGGTCACTGGAGGAATGGGAATCTTTTTATAAGAATACAAATGTAACTTCCAATGGAAGAAGAAAGGGTAGGGGAGTGAGTGCCTGTAAGGCTCCCCATGAAGAAATTCAAATGGTCCATCCTGGACCATTTGTATTTAGTGCACCAGCCCCCACACTCATGAGTAAGGCAGTGGCCTTTTCTCAAGATCTCCCGGCACACACTCAGACCAAGGGCAAGTATGCCAGCAAGCCAGATTTGGGCATTTCTTGAGCCATCAATAGTTTGTCTTCCACAAAGAAGACCACTATTGTTAGACTTCAAGAAAAACCAGGATCTTCTTCTACCAGACCTACCTTCAGTCAGATTGTGGCTGAGAGAAATAAGAACAAGGAAGCTGCTCTTCCTTTTTTGTCTGCAGTTAATCCAACTGCCAGACCTGCTCAGAAGAGAAGGTATAATATCCATGAGTGTTGGTGCTATGGCAAAGTGGGACACTTTGCCATAGATTGTTGGCACAACCCTAGTGTGCCAAGGGCAATGGTGAGTCTTCCTGACAGGACTACTGTAGGTAGACATATACATTTTTATGCTAACAGAAACCTAGGACCCAATTCATTTTGGGGTCCTAAGGTAAGATAATTCTGTGTTTGCAGGATAGTCCAAGTGCCCATACCCCCATGTTGTATTTGGATAGAGTTTGCTCCAGAAATTTGACTGGATCTAGGGTGCTATCTTGAGAATCATACTCCAGTGAGAAATGGACTTAAGATCTTCAGTTGAGAAGTTGATGGATAACTTAATAATCAAGTTCCTCCTACTGCTCAAAAGGAAGAGGATGGTGTGATGTTGTGTGAATTCCTGAAAGTGGATAAAGCACACATAAGTGTGATGTTGTCGTAATGTCCTTCAAAGGGTATCTGACTGGATAATCAGACCACTAGAATCCAGCCATTAAATCCCTAAGATGTCTAATTAATGGGACATGGTACTGCTGCCACTTCAGCAGTATATTGGGGAGAAGGACAAGTTGGTTGTACTCATCACTGAGAAAAGCATTAGAAGTAACTCTTCTGAGTGCAATAATGAAGGAGCACATAATGCTCAGCTAAAAAGTTTCTCAAGTTGTAACCTCAGTTGTCATACTCTTCTAAAGAAACAAGAAGAGAAATGGATGCTCAGGTTTTTGTGTCTTCTGAACCTGCAGTAAAGTATGTCCAAGTAAGTGGGCTTCATGGACATGATCTGTGAAAATTTTAAGGGGAAGACTGTCAAGCTAGATGCTCCTATTTGGGGAGCATGTTCAGTCAAGGTTGCTGGACAAGCTTGAGTCTTACCTAGAGTACCTCTAGCACTGAAAAGATCAGTATTATTGCTGAAGTTCAGCATGTATCTATAGACTTTGCTGAGGTTGAGAGGAGTAGACTACCCAGATGGTTGCACCTGCTATGGGTGTGCAAGTACAATAAAAAATTTAAGAATTGATGGATTGCTCCAGATATAGTTGATAAAAGTTCAGCAATGTCTCTATGGACAATGCTAAGATTGAGGGGGAGATTCCATCAAATCTCCCTGCTTAAGATAATGAGAATGTCATTGAAATGATAATAGATGCTTCAAAGGATAATGATCCATCTAGATGAAGAGATAGATCAGGCCAAGATCTCCCTATTCATAAAATGGGAGATGGCCATGATCAAGAGGGAGTATGCTGTGCAAGCAAAGATGGTATACAAAAGAGATAAAATAGTCCAAGTGGTATACAACCAACTCAAATAGTCAAGTAGCTAGAGCGAGAGGCACATTTGTTGCTAAAGAAGTGAAAGAATAAATCTGGGAAGATACTCTCCAAAAGAGATAAGTATGATCCTAAACCAAACATAATACTCTAACATAATATATTATTATTGTAGCAAGGCTGGGCATGTCAGAGCTGACAGCCCAGTCAAATGAAAAGAGAATATGTGAGAAGCTGTACCTCCACCACAGGGTGCAAGGTAGATAGGATAAGTAAAGATGGAACCTATCAAATCCTAAGAAGAAGACTAACTACTTGGAGCAGTAAAAAAGAAACCAATCTTGCAATCTCAGCTCCATGGTATCAGGACCATAACCTACTGATAAGTAGAACTCCTTTATATTGATATTCTACTAGTGTAATCTAAATTGCTAGGAATCCTGTTTCTCATAGCAGGACTATGCATATATAGATTAAGTATCAGTTAGTTAGGGAGCATGTGGAAAAGGAAGAACTCAGTCTTGAGTATGTCCCCACAGTCATGATAGTGGTTAAATATCTTTACTAAGCCACTATTAAAAGTCAACACCTTCAAGTTGGGTATATTGAACTTGGTATAGCTTTAGTAGCTCCATGTAAATTCTCTGTTGCAGAACTCACCTCTCTTACAGGTAGACAAGTATTCAAAATTGTATCAAGACTGTCAAGTCTGACATTTGATATCATGACTCTCAAGTGATATCAAGTGGTATAAAGAATAAGATGGACTCAAGTGTTTAGTAAAGGGAATGATAAAAGATTCTCCTGTTGAGGGGGAGCAAATCCAGAAGGTGCGGGAACAAGTTCAACTTCCTATTAAGTAGCAGCCAGCTGCTGAAATGAATCTAAGATCACTATAGTAGATCAGCAGGTTCTCAGGACTATGCACAATCTGAGGGGAAGAGCAACCCTATTGGATGGATGCTGCTATATAATCACTGCTGCTACTATAAAGACATGTTGCTGCAGACCTTCAGTGATATGAAGACTTTTCAGAGCCTCCCTGAATATTTACAGAAATAAAAAAGGGGGAGGAGAAGGAGAAGATTATGAGGTAATACCAGGGGATAGGAGGAGAAAGATACAATTGGTATCAGATACAAGTGGTATCAGATCTATGAGAAGGAAATGATCAACATAATCAAGACCAGGCAAGAATGTGTGCAGTAATTCAAGGGGAGCAGGTGTGATGATGCTCACTCTAGCAATTTAGGGGGACCAGGTGTGATAATGCTCACTCTGTAGGCAAGAATGTGTGGTAACTATAACTTATTCTCTTGTTATAAGTTTTCCAAGTTAATGTTTTATTGCTGCATTGGTTAGTGTATGTCATTGACTCAGAATTTTGATTGAGGGTTTTGACTTCTTCAAATAAGAGGAGATTGTTGGGTCCATTTCCCACAATATACCAGACTTCTATAAGTCAGATTTGTAGAAGTCAAAGATGTCAATGATATACACAAAGTTGTATTTGATGTTGTTTAAGCTCATCATGTGCAGGACTTTCCCTGGAACAAGGTTAGACATGCCATCTAAGTGATTTTGACAGTTGGTCATAATATAGGCATGTGGAGAGACAAAAAATCTATCCAAATCCACAAGTATTGAGTGAAGTAAGCTCACTCAACACTAGATCTATAGAAATATGGACAAGTCCACACGCGTTGAGTGAAGCAAGCTCACTCAATGCCAGATAATTAATAGCGTTGAGTTCAGCTTGTATAGTCAAAGCCAAACATTTGGCAAGCTAAAAATATGGCTAAGTCTACAGGCATTGAGTGAAGTCTACTCACTCAATGTCTTACATCAAAAAACTGTGAGACAGGCTAAGGAAGTAAAAGCCAAAGAAGAAATATGGAGAAATATGGCTAAGTCCACAGACGTTAAGTGAAGTCCATTCACTCAACGCCATAACTTCATATTCGTTGAGTATTGCTCAGGCAGTCTAAGCCACAGAAAATCTGTGTGGATATTTGACTAAGTCCACATGCATTGAGTGAAGCCTATTCTCTCAATGCCCTATGATAAAAAGCGTAGAATTTTGTCTAAGGACAAAAGTTGTTGGGTACATTGGGAATAATGTACCTGATCTCGAGAAGTCCCTTTGACAACTCAATGATATACCCAAAGGTGTATTTGATGAATGCTAAATTTACATGTGCAGGTTAAAAGTTGAAGAAATTATTCTAAGTCAAAGTGTTGAGAAATCATGTGTCGAGACAATACTTCTGTGTTGACACAAGGTAGATCAGCAGTCGACACAGATAATAGAAGAAGTGTCAAGATAATACTTCTGTGTCGATACAAGGTAGATCAGCAGCCGACACAGATAACAGAAGATGTGTCGAGACAATACTTATGTGTCGACACAAGGTAGATCAGTAGTAAGTTGTGTCGAGACAATATTTCTGTTTCGACATAAGGTAGAACAAAGATATGTTGACACAAGTAACAGATGTGTCGACACAAATAATAGTTGTGTCGAGACAATACTTCTGTATCGACACAAGGCAGAACTAAGATGTGTCGACACAGGTAACAGATGTGTCGACACAAATAACAGATGTGTCGACACAACTATTCTGAGATGAAAACTATTCTAAGTACGGAAATGTTGGGTCTATCAAACATGTATCAACACAGATTTTGAGACAACTTGTCTACTTCAACACTTATATGACAGAATGTGCTGAGTCAACATCAATCTGGTCAAGACTGGTCAGATCATTATGGTCGACACAAGAAGGCTTCACTTCTATAAAGACGGTTCAAGGAAGGTGTTGCTGGCAGTTGCTGATGTCATCAATACCAGTCCAAGCCGTCTGAGATTTCTATAAGTAGGAGGTGCTGCCTTCAGAAGGAAAAAATTAATACAGAAGAAGAACCAATTCTATTCTATTCACCAGTCTCTCACTATTCTAAAAGACAAATCAAGAAGTAGAAAGAGAAGAAGAAGTTGATCTTCAAGAAAGTCTTCAGATCCCTTTTCTAAGGTTGATCTGGGGATTAAGTGATATGTTCATCAACATCTTCAAACTATTCAATCTGATCTTTATCAAGAAGTTGCTGATTCAGAAGAAATTCAATTCAGCCTGCTGATCAATCAAGAAGAAATCAAACTACAGTTGAGTGGAAAGATCTGTACACACAGATCCAATAGATAACAGGTTTTTTGTTTTTCTGTAAACTGTTTTATTAAATTTCATTGAAAGATCTCCTAGAGATCTGAGTGGGTAGGAGATCTTATTCTCTGAGTCTTGTAAGCCTAATCTATAAAGGCTGAGGTAGGATTTTGGGTGAATCTAAGGTAATCTGACCTATGGCTTCTGAATCAAACAGAGAACTCAGTTTCATGAAATTTCCCATCTGCATTAAGGACAATTTTACTATATGGAAACAAAGAGTAAGACTATTCATGGAAGTTTCAGATCCGAGAATCTTTGTTACAATTCAAGAAGGACCCTATGTGCCCATGAAATCATCTGTCCTAGATGCAAATATTCAAACTCCCAAGACATTGTCAGAAATGACAAAAGATGAAGTCATACTTGCTACCATGGACAAAAGAGCATAGAACATAATAGTGAGTGTTATAGACAACTCCACATTTCAGAATCTGGTGCACTGTAATTCTTCTAAGGAAATATAGGATACCTTGATAGTGTATATGGAAGGTACAACAAAGGTGAGAGATAACATAAGGTCATTCCTTAACTAGCAATATGAGGCATTAAGACAAGGGAAGACAGATTCTATTGAACAAACATATGAAAAGTTTTTTAGAATAGTCAATGAATTGAGAAACTATGGGAGAAACTTCTCAAACTATGAACTCAATGACAAGTTCCTGAGATCCCTAAATAAAGAATGAGATATCAAGATTTGTGTAGTAAGAGAAATGGGAAATCTGAGAAATTTGCTTCCTCAAGACTTATTTGGGAAATTAATGTCACATGAGCTTCAACTCAACTCAAGAAAAGCTGAAGCAAAAACTACCAGACAATCATCCCAGTCTAAATCATTGGCCTTCAAAGCTGACTCTTCCAAGAAAACGAGAAGGGAAATTCCATCATCACCTAGAAGAGATGAAGAGATAGATAGCACTGAACCTTGCTCTTCTTCAGAAGAGATATCAGATGATGAACTTGCCTTATTTACAAGGCAGTTCAAGAAGAGGTTAAGAAGAAGAAAACATTGGAGCAATAGAAAACCTTCTGGTTCTAGTTCTCACAAAAGCAAAGACAAACACAGAGACAAATCTGTGATCAGGTATAAATCCAATTAGAACAAACAATCTAAGACTGATATTATTATTATTATTTGTTGTAACAGGCCTGGGCATGTCATTGCTGATTGCCCAGTAAAGAGAAAGGAGGACAGAAATTCAAAAGAAAAGAAGTTCTCCAAGGATAAGAAATCAGAAAAAGGTCTTATGGCTAAGAAGACAAAGACCTTGTCTGACATTGATTCTAATTCAACTAAGTCAGAAGAAGAACATTTGGGGCTGTATTCATATGAGGAGGAGTTCATCAGAAGAGCCATCTACAAAAGAAATAACTCCACAACTTCATCATCCTATGGTGACTCTGAAAAAGACATGGAAATAAATCGGATGGCTATACCTGATGATCTAGAAACTGGAACTCACAACTGTGAGAATTCTCAGGTAATTTATGATAACTCTTCCTGCACTAAGACTTCTAACTATGAGACTGGAGATGAGGCAAACTCAGGTGAATTACTGTTTGATCCACATGAGATTAACTCAGGGACTAAACAGAAGCAACTAATACTTAGGTTTGGTAAACTGCTAGCTGCCTTAGTTAAAAGCAAGAAGCTTGTTAAAGAACAAGCTATAGAAATTGGATCACTAAAAATTCTTGAGTATCATCACAAGATGGATACTCAGAAACTTGGTCTTCATGGGTCTAAGTTAACAAAGTTAACCAAGATCATTGATGACCAAATAAATGAAATTAAGAAAAAGGATCCAATCATTAAGTAACTAGAAACCAAACTCTTAAATGAAAGGAAATTAGTTGAATAGTTTTCAAAACCAAAGACTATTTTGCCTATTATAGACACCTTCTCAGGAAACCCTAGAGGTGGTATGGGGTTTGTTAAACCCAAGAGAAGAAGGGGCAAAAAGCAAAAGTGATCAAAGGGTCAGACCATTCCACAATCAGCTGAACAATCTAATAATCCAAGAGAACATCTTAAGGCTGTGAGACAATACCCATCTTGTGTTCACAATCAAGATAAAGCCAAAAGTGCTGACTTCTGTCCAAAGGGGTGTTAGCACAAAGATTCATTTGTTCCTCCTAAAATAAGATATAATAGATTTGAATGCTGGTGCTGTGGAAAGATAGGACACTTTGCCCTAGATTGCTGGTTCAATCCAACAGTGCCTCATAGTCTGAAGATAGTTCCTTTCAAGAGATCAACTGGTGGATTTGATAGAGTCACAACTAATAAGAACCTAGGACCCATAACTATTTGGGGTCCTAAGGAAAAATAATTTCTTATTTTGTAGGAATGTCTAAGCTCCAGACCAATCTGGTACTTGGATAGTGGATGCTCCAGACATAATACTGAAATAAGAAGAAATTTGAGGGAATATATTCCTGTGGAAAATGAACCAAAAGTGATCTTTGGAGGAACTGACAAAGGCATCACCAAAGGTTTTGGTAAGATCACAAATGATTTAGTCACAATCACTCATGTAGCTTATATGGAAGGGTTGCAACACAACCTTTTAAGCATAAGCCAATTTTGTGATTTGGGATATGACACAGTATTCCACAAAGATGAGTGCCTAATAAAAAGATCAAGTGAGCAAGAGGTCATCTTGACTGGCACTAGATGTGGAAATGTATACTGTTTAAACTTCCTATGTATTAAGTCTGACTCACCCCTATGTCTTGCTGCAAGTGAGAAAGCTTCATAATGTGTTATATAGCACAAGAGGCTAGCCCACTTGAACTATAAGGCTTTAGGCAAAATATACAACAAGGAGCTTGTTAGGAATGGTCCTAATATGTGATGCACTAAGGAGAGCATCTGCCCAGCATGCCAAAAAGGTAAGCAGACTAAAGCTTCATTCAAATGTTGTGAATCCCAAGACTCTGTGAGGTGTTTATATCTCCTGCATTTGGACTTGTTTGGTCTATGCCAGTTCATAGCTTTGGAAGGAGAGTCTATACTCTTGTAATTGTTGATGACTACTCTAGATTACTTGGGTATTCTTCTTGAAGAAAAAGTCTGAAACTCCTGACGTCTTCAAGAATTTTGTGAAACAAATTCAGAATAAACTTAACAGTACTGTGGTCAAAATGAGAAGTGACTATGGAACTGAATTTCAATCTGATTATATGACAAAGTTTTATGAAGAACTAGGAATTTAGCAAGAATTTTCTTCACTAAGAACACCCCAGCAAAATGGAATAGCTGAGAGGAGAAACAGAACTCTCATTGAAGCTAGTAGAACATTGCTAAGTGATTCCTCACTTCCAGAATTTTTCTGGGCTGAGGTAATTAACACAGCTTATCATGTTCTAAATAGAGCTTCAATCAATAAGAGATTAAATAAAACTCCTTATGAACTTATGAAGGGAAGAAAACCAAACATAACCTATTTCAAAATCTTTGAATGTAGATGTTATGTCCTAAACAATGGAAAAACCTACTTAACCAAGTTTGCTGAAAAGTCTTTTGATGGGATATTTGTTGGTTATAATAACCATAACAAAGCTTATAGGGTCTATAACTTGAAGGATCAAGTTATAGAGGAGTCAGTCCATGTTGTATTTGATGAAAGTTCTATGTTCTATGATGGTAAGACAGGTACTTCAAATATAATATAAGTGGACTTGAGGCTAAAGGAACTGGCCATGGAAGATACAAAAATAGGCAAGCATAATTTGCAAGAGGAAATCAACATTGTTGAAGAAGTCCTGGGACATGAATAACCTGGAGAAATAACTCAACAGTATGATCCAAATGGTCCAGAAGAAGAAGTGATACTACCAGTAGCTGTCAAGCACCTAAAGGATCATCCAATAGAATTGATCATAGGTGATGTTGATCAAGGAGTTACCACAAGAAGCAAATATAATAACACAGTGATGTATTCAAGTTTTCTATCACAAACATAACCTAAGAAGTTTGAAGAAGCAAATATGGATCCATTTTGGATTGGTGTAATGCAAGAAGAATTGAACCAATTCAAGAGGTGCAAGGTCTGAAAGTTGGTTCTAGGACCCGATGATTACAATATCATTGGAACAAAATGGATTTACAGAAACAAGCTAGATGAAAATGGAGTGGTAATAAGAAACAAGGCTAGATTGGTTGCAAAGGGTTATAAACAAGAAGAGGGAATAGACTTTGACCAAACCTTTGCACCGGTGGCTAGGTTGGAAGCTATAAGACTCTTCCTAGTCTATGCATCTTACAAAGGTTTCAAAGTATACCAAATGGATGTTAAGTCAGCTTTTCTGAATGATAACCTCAAGAAAAGAGTATATGTAGAACAACCCTAAGGTTTTGTATGATCCAACTAAACCTTCTCATGTCTATTTGCTTTCTAGAGCTCTCTATGGATTAAAACAAGCTCCAAGGGATTGATATGAGACTCTGTCAGAATTCCTTCTAGAGAATAAATTCTCAAGAGGAAAGATTGACAAGGCACTATTCCTAAGAGAAGTCAAAGGTAGGACAATTTTAGTACAAATATATGTTAATGACATAATATTTTGTTCTACTGATGATTCACTTTGCACTAGATTTGCTAAGCTAATGCAAAGTAAATTTGAGATGAGTAACATGGGTGAACTTAAGTTTTTCTTGGGTCTCCAAGTTAAACAATCCCAAGATGGACTTTTTATAAGTCAATCAAAGTTCACCAAGGAGTTGATCAAAAAGTATGGCATGGAAACTGCCATTACTATGAGAACTCCTATGGGATCAACCATGTCTTTGGACAAGGATATTGCTGGAAAGCTAGTTGATATTACCTTGTATAGAGGGATAGTTGGATCACTACTTTATTTAATTTCCAGTAGACCAGATATAATGTATGCTACTTGCATCTGTGCTAGATATCAAGCTTGTCCTAAAGAATCTCATTACACTGCAGTCAAAAGAATTCTGAGATGTCTAAAGGGCACACCAAATCTTTGCCTTTGGTATCCTAGGAGTAGTGATTTTGAACTGATAGGATTTTCAGATGCAGATTATGCAGGTTGTAAAGAAGACAGGAAAAGCACCTTAGGGTCATGTCAATTTCTGGGTAGAAGGCTAGTCTCGTGGAGTAGTAAAAAGCAGACAAGTGTGGCCATATCAACAGCTGAATCTGAGTACATCTCAGCAGGGAATTGCTGTGCTCAACTTCTGTAAATTCAGCATCAGCTACAAGATTATCAGTTATAGATAAGTAAATCTATATTGTTTTGTGAGTCTACTAGTGGTTTTTCAATTGCAAATAACCCTGTATCTCACAGTAGAACTAAGCACATTGAAATTAGATATCATTTCATTAGGAAACATGTAGAAAACAATGACATCAGTTTAGAATATGTTCCTACTGATAAGCAAATAGCTGACATATTTACAAAACATCTAGAAGAAGAAAAGTTTAATTTCTTCAAATTTGAGCTAGGAATGCTAAGTCTTGAATGAGCCTAAACTTAGACTAAGTCAACAAAAGTGTAAGTCTTCTATCGAGCTGTCACATCAAGATATGGACATCATCTGAATCAGGAGTCAAAAAATTCAGGAGTCAGAAATCTGGCTAAGTATGTTTTGTGTCGAGACAAATCAAGTGTATCGACACAAACTAGGGTTGTCGACACAATTTATGTATATGTGTTGACACAATCTACACTATCCTGTGTCGACATAAGGAAGTGTGTCGACACTGCTTGTCGAGATGGCTGGAGGTGTGTCGACACAAGTCGACACATTTTCTCTGTCGACAAGTTCCGAGTGTTGACCTAAGGGATATTTTCAAAATTATGAATATGTCTTTAGGCAACGCGCCCTTTCACCTTCTCAATATAATGGCCTATAAAAAGGACATAAATTGTAGAAATTCTCTACCAGATCCTTCTCTCTTGCTTAGTGTTGAAACCTAGATTTTCTGTCGTCGACCCTCATCAATTTTTCGGTTCGACAATTTCTAAATCAACAATAATGACTCCAAGGAAGGATGATAATATCAATGAGGGATACGAACTGGTGCGCCATGGATTTAGATCGGCAGACGAAGAGATTACAAATGTCATTGGCCTAATCCAAGATGCTGGACTTGAGTATCTATTATTTGAGCCGACGATCATATGGAAAAGATAAGTAACAGAACTTCTGATAAATGCCTCAATCTATTCTTGCGCCTCAAAGATCAAATAAACTGTAAATGGACAGAAGGTCAAGATCACAGGCAAGCGGTTGGCCCAGGTATTTCAATTACATAGAGTTTAATAAGAAGATATAGTCAACTCCACTAAGACTACTGCTGGACTTCAATGGTGTGGTTTAGATACAATGTCCAAGATTGGTTGTTCACTGAATAGGAAAGGTATGAACAACCAAGGAAAATTTCTATCTGAAATTGTTGGGAAGGTTCTGTTGTGCAAGACAGTGCACATGACAGAATCTCAGTTCATATGTTTGAGATAATGACTAGGATCATTTTCAAACTACAGACAGACTTGAGCAGACTATTGTTTGACTTAATTGCTGAATGTATGAAGAAACCCAACCTGGGTAGAATACTGAGTTTGTATTTGAATAAACTGATTCCTGCTGAACTTGATCCAAAATTGGGTTCAAAGATAAATCACATGAGACGGATGGACATGAGGATTTTGTCTAGATGGGACAGAGTCTTGGCCAAAGTTACACAAGAATCATAGAAGCCTAAGAATATCAAGAACAAGAAACCATTATAAGAAGAAAGTGAATCCTCAAGTGACTCAGAAGAGCAGAACAATTTCAGTTCCTGCTGAACTTGAAGTAAGAATCCAAAGGAAAACTCCAAGTATTACAACTGAAACTGAGGATCAGATCCAGGGGTAGTTACAATCCTCTGCAGCATTCAATGCAGAGAAAACCATGGATAAAACAACTGTGTTAGATAGTGAAACTATCACTGACATAGTACAAGATGTTCTCAAAGATCTGAATACACAACAAGATGAGAATATGCCTGATATTTTGAATGAAAAATCTCCAGAAAAAGATCATGATAACACAACAGGGATGGATGCTCACATCCAAGTGGAGATAACAGATCCTCTTAGAGAAAATATAGCTCCTATAGAAATTCAACAACCTGGATCAAGTCTAGTAGAAATACCCCTTGATCAACAACGTGCAACAGTTGAGGGGGAGCAATCAGCCAATTCTCCTAAGACTGGAACTAAAGCACCAACTAATGTAGACACAGCTGTTGACATTACCAATTCATCTGACTCTGATATGGGAGAGACCAGAAAGCAACATCAAACCAGAATATATGAAAGGAGAAAGAAGAGTAAGAGCTATAAGAAAGCTTTACAGTCGCTCCAGTCCACTCCATCTGCTTCAATAGATGAGAGTTCTCTCATGGTTCAGCAGTAGATAATGCTAGACAAACAAAGAACTAACCTAGAAAAGTACGTGGATGAGAATAGGAAGGATATGGAGTTCCACCTATCTCAAGACATAAAGTCAATCGGATTTGAAGTAAATCTGCTGAAGAAAGAAATGACTGATTGTTTTCACAAAGGAGGCAATGAAATAGTTTATCTTGCACAACAACAGTAAGAATTTAAAGTTAAAATAGATGAAATAGTGCAAAAACAAGGCTTTAGTCTGGAGAATCAGAAGAGACTGAATGAAAATTTGATGGAAATTCATACGATCACTCTTAAGAAGATAGAAGATCAATCCACTTCCTTAGAGGAGAAAGTAAATACTCAACTAACTGAGTTACAAACCAAGCTCACAGTGGATTCAGTTGCAATGCTGCAAGCTATAAAAGATTCATCAAAGGCTCTCTCTGATCAAACGACAAAGTTCAATAATTACTACACCACAGGGAACCATCATGTGGTGGATCAAGTGAGATTTCAAAAGGCTAATCTGAGAGATCACATAGAGAGAGAAGTCATAAAGGGGGAGAGAGTGATGGTCAAGGCTAGCTCAGAACATGCCAAATGGACTTTTAATAGCATAAGATCCATACTAGGATACCCTCCTCTGTGTGATGATGATAAAGTTGTAGAGTCTGGTTGCCAACCAGCTCTGATTGAAGGAATTGCTAAGGAGGCAGACAAAATCATATACCCTCCTTTACAGTTTGAGGATATTCATAATCAAGTTCAACTTATGTATAGTCCACCTTAGTATAAATATAGAGTTAATTCTAAAGAGGTAGAAATGTTTGAAGCTGCTCTACAAAGGGAGAGAGAGGTCCAATTGTCAAAGAAAAGATTTAGAGAACAGCCTGAGGAGAGGCCTGACTTTGAACAATGGAGTCCAAGATCAAGGGACATCATTCTTACCTCATGGAAAACAGTCATGGCCAACAAACATGAAAAGGGTAAGTGGTATTCAGAGCAGGAATAAAGGAAGCATGAAGAGCAACAAATTATTATCTATAAGTTCAAAAGGGAGCAAAAGGAAGGTTTAATTCCTGATACTGCAATTGAACCATGAAAATACATTCCTAAGCCCTTTTATTATTTTTAAAGACAAAGAATTAAGGCTGAACAACTTTCCAGCATCAAGGACAAGAAAGGCAAGCAGGCTGTAGATGAAAGTATTCCATCTGTTCAGGACAAAGTACAGTCAGGGAAAGACATTGTGATTACAGAACCTGATCAGTCTTATGATGTATTTACTTTGCTTAGAATTAAAGTAATTCTATATAAGCTTTTTTTAATTTTGAGACTGATAATATTTTGGTATAAGAATGTTTTTGGCAATTTTTTATTTCTGCTGTAAAAGTTCATCTGGTTGAATGCTAAATCTTTTATGTTATAAAAGTTCATCTGGTTGAATGTTAAATCTTTTATATTATAATCATCAAGATTATTATGTTGGTGTATATCATTGATTTGGGGTTATGACTTCTCCATATAGGGGGAGATTGTTGGGTACATTGGGAACAATGTACCTAATCTGGAGAAGTCCCCTTGACAACTCAATGATATACCCAAATATGTATTTGATGAATGCTAAATTTACATGTGCAGGTGTATTTGATGAATGCTAAATTTACATGTGCAGGTTCAAAGTTGAAGAAATTATTCTAAATCAAAGTGTTGAGAAATAGCATGTGTCGAGACAATACTTCTGTGTTAACGAGACAAGGTAGATCAGCAGTCGACACAGATAACAGAAGAAGTGTCGAGATAATACTTTTGTGTCGATACAAGGTAGATCAGCAGCCGACACAGATAACAGAAGATGTGTCGAGATAATACTTATGTGTCGACACAAGGTAGATCAGTAGTAAGTTGTGTCGAGACAATATTTTTGTTTCGACATAAGGCAGAACAAATATATGTCGACACAAGTAACAGATGTGTCGACATAAATAATAGTTGTGTCGAGACAATACTTCTGTATCGACACAAGGAAAGAACTAAGATGTGTCAACACAGGTAACAAATGTGTCGACACAAATAACAGATGTGTTCGACACAACTATTCTGAGAAGAAAACTATTCTAAGTATGAAAGTGTTGGGTATGTCAAACATATCTCAACACATATTTCGAGACAACTTGTCTACTTCAACACTTATATGATAGAATGTGCTGAGTCAACATCAATCTGGTCAAGACTGGTCAGATCATTGTGGTCGACACAGGAAGGCTTCACTTCTATAAAGATTGTTCAAGGAAGGTGTTGCTGGCAGTTGCGGATGTCATCAATACCAGTCCAAGGCTGTCTGAGATTTATATAAATAGGAGGTGATGCCTTCAGAAGGAAAAAAACAAATACAGAATAAGAACCAATTCTATTCTATTCATCAGTCTCTCACTATTCTAAAAGACAAATCAAGAAGTAGAAAGAGAAGAAGAAGTTGATCTTCAAGAAAGTCTTCAGATCCCTTTTCTAAGGTTGATCTATGGGGTATTAAGTGATCTATTCATCAATATCTTCAAACTATTCAATCTGATCTTCATCAAGAAGTTGCTTATTTAGAAGAAATTCAATTCAGCCTGCTGATCTATCAAGAAGAAATCAAACTGTAGCTGAGTGGAAAAATCTGTACACACAGATCTAACAATAGATAACATGTTTTCTCTTTTTCTATAAACTATTTTATTAAATTTCATTGTAAGATCTCCTAGAGATCTGAGTGGGTAGGAGATCTTATTCTCTAAGTCTTGTAAGCCTAATCTATAAAGGCTGAGGTAGGATTCTGGGTGAATCTGAGGTAGGTGATTTGGGAAAATCACAGAGATTATAGGCCTAATCTATAAAGGTGAGGTAGGAGATTCAGATATCTCTGAGGTAGGACCAGTGGGTCTGAGTGTAGGTTTCTTAGAGAGAAACTGTTCCTTATAGGACCTGAGGATCTGAGTTGTGAAGGAGGAGCTATAACCTTATCTAGCACATTTCTAGTGAGGAAGAAGGGGGAAAGTAGATGTACCCTAGATAAGGGAACCACTATAAACTTGTTGTGCCCCTTGTATTGTGTGTTGTGTGCTGTGTTCTTTGCAGTGTATGCTATGATCAGTTCTTGTTGTTCAATTGTGTATGCTGGGTATAGCTTGTATTCTTAATTGCATTAGGGCACATTGCTAAAGTTAAAAGAACTATAAAGAATTTTAATAGATCACCTATTCACCCCCCCCCCCTAGTGACTTTCTACCCATAGGCTTGACTTTCAAAAGCGTTGAGTGAAGCTTACTCACTCAATATCGCATCAATATAATTGACAGATGCTGAAAGCGTTGAGTGAAGAAGCTACACTCAGCGCTTCCCTGACAGGAGAATTGGCTAAGTCCAATAACGTTGAGTGATGATCATTCACTCAATGCCTTATGACAGAAAACTTCCTAAATGCTTTGGCATTGAGTGATGTTCACTCACTCAATGCCTAAAGACAAAAGTCTTTTCCAAGTGTTTTTGCATTGAGTAAAGTTTACTCACTCAACGCTTAGTAACAGGAAATTTGTCTAAGTGTTTTGGCGTTGATAGAAGCTTACTCACTCAATGCCTATAGTAAAGATGTTTGATTTTGGCTAAGTCCATAGATGGTAACGTCAGCAAAAGTTAACAAATCAAAAGAATTTGAATTCATTGTGGGAAAGCTACATTACGCGACAAATATTGCCGTTTGCCTTCAGTACAACTATTAATGCAAAAGCTAGGTACCAGCCAACCAATTCCAAGTGGGGCCCACAGCTCAAAGATCCATTGATGGGCGAATAATAAAAGACAGAGATCAATGAAGGAAAAGGAGCTTTTATAAAAAGGATAGCTGACCATCATCTTCTTCCTCGCCATTGTTGCAAAGGCTGAAGAACGAAGTTCAAATCAGCGTATTGGAACCCTAGTTCTGATTTGGGCAATGATCACTATTAGGATGATTAGATTGACCCAAAATGTATAGTCATGGGTCATAGGATAATTTCTAGATTTTCTCCTTCAGAAAAATTCCAGAGAAGTTCAGATCTGAAGTTCAAAAATTCAGCTCAAAGAAATTCTCTGAGCTCAGTTCAACGAACTCTGAGCTCAGCTCAAAGAAAGCTTTAAAACTCAGTTCAACGATTATGCAGTTCAAAATCTCTGAGCTCAGCTCGATGAATTCTGAGCTGAGATCAACGAACTCCGAGCTCAGTTTGAAGAAAGCTTTAAAATTCAGTTTGACGATTTCTTTGCAGTATGTAGACAAAATTATTTACAGCTGGCCGAATTAATTATGGCTTAATTAAAGGCGATTATAGCTATCAGATTTAATGCTATATATTCTTATGAATATAGCCGTTTGGAGGCTGCATTAATTATGGATTAAATCAGGATTTAATGCTAATTGATTCCCAAAGCAATTACCATTCTCGGGAATGATTTATCCATTGCAGAAAAACGCTTCCTATCAACTAGTCATTGATTTTCGTGAGGCTTTCTATCCAAGACTCTTTCCATTGATCCTTCCGTCAAAGTAAATTCAGATGTTTTAATTATGTTCAGACAATATATAGAGATATTTATGCAGTACATACAGTAGAAGATGAAGTAGTGAGAGAGAAGAAAGAGAAACAACAACAACAAATCAGTGAATCAGTGAAGAACAACACAACTCTCATACACACAAAGTTCTTCATCATTTGCTTCAGGCTTCTACGGGACATATAATCAAAATCAGTCCAAGAAGCTTTTGAAGAGCAACATCATTTGAAGGCCTACACCCTGAGCAAAGCTTCCTTTCCTGAACAATAATCATCTCAGGGGGAGATTTGACAACATCTTCAATTCCACTAAAGTCTTCTCAGAGTTTTGAGATAGAGAAGACAACATCTCTTTACTTTTCCCTTTCACCTGTGTACAGTGTTATTACTCCCTTCAAAAGTAAACTCTTTGGTGGCAGGGCACCTGATCAAAAACTTGTGTTTGTTTTTGGGTACCTGATCAAAAGCTCAAAGGGTTGCTATATCTCCCTTATAAAATAGATATTTTGGTGGCAGGGCACCTGATCAAAAACCTGTAGTGGATTCCTACCAGGGTGGTAGAAGAGTGGATGTACCTTGTTTTGGGGAACCACTATAATCCTTGTGTCATCTGGATTGCTTGCTTTGCTCTCTTTATTTTTGTGCTGTGCTTACTCCTTTATATAACATATATATATATATCTAGTGTAAACTTAAGATCTCTTCTTTCTTTCAATTGGTATCAGATGGTCGTTTCTTTAGTTGTACAGGCTAACACCTGAACCAAAATGATCTGATAGATCTTATATTTCCTAAGAGTTTATCATGGCACAAAATGAAGAGTTTTTAAGAACCAGACCTCCTATGTGCAATCTAGATAAGCTTGCACTATGGAAGGAAAGGATTAGGCTTTTTATGAACTCTATTGATGAAGCCATTTACCACTCCATTTTGACAGGACCATCTCAATCACTGGAAAATCCAAGCACCAGTGTTGTACCATCACTTTAATGGACAGGAGCACAGAAAAAGCTAAAGATTATTGATGCACAAGCAATGAACATCTTAGCCCAATCAATGTCTGATGACATTTTTCAGGAAGTTGCTGAATGCTCTTCAGCAAAGGATATTTGGGACTCCCTCACATCAATGGTTGTTGGATCAGTTAAAAAGAGAAGAATTGATACTAACACTTGGAGTGACTCTGACTCTGAAGCTTCATCCTGTACAACTGAAGATGAAGAAGAGTCAAGAGCAAGAGAATTTTACCTAATGGCAATAAATGCCTCTTGCAACAACTCAGATGAATAATTAGACTCTGAAGCAGAATCTGAATCAGAAGAGGATCATGTAATCTCTTCCTTTGATTTTTCTTCAGATCATTTTAAAGAAGACTTTAAAAATATTTGTAAAGATTTGATCCAATCTGAGAAGGAAATAAAACTTCTCAGAGAAAAATTAAATAATTCTTCTTCAGAAATCTTAAAGCTTAAAGAAAATTTGAAACCTACTCGTGAATAGATTAATAATTTTGAACCAGTTAAAGGCAAAGACAAGTTAAAAGATTTAGACAAACTAACTGAAGTTTTGCATAATAATGACAAACCCAAACAAGTTAAGAATTTTCAGAAAAATCATGTTCAAAAAATTTCGTCGAACCAAGCTCGACAAAAGCAGTATTATACGTCGAACGGCGATCAACGATCTCTGAACCTAGAGTTTGGGTATGTTTTCTCAGCAAAAGGTGCTCGAAGAAATCAACATGTTTCGTCGAACAGAGATCGACGATCGTGAAACACAGATTATGACTATTATCATTCTGTGAACCGAGATCGACGAAATCAATATTGTTCGTCGAACTCAGATCGACGAACTCAACAAAAATCATCGAACTCAAACTATCAAAACAATAATTTTAATTCCTATCAGAACAATAATCAAAGACACAAATTTGTTAACCCCTTTTCTCAATGGATAAATCCACTAAAAAAATTTCATCCTCTAGGTTATAAAAATCAACCTGAATATTCTTTTATATCTAATTGTTATGAAAGAGAACCAAGACTCAAGGTAATCTAGGTCCAGAACTCCTAACCTCTCTTTTCAGGAAAAGACCTATCTTACCACAACGGAGCAGTGGTATTTGATAGTAACCAAAAGCCTGTGTCTCAGTTAGTGCAGAGGTTACAGTAGTCAGCAGTTTTAATTATTCAAAAAATCAAAAATGGATTCAGATATGCTAAAATAGGTTCAGTTAAAGATAAGCAAAAGTGCAGCTGACAACCTTAACAGATTCTTTTGCAACTGCTCCTTAGTTTTTAATTATGCTCTAAAAGCTTTGTTGTCTTATTTATTTCTCAAAGCACCTTTGTACATTTGCCGAAAAAATTTAGAATTCAAGCAGATTATTTTGCTTTGTATTTTTTTCTTCATTCTGTGTATTGTATCCTCACCCAAATAGGGGGAGATTGTGTGAACCCTAGTTCTGATTTGGGCAATGATCACTATTAGGATGATTAGATTGACCCAAAATGTATAGTCATGGGTCATAGGATTATTTCCAGGTTTGCTTCTTTAGAAAATTCCAGAGAAGTTCAGATTTGAAGTTCAGAAATTCAGCTCAAAGAAATTCTCTGAGCTCAGTTCAACGAACTCTGAGCTCAGCTCAAAGACATCTTTAAAACTCAGTTCAATGATTATGCAGTTCAAAATCTCTGAGATCAGCTCGATGAACTCCAAGCTGAGCTCAACGAACTCCGAGCTCAGTTTGAAGAAAGCTTTAAAATTCAGTTTGACGATTTCTTTGCAGTATGCAGGCAGAATTATTTACAGCTGGCCGGATTAATTAAGGCTTAATTAAAAGCGATTATAGCTATCATATTTAATGCTATATATTCTTATGAATATAGCCGTTTGGAGGCTACATTAATTATGTATTAAATCAGGATTTAATGCTAATTGATTCCCAAAGAAATTACCATTCACAGGAATGATTTAGCCATTCCAGTCAAAGTAAATTCAGATGTTTGAATTATGTTCAGACAATATATAGAAATATTTATGCAGTAAAACCAGTAGAAGATGAAGCAGTGAGAGAGAAGAAAGAGAAATAACAACAAATCAGTGAATTAGTGAAGAACAACACAACTCTCATACACATAGAGTTCTTCATCATTTGCTTCAGGCTTCCAAGGGACAACTAATCAAAATCAGTCCAAGAAGCTTCTGAAGAGTAACATCATTTGAAGGCCTACACCCTGAGCAAAGCTTCCTTTCCTGAACAATAATCATCTCAGGGGGAGCTTTGACAATATCTTCAATTCCACTAAAGTCTTCTCAGAGCTTTGAGACAGAGAAGACAACATCTCTTTACATTTCCCTTTCACCTATGTACAGGGTTATTACTCCCTTCAAAAGTAAACTCTTTGGTGGCAGGGCACTTGATCAAAAAACTGTGTTGGTTTTTGGGCACCTGATCAAAAGCTCTAAGGATTTCTATATCTCCCTTAGAAAATAGATATTTTGGTGGTAGGGCACCTGATCAAAAACCTATAGTGGATTCCTACCAGGGTGGTAGAAGAGTGGATGTACCTAGTTTTTGGGAAGCACTATAATCCTTGGGTCATCTGGATTGCTTGCTTTGCTTTCTTTATTTTTGTGATGTGCTTACTCCATATATATATATATATATATATATATATATATATATATATATATATATATATTTATATAACATATATATATATATATATTGTAAACTTAAGATCTCTTCTTTTCTTTCAAAGCGGGTCTAGAATCTCAACAAAAGTTAGTTGTTGTCTTCTTCATTGACATCAGCAAGTTCAGAGTTAATCTCAAAGAAAAGGGAAGCAACCAAGGTCTAACCCTAGCTACAGGATCTGGGATCAAAAGCAAGGTTAACTAATGCCATTTTCACCTACACCAGCAAGGTCAGAAAGCTTACTTTTTGAGGAAGAAGGAGAAGCAGAGATAATTGATTTCTGCAGTCAAAGCTAGCTGTGTGAAGAAAACTTGGAACTGTTATTTTATTTCTCTTCGCCAGCAGGTTCAGAGTATTTCTCTAAGGAAAGAGGTAATAGCAAGGGCTTATCCTTAATGCAGCATCTAGAAGCTCCAAGCAAGGTAGTTGTTGCCATTATCACCTGCAACAACAAGATCAGAGAGATTCTCTAAGACAACAGAGGAAGCAAGGACTAACCCCAGCTACAGTTCTTCACAGTTTAAGTAAGCCTAATTCTGAAGATATAATCTGAGGGCTGTGAAAAAGGAGATAGGGTCGAGCTTATAGTTCAGTTCAGAAAGGTGCATAGCAGCAGATCTGTAAGTTACTTCTAGCATAAGCAAAGATCTACACTTATTGATGTAAAGAAGATAGGGATGAGACCTTCTCTGTTTAGGAAGTAGTATGCTCAGGGACTATATCCCTGGAGTCAAAGTTGGTCTGAGTTTATCTCAGTCCAGGGAGATAGACATAGAGATAATATCTCAGTTGTCATTATTCGTCAAACCCACTTTCATCATGTAGGATCTTTACAGATCTGAGCTATAGACCTAAATATATAAAGGCTGAGTGTAGGATCTAAGTGTGGATCTGAGTGTAGGATCCAAGCGTGGATCTGAGTGTAGGATCCAAGTGTGGATCTGAGAGTAGGATCACTTAGTGATCTGAGGTAGGATTCTATTGAGAATCTGAGTGTAGGGCTTCTGTCTGAGTGCATAATTTAAGTTTGAATCTGAGCTGTAGGATCCTTTGTGGATCTGAGGTAGGACTGTCCTCCCAGCCTGAGTTATAGGGCCTTTGGGCCTGAGGTAGGTAATCTTTGGATCACTGAGTTGTAGGGACTTGATCCTGAGCTATAGATCTTGGAGAAGACCGAGTGGTCCTACAAGATTATGTTGTAAGCTCTTAGGATCCGAGATTGGAGAAGTGTCTTGTCTAACTGGAAGTTAGAAAGGTGAGAGGGAAAGTGGACATACCCATAATTTGGGGAACCATTATCTATTCTGTGTGTGTTCTTTGTGTTGTTTCTTTATTGCATGTTGTATGTCTTAAAAGAAGAAATCTACTAACTCTCAAAGAACATAAAGAAGGAAAATTAAAGATAGTCACAAGAGACAGAGAAACCTATTCCCCCATCTAGGTGATTTAGCTATTCTTGAAATTAAAGACTTTCAGTGGAGGCCTCCGTCGTGCACACACTCATGCACCACATGTGTGTTCACGTGGAGTGTGTTGCATGTGTGCGCTACGGGTGCGTGTGCAAGCGCGTGCTGCGGGCGCGTATGCAAGCGCGCGCTAGCTGTGCATACACTTTTCTATGTGCCAGTGTTTGGAATTATCCCATATTCCAGGGTGATTTCGCGCATCGCCTGGTTAGGTCGCTTTACCAAAGTGCTTTAGCCGAAGTTCTACAAGTTTGGCTCGGGAACCTTTAGGCAGAACCCTATAAATACCCCCAAATCTCCATGAGTCGTGATCTGTGAAGCGTTGAGCGCGAAATTTTCTATTCTTTCATTCGTGATGACTTTGATTGCATAATTATGGGTATGTGTCATGAATTATCATCTGCAAGAGATTTGAAATTAAGAGACTTTTCCTAATTGGATCGAATATTTTTCACTATTGAGGGTATTTCCTGCCCTTTATACAAAAAATTTGATTGGATTATTATTGGTTATGTTTCCCCTTTAGGGAAAAGAGAATCTGGCATAATATTTTTTGGCCTTAATTGAACCTTCCATTATGGGTCTCTTGCAAGTCTTATAAATTAGAGAGCATTGTTGCTTTCTTATTTGGGTTGTTGCAGATCCTTTGGAGTTGAAATTTGTAGAGGTTCCACGTCATCATGTCTCCTCCTATGAAGGTCAGCATTAGCTCTATTACGAAAATAACCCAAGTTTGGAAAGGAGCAAGCGGGGAAGAGAGGAAGACATGCACGTCGGGGGGGATGCTGGCATTGTGCTCCCCGCGGAGGTATCATAATCATGCGAGCATGGGCCGTACGGAGCACAACACCCGCGTGGGTGTGCGACACAGCACCTATACGGCCGAGCATGACACCTATGCCATTGTGTGTGGTGCTTGGGTTACAGGGCAGTGTCGGCGCAACAATGTTGCGCCGGATTGACGGTGCGACGCTGGCGCGACCGTGTGGTGCCCGCGCGGTCGTAGGTTGTCGGTGCGTTGTCTGCGCATTGTGTGACGCACCTACGCGTGCACACGGTACCCACCGGATGTATGAGGCACCAGCACGGCTACTCGGGCGTGTGGAACTCGTGCAAGTGCACGACCTCTATGTGTGCGCGATACGTTGGGGGTCCTTGTTTTGATTCGGTTCTGTTTGATCCACATTTTTTTTGTTATTTTCCCTGTACTGACTTCTTATTTTTCTTCACGTTCCGAGCCACGATGTTCCATCGAGATCGATATGTCTCCCCTCGACTTTGAGTGTGGAATGGGTGAGTACATAGTGGAAGCACTTTGGAATCATATCAAACATGGAGATCAGGATTCCTTTTTTGTTGGAGTGTGTTCAAAACCCTCCTTCGGGTTATTTCACGATCTCGGATGGGTGTCTGAAGACGGGCTTTTGGATCTCTCCTGCTATGGAAACTCAGGAGATATTTATATTTTGGGCCATCCCAATAGCGCAGTTTTCCTCTGCCGGGATGACAAGGAATATGGGGTTGATCTCTTTATTTCGGGTGCATGGCTATCGACTATCTGTCCAGCTATTCTGTGACTGGTACAAAGTATGCCCCATCTCTAGTGAACGGATTGAGGTGGGGAGCAATAATTATTAGCTCGCATTCGAGGACAAGTTTTATTACCGTCACAGAGGGACGCTCTTTGAATTCGTTAGTAATCCTTGGAAATTGCCTTAGACTTGGGGGAGCTCCTGAGGCATTGCGGCCGTCTTATGGGGCAAGAGTACGACTTCACTTCTGTGCTGGGTTTTGAGGACCCACACGAGCTGGCTAACTTGCTCCTGGGGTTTGGCGTGTTTGTTGGTGAGAAGAGGTTGATCCTGGCTGGCCACTCTACTAATATAGAGTGGAGATGTGTCGTTATCTTGGATTAGGGAAGGAAGAGGAAACTGATCTTCTTGCTGAAGTAGGGGGCGTCAGGGTCATCCTCAGCTGTCCCTGAGACTATCATTGAGGTTGTTGACGATTACTTTGATGAGCTTCGTGTGAACCATCCCAACTTTTATTGGGTCACTAAGACCTTAGAAGACCCAATAAAAGTAACTTGATCATCTATAGGGCACGATAAAAGCTAGGAGGTGACCTCTATTGGTATATTAACCATACATGCTCTAAATTAACTTTTGTCAGTTGTATTAGACTCGTATAGTCAATACGTGTGCAACATAACTTATTTCGTTATGATACAAGGTCATATGAAGAATATGACCATTTTGAGTATCGTTGTGCGTCAAGACGACGCCGATTTTGTATATCGAGCATATATGCTTCGAATTGAGTTATATCAGTTGCGTTAGAGTTGTATAGTCAATATGAGTGCAACAGACTTGTTTCATTCCGATCTGAGGTCAAATGGGGAATCTGATCATTTTGGGTATCATAGCACGTCACGACGACACCAATTCTGTATATTGAGCATGTGTGCTCTGAATTGAGTTATATTAGTTGCAATAGACTCGTATAGTCAATACAAGTGCAAAAGAACTCGTTTTGTTCCGATCTGAGGTTATATGGGGAATATGACCATTTGGGTATCGTAGCGCATTAAGACGATGCCGATTTTTTATATTGAGTATATGTGCTCTGACTTTAATTCTATCAGTTGCATTAGTCTTGCAATGTCAATACGAGTGCAATGAAACTTGTTTCATTCCAATCCAAGGTCATATGAAGAATATAATCATTTTGGGTATCATAGCGTGTCACGATGATGCCATTTTAGTATACTGAGCATATGAACTCTGAATTGACCCCAGTCAGTTGCATTGGACTCATGTGGTCAATACGAGAGCAATGTATTTTGTTGCGCTTAACTCCGACACTGCTTTGTTTAGGGTACAATGGCGACAAAGGATCCATATTGCCAACCCCACTATAGTGGGATAAAGGCTTGAATGTTATTGTTGTTGTGTTGTTGTTTAATTTCAACGCCGTTTGGTCAATTTGGTTAAATCAAGCTTATTTGTGCACCAAAAAGCGTGCACACACCAATGATACTCTAATACACAAACAATGGCTCATCACTCGATGACTTGGACCTACTTTGACCTTGACACACTTGGGGACCCACCCCATGTTTGAATTTTGGTCAAAACTCCTTAAAATGCATTTTCTTACAAGAGACTCATTTCTAATGGTGCCAACACTTGAGCCCCACCACCAAGCCCACTCCCCGACCCTATATGGGCTCTAAATTTTCAGCAAGGAAGTAATATGGATGGTTCTTGTGCCAAGTCAAGAGGCCACCACTCCCCATCTCATTTTCTCTCTTTCCCAAGCCCAAACCCACCCCAAGCAAATCCCTTGATGCATACAGGTAATTCTGCTACCCACCCAGAAGAAGGCCACCTGGCCAAATAAAGGTTGAAGCTAATCCTCCATGGGAGAATAGTCCCACATCGATGATGAGGGGTAAGGGGGTGTATATTAGCCCAATAAAAGGAACCCCCTTCCCTCAGAGGATTCCACTCCACTTCACAAGCTCATTCATACCATCCATACTCTTTATCATACCCCCACTCTGCTAGAAAACCCCTATCCGATCCCACCACCACCTCGCCACCTCCAATAGCAAATTTTGTTGGGACATTGAGAAGGCCCCCAACTCAGGTGGGACCTCATCCTCTCCTCCCTCCCTGGTTTCTAGACAACTTGCATATGAGCTTCGGGCGTCGGAGCACCACCGTAGAAACCACCAAGCTCAAGCGAGAAAGGAGGGGTGGTCCGGTGACTGGTACGAGGATGCCTGAGGGACGAGTCGAGGACTGGCCCGGGGGCGGGCCGGGTACTGTCTCGGGGGTGGAGCGGGCGCTGTCGCGAGGGGCAGGGCGGGTACTGTGGCGGGGGGGGGGGTTAGGTGCTATCACGGGGGGTGGGTCGGGTGCTATTGTGGGAGAGCGGGCATGTCGTACGGGGTAGGCCAGGTCCTATAAGGGGGGCGGGTCCTATCGCGCAGGGCAGGTTGGGTCCTATCGCGCGGGCCGGGACGAGTTCTATCACACTGGTCAGGGCGGGCGCTGTCGCGCGGGGAAGGAACTGTCATGCTTGCTGGGGTAGGTCGGGCGTTGTCGTGTGGTGTAGACCGGGTACTTTGACGCACAGGTACTGTCGCGGGGGCAGGACCGGGTGCTGTCGCGGTGGGCGGGTCGGGTGCTATCACACGGGGAGTGTCAGGTGCTGTCGTGGGGGGGCAAACATTTGCGAGGGGCAGGCCAGGTGTTGTTGCGAGGGGCATGCCAAGTGCTCTCACGGGGGGCAGGCCGGGTGCAGTTACGAGGAGCAGGTCCTGTGTTGTCATAGAGGGGCGGGTTAGGTGCTATTCCTGGAGCAGTTTGGGTACTGTCACGGGGGTGGGGCGAGCATTATTGCAGGTGGCAGGCTGTGTGTTTGTCGTGCGGGGCAGGCTGGGTTCTTTCACGGGGGGGGGGGGGGGGGAGTGCTCTCTTGGGGTATGGGTCGGGGGATATTGCGGGGGGGGGGGGGGGCAGGGGTTATCGCGGGGGAGTGGGTTGGGGGCTGGATGCTATTGCAAGTTGCAGGTAAGATGTTGTCGTGGGAGGCGAGCCGGGTACTGTCGCGTGGGGCGGGCCTAGTGTTGTCTCTCGGGGAGGGTCAGATGCTCTCGTGTGAGGCGGGTTGGGTTCTGTCGCTCGAGGCGAGCCAGATGATGTCGCACGGGACATGCCAGGTACTGCCGTGTAGGTCACGGAGTGGCCCTCATTCACAATCTCTCGTATGCGTTATATATATAAACAATACAAAAAAGGGAAAAGTTATCTGTAGTTAAACATTCAAAAATGTCAATTATGCCCTCTGTTGAAGCCAGGAAAATTCCCTGCCTCAAGATCAGACGGCTGCCTAAGGCTACTGGTCAAGTAGTGAAATTAGACGACCCGCAGAAGTAAGAACAGGAATGAGCTAGGAACAAGACCCTAGGTTGCTGCGGCAGGAAGGTCCCACCACGTACCCGGCTGCTTGGAAGAAGCAGCCCCTCCGCAACCAGAATGGTCGAGCTAGGTACGAGGGAAACGAGCTAGCAAATAATTCCCAGTTCGCGACTTTGTCTCTAAGGAAAAGGAATCCAAAGGGCTCGCGAGTATCTATCCGAGATTCTTGGTCTCCCTCTCTCGTACCCCTAGGGTCCTATTTATAGATAAATCCAAAGGGAGGGGGGTCATACTTATACCCCCCACCCTAGCGACTTCCTGGGAAGCTCGCACAGGCTGGGCGAGTTGTTTGCCTAGTCGCCAACCTGGCAAGTATGTGGGGAAAGCTCGCCATACTCGCCCAGGCTTTCTGCTGGCTCGGAGCTTGATCTTGACTTCGGTCTTGACTTGTTGACTTTAACTCTCGCTGAGCTTGCTATGGTAGGACCCATCCTCGTCAAATACGGGTTGTACATAATCCCCTCTCTTTTTGGGCGATGTAGGAGCTCGCAAAGAAACATCCAACACTTATTTGGCGAGCTGTTATGCCAAGTATCTGGGTTGTTCGCTTCGTCTACTGCTCGACGAAGTCTATAAGTAGGGGGGTCTAGTTTCTGAGGCGGATCTCCGAAGCTCGCCCACCATGTCGGATGCTAACGCGAAACTTCTCCAAGACAGCATCGCCACCCTGTCTGGTCTCCTCAGCTTTGCCAGACCGAAGAGACCACGCGAGGAAGATGTCGCGGCCGAGTTGCCGTCGTTGAAAAGGAAGAAGACCAAGAAGCCTAAGAAGCCCGCTTCGTCGATCGACCCGCCTCCGCCATTTGAGCCAGTCGCGGCGGCGACTGTCGAACCCGCGCCTTCCGCCAGTACCAAGAAGCTTCTCAGCGAACTTGGGCTGGACGACGTTCCTGACTCGGCCGACCTTAGTCTGCCCGAGAAGCCCGAAGTCGCCGAGAAGCCGGCGACAACCCGGATCGAAGTCGTCTCCTTGGCAGGTCGTCGGTCTGCCCTATTGAAGTATGAGACCGGGCGGTCTGGCAGTTTGAGCCTGGCGGTTTGTAGACCGCGCGGTCTAGCGGTTACTCTCCAGTGGGTTGATTTCTAGGCTGTTGCTGTTGTAGTCTGGCGGTCTTGCGGCTTGTCTCCGATGGCTTGGAGACCGGGCGGTCTAGCGGTATCCTACAGCATCTCGCTCTCTTTCTCTTGTATTCCCGAGCGGTTAGCCCATTGTCTAACCGCGTGGCTTGTTCGGTCTGCTTGTTTTTAACCGCACAGTCTCTGTATATTTTTTAGTCCCATATTGTTAGTTTGTACTCTCTCTCATCTCCTTCATTCTATAAAAGAGAGGTCATACTTTTGTAAATGATATCTTTTTGGATAATAAAACTTTCAATTATTCAAAGTTCCGTCTTATTTTCTAGTCATTTTTTGCTACTTTCACATGGTATTAGAGGACTCGATTTTATCCTCCTGATTCTGTGCCCCTCACTGACCGCGCGACCTGTCCGCGCGGCTTGCTTCTTCTTCTTCTCGCAACCTGTTTTCGCGGCTTGTTTCTTCCACCTGTTTGCTTGCGCCCTGTTCGCGCGACCTGTTTCTTTTGCTTGCTCCTTACTTGCGATGTGTTCTAGTCGCCGCGCCCTCCTCCTCTTCTTAGTCGCCGCGACCTGTCGTCGCGACTTGTTTTTGCCTTGTTCGCCTTTCTCCTCCCAGCAACCCCCTCTGTTGTTCGAGCAGTCTGTCTTCTAGCCGCCCGACTTCTTTCCCTCTGCTTGGTTCTGCAGCTTGGTCGTGGCTTTTCTGGCCGCTGGTGTCTGACATCGTGACCACTGCAGCTCTCCCTCTTCTTTCCCGCGGCTTGTTTTCTAACCGCGCGGCTTCCTGTTGCTTTCTTCTATGGCTGTTTCTGAGAATTCAACTGCCACCACTCCTGTAGCCAATCCGGCTCCGCCTCCTCCTCCTTCTCCTTCCGGAAACCTTGGCACGGTTTCTAAACTAGTTGGTTCAAACTATCCGGATTAGAGCGTTTCTTTCACCTTTCTTCTTCGCTCTCAGCGCAAACGTCATCACCTCACTGATGACCCTCCTCCTCCAGACTCTACTGAATTTGATGACTGGGATGCCAGTGATGTGCTTGTCCGCACTTGGTTGGCTAACAGCCTCTCCTATGAATGCCTTCCTGTCATACGCCATGATGAGACGGTCAAGACCGCATGGCTTCACCTTGCTGCTCTCTACTCGAAGGGGACCCAGACATCCCACATTTATACTCTCTATGCGGATCTCTTCGCTCGTCCTTCCATGTCTCCTGCTGCGGCTTATCAGCAAGTTCAGGCTCTTGGCGCCGAAATCCTCCAGAATCGCCCCTTCTCCGCGGACTTGGCCGAGCAGCACAAACACTTCCAAGAACTCCTAGTTGTTTGTTATCTTCTACGACTCCCCAAGTCTTTTGATATGATCCGCTAGCAGATCTTGGGAGAGGCAGAGTCTCCCACTTTGGATGCCACCGCGGCTCGCATCGCCGTTGTTACTTCGCTGCTTCAGCGTCCTCTGTTGTCCTCCCCTCCTCCACAAGACTCTTATGCTCACCAAGTTCAGCAATGTGGCACTAGTGGCCGCAGTCAGTCAGGCATGCGCGGTCCGTCAAGGTTCCTCTGCTCTCACTGTGGTCGTACCGGCCACTCTGTTGACCGCTGTTGGCAGAAACATCCTTATATTCGTCCCTCTGGTGATACTTCTTCCTCAACCTCCGCCTCCTCTCGGCCATCTGCTTCTGTGGCCACGACCTCAGGTAGTGCACACATCATTACCCAAGGTAAATGGCTGATTGACTCTGGTGCTACAAATCACATGACCGGAAACCCTCAATGCTTCTCTCTCCTAAAAACGCATGATCGGTTACCCCCGGTTCTTGTTGCGGATGGTTCACCTTCCCCGATTCATGGGACGGGCATGGTTCAAGTCACCCCATCGCTTCGCCTAGCAAAAACTCTCTATGTCCCGAAGTTCCCTTGCAATTTGTTATCTGTTACTACTTTATGCAAGCAACTTCAGTGCTCTGTCTTATTTACTCCTACTTCTTGTTGTTTTCAGGACCCGAGGACCCAACGGACGATTGCTACTGGGACTGAGAGCGGCGACCTCTACTTCCTCGACAATGTTTCCGCTCTGTCCGCCTTCTCTTCCTCATCTACCGATCTGCTTCCTTGGACATCCTCCTCCTCGGATTCTTCGTCAGCTTCTTCCCCACTTACCTCAGAATAGTCCTCCACTCAACTATGATGCGTGTCAGCTTGGCAAACATCACCGCTCCTCCTTCCCGCCGAAGCAAGGTCGTGGTTCCTCCCGCCCTTTTGATCTCATTCATTCTGATGTCTGGGGTCCTGCTCCTACTCTCACCGTTGGTCGGGGTAGTTCTTACTTTGTAACTTTTATTGATGATTTCTCTAGATGTACCTGGGTTTATCTATTAAAAGATTGCTCTGAACTCTTATTCTTATGGCAATCCTTTTATAATATGATTAAAACTCAGTTTGCTATCTCTATCAAAGTACTACACTCTGATAATGCTAAAGAATATCTTAGTCATGAGTTTTCGTCTTTTTGTATGCAACATGGTCTTATTCATCAGACCAGCTGTGTTTACACCTCCCAGCAAAATGGGGTGGCAGAGCGTAAAAACCGTCATCTCCTCGATATTGCTCGCACTCTCATGACGCAGATGCAGGTGCCTTGCTCTTACTGGGGCTATGATGTTCTCCTCGCCTGCTATCTCATCAATCGCATTCCCTCTTCGATTCTCCATGGCAAAACCCCCTTCTCCATTCTCTATCCGGGCAAGGAACCCTTTCCTCTTCCTCTCCGTATCTATGGGTGTACGGCTTTTGTGCATGCTCCGTCTGCTACCCGTGACAAGCTTTCCCCTCGTTCCACAAAATGTGTCTTTTTGGGGTACTCGACCACTCAAAAAGGCTATTGTTGCTTTGACCCCATTCTGCGCAAACAGTTTGTTTCCGCGGATGTCACCTTATTCGAAAATGCATCCTACTTCTCTTCTCAATCCCCGCTTCCTCCTGCTATATCTTACTCTCCACCATCTCTCTGTGTTCCTTCCACGCATATCGACGTCTCCCCTCCTCTGTCATCTCCTCCTCCGTCTCCTCCTCTCTCCATTATACCCCCTCCCTCTTCTCCGCAGCCGTCTCTCTCTAGTCCCGGACCAGCTTTCTCCGCCACGGACGCTCCGGTCCCTGAGGCACGAGACGACCTGGATCTTACCATTGCTCTTCCCAAAGGGGTGCGGGCGTGTACCCAACACCCGCTTGCGGCTGTTGTTTCCTCTGATCGGCTTACTCCTTCTCGCAAGTGCTTTGCTTTGGCTATCTCGGCTATTACCACTCCCCGTACTTACCAGGAGGCTCTTGTTATTCCTCATTGGAAATCTGCCATGGATGAGGAAATCACCACTCTTACTGAAAGGGGTACCTGAACCCTTGTTCCTCCACCAGTAGGTACTGATGTGGTTGGCTGTCGTTGGGTGTTATTTGTGAAGTTTCGCCCAGACGGTACTGTGGATCGTTATAAAGCCCGGCTGGTGGCCAAAGGCTTTACTTAGACTTATGGAGTTGACTATTTTGATACTTTCTCCCCAGTTGCTCACCTCAGCACCATCCAGGTTCTTCTCTCTGTGGCCATCAACAGGGATTGGGCTATTTCCCAGCTTGATGTCAAGAATGCCTTTCTCTATGGGGATCTTCAGGAGGACGTCTACATGGAGCAACCTCCTGGGTATATTGCTCAGGGGGAGACACGAGTATGCCAGTTGAAGAAGGCCATCTACGGCCTAAAACAGAGCCCTCGGGCATGGTTCGATAAGTTTAGTGGCATTGTGGCTGCCATTGGCTTTACCAAAAGTTCGGCCTATCACTCGTTATTTATTCGCAAAACCGCATCGGGCCTTGTGGTTTTGGCGGTGTATGTGGATGATATTCTTCTTACCGGTGATGACCAGGCTGGGGTGGACTTGACTAAGAAACACCTCTGTCAACACCTAGTCATGAAGGATATGAGCTCCCCGAAATATTTCTTGGGGATAGAAATCTCTCGGAAGCCTGACTCGTTGGTTCTCTCCCAACGGAAGTATGCTCTTGATCTGCTACAAGAGGCAGGGTTGACCGGTGCCAAACCGGCCCGGTATCCCATGGCTACTGGAGAGGACAAAACATGGACAGATGACTCACCTCTTATATCCGATGCCACAAGGTATAGACGTCTGGTGGGAAAACTCATTTATCTCACGGTGACCAGACCTGATATCGCCTATGTTGTAGGTAAGGTCAGTCAGTTCATGCAAGCTCCCAGGGAATGTCATCTTCAATCTGCCTTGAAGATAATAGAGTATGTCAAAGCAGCACCGGGAAAAGGGCTACTCTTTTAGAAGCATGGTCATCTGAGAGTTGAAGTCTACTCAGACTCAAGCTATGCGGATGATAAAGGTGACCGTAAATCTACATCAGGTTTTTGCACATTTGTTGGAGGTAATCTTGTGAGTTGGAAGAGCAAGAAGCAGTCTGTTGTCTCAAGGTCCAGTGCAGAAGCCGAATACCGGAGTATGGCGTCAACCACGTGTGAGTTAAAATGGTTGCGGGCTCTCATGCTTGACCTGGGAGAGGTCTATGACTATCCCCTGCCTATATTCTGTGACAACAAGGCCGCTATATACATATCCAAAAATCTTGTCTTCCATGAGAGAACGAAACATATAGAAGTCGACTGCCATTTCATCCGAGAAGAGGCCTTGAAGAGACAGATTTGCACTCCGTTCGTCACCTCCGACAAAGAGTTGGGAGATATCTTCACTAAGCCAGTTTCTACTTCCTTCTTCCACATTTGTGACAACCTGGGCATGATTGATATCTATGCTCTAGCTTGAGGGGGAGTGTTGAAGTATGAGACCGGGCGGTCTAGCGGTTTGAGCCTGCCGGGTTGTAGACCGCGTGGTCTAGCGGTTACTCTCCAGCGGGCTAATTTCCAGTCTGTTGTTGTTGTAGTCCGACGGTCTGGAGGCTTGTCTCCGATGGCTTGGAGACCGGGCGGTCTAGCAGTCTCCTACAGCATCTCTCTCTCTTTCTCTGGTATTGCCGAGCGGTTAGCCCATTGTCTAACCGCGCGACTTGTTCGGTCTGCTTGTTTCTAACCGCACAGTCTCTGTACATTTTTTAGTCCCACATTGTTAGTTTGTACTCTCTCCCATCTCCTCCATCTATAAAAGGGAGGTCATACCTTTGTAAATGATATCTTTTTGGATAATAAAACTTTCAATTATTCAAAGTTCCGGCTTGTTTTCTAGTCGTTTTTTGCTACTTTCACATGCCCCCGCCCTCCCCAATCGTTGATCGTCATGTGCTTCTCGCTGACCTGATTTTCTTATACAGACTCCCCTCCGAGTGTCGTCGATGTACCACTAGACGTCGCCCCCCTGAGCTCCGCGTCGTTGCTCGCCCTCGCAGCTGGTAAGCAGCTTCGGACCGCACATACGGTCCGGATTAATATCGGTGCTAAGAAGATGACGGGGACCTCTTTGGCGAAAGAAACCCCTCTGATGAGCAAGGAACTGCCGACGAAGGACCTCCCGACGAGAAGTGACCCGCCAAGGAGCAAGGATTTTCCGGCGAGTAAGGTCGCTCCTACTCCTACGCGAGGTTCGGTACTGCCAGCGGCGAGCTCTCCCTTACCTCCGCCTCTGGACATGGCTTCTATTCAGGCCGTGAGCACTATTTTACCTCCGTCGCCGCCTTTGTCCGCCCAGCAGAAAGCGGACTTGCAGCGACGTCCCCTGCCTCCTCCTCTGAAGACTTCGCAGCAGCCAGCAAGCTCATCGCAGGCTCCTCCTCCGCTGAAGAAGCCAGATAGACCGCGCGCGCCCGAGTTACTTCCCGCCACGAGTTGGAGACTCTGACTATGGAGGTCGCGGGCAGGGAGCTCGTTGGCAGGGCAGATCAGCTGATCACTCGGGTGGTCTATCCTCTAGTCGGCGAGATATTCCCGGTCACATCCCTTCACCGCGCCGGTCCCGGTCTCCTCATCGCGGTAAGTTTTGCCGCTGCTTTCTCTGATCGTTTGGATGTTTGTCTGATCTTGCGACTTCTCCCTGACAGATCGCCCGACGACTCCTGGGGCGGACTTCATCGACACCATCGGGTTGTCGGGGAGCGAGTATCACCATGCTGCAGCTCGCGCCTACATGGAGCTGGAGAGCAAGTTCGACCATCTCGCTGTCTATGACCCCCATCGCCGGATCTCGGCTCTAAAGGTGTGAATGGCAAAGATGGAAGAACTCCAGACCACCTTGGAGAGCTATGAGGCGTGCTTCCATATGGTGAAGGAGAATGATCTCCAGCTGGCACTAAACAACCACCGCCTGCAGCTAGTCCTCGACGAATTGACCGGCATCCGGGAGAGTATGGGCTCCATGGGACGGATGAAGAGGATTGAGGACCAGCTGCGTCTTGGCGATGATGCGCTGGCGACGGAGCACTTCCGGCAGGCGCGCGAGATGAGCTTGGTCGGGCGACATCCTCATCCTCTGGAGCGACCACCTAGGACGTAGAATTATTTTTTCTTTTATGCTGAACTCATCGTGGGCGACTTTGTAATAAACTTTATTATCTTTATTTTAATAAGCGACTCCGCATGTCGCCGCTTGTTTCTCCCTGCTTTATTCTGTGGTGTGTCGAGTCTATTATGCAGGTTCTGGTGAATGTCGCGACCTGCGAGGTGGGTTGACGAAGGGCATCTTTCCTCATTGCGACTTCGATCGATACTCGCCGAGACAGATACCCCCCCTCTTATTGCCTTTGCCTATAAATAGGAGGGGTAGGTAAGACATAAGTACACTGCTGCGGATCTCTCAACACACCTTGCGAGTAACTCCTCTGCTCGCCTCTTCTTTCCTACTTCTTCTCCTCGCTCCTTTTCTCTTAGCTCACAAAGATGGTCGGCAATGACGCTAATGCTCTCCGACAAGCTCACGCCATCAACTTTTTCGACGTGGCTTTTAAGAAGTCAATAACTTCAGACAAGGACTTGGGGAATTTCAGGGAGCGCCTCCTGTCGGAGGGATACTCAGCGAGACTCCCTGCTCGTGGCGAGTGACTCATATAACGGCCTCCCCAGCCGCCGGCACCCCCAGCACCACGCTCGAAAGGGTTCAGCCTAACCAGGTCTGCAGACCATGCACCCCAACCCCTCACCGCGCCTGTTTTTCAGCAGCTCAGTTGGTGATGAGAGCTGTGGTAAAGAGTCTCTTATCAAGGTCCTGGGTTCGATCCCCAGTGGCAACAACCTACCGCTGCTGAAAAACAGGCGCGGTGAGGGGTTGGGGTGCATGGTCTGCAGACCTGGTTAGGCTGAACCCTTTCGAGCGTGGTGCTGGGGGTGCCGGCGGCTGGGGAGGCCGTTATAAAAAGTGCACTTTTTGTAACGGTCCAGGCCCGCCAACCCGCGGGAACCCAGCTGGAACCGCCGGCCCACCAGTAGTCCAGACCCGGGCCCACTACTGGCAGTAAGCCTATCACATTCAAGCCTGCAGGCCGTACACCCCAACCCCTCTCCATTCACAGGCGGGTTGTTGAGGCTGGGGATCGAACCCGAGACCTCCTTGATAAGGAGTTTTCAAACCACTCCTCATCACCAACTGAGCTGCAGCTCAGTTGGTGATGAGGAGTGGTTTGAAAACTCTTTATCAAGGAGGTCTCGGGTTCGATCCCCGGCCTCAACAACCCGCCTGTGAATGGAGAGGGGTTGGGGTGTACGGCCTGCAGGCTTGAATGTGATAGGCTTACTGCCAGTAGTGGGCCCGGGTCTGGACTACTGGTGGGCCGGCGGTGCCAGGTGGGTCCCGTAGGGTTGGCGGGCCTGGACCGTTATAAAAAGTGCACTTTTTGTAATGGCCTCCCCAACACCACGCTCGCAAGGATGGCCGCCGGCACCCCCAGCATCCAGCTCGAAAGGGTTCAGCCTAACCAAGTCTGCAGACCATGCACCCCAACCCCTCTCCGCGCCTGTTTTTCAGCAGCGACGGGTTGTTGCCGCTGGGGATCGAACCCAGGACCTTGATAAGAGACTCTTTACCACAGCTCTCATCACCAACTGAGCTGCAGCTCAGTTGGTGATGAGAGCTGTGGTAAAGAGTCTCTTATCAAGGTCCTGGGTTCGATCCCCAGTGGCAACAACCTACCGCTGCTGAAAAACAGGCGTGGAGAGGGGTTGGGGTGCATGGTCTGCAGACCTGGTTAGGCTGAACCCTTTCGAGCGTGGTGCTGGGGGTGCCGGCGGCCGTCCTTATTTTTATAACGGTCCAGGCCCGCCAACCCGCGGGACCCACCTGGCACCGCCGGCCTACCAGAAGTCTGGACCCGGGCCCACTACTGGTAGTCAACCTATCACATCAAGCCTGCAGGCCGTACACCCCAACCCCTCTCCATTCACAGGCGGGTTGTTGAGGCCGGGGATCGAACCCGAGACCTCCTTGATAAGGAGTTTTCAAACCACTCCTCATCACCAACTGATCTGCAGATCAGTTGGTGATGAGGAGTGGTTTGAAAACTCCTTATCAAGGAGGTCTCGGGTTCGATCCCCGGCCTCAACAACCCGCCTGTGAATGGAGAGGGGTTGGGGTGTACGGCCTGCAGGCTTGATGTGATAGGCTGACTACCAGTAGTGGGCCCGGGTCCGGACTTCTGGTAGGCCGGCGGTGCCAGGTGGGTCCCGCGGGTTGGCGGGCCTGGACCGTTATAAAAAAGTGCACTTTTTATAACGGTCCAGGCCCGCCAACCCGCGGGACCCACCTGGCACCGCCGGCCTACCAGAAGTCCGGACCCGGGCCCACTACTGGTAGTCAGCCTATCACATCAAGCCTGCAGGCCGTACACCCCAACCCCTCTCCATTCACAGGCGGGTTGTTGAGGCCGGGGATCGAACCCGAGAGTTTAGTTTGGGGACAGAGTTTAGTGGGGGCGGCTGGTATCAGAGGAAACATCGATCAGAAGGAAGTAGCAGTCCACAAACCCTCGGTCACCCCTGCTCGAGTTTAGTTTGGGGACAAACTAAGCAGCGGAAGCAGTGGTGTGCCCATATGGGGATCACATGTAATTTATCCAACTTTATGTAGTATTTGAACGTTTTCTCAACGTGTGTTTTTGTTACGCAGCCTCCAGCACGGACTACGCCTCAGGGTGGAGTTCCACAGGCTCAGGATGTTGCACCACCCCCACCGGCCCCCACTCCTTTCCTTCAGTCAGACATGGGACAGACCCTGACTGCCATTCTGGAGGCCTTCAGGGCCCAGCAGGTTCCGGCCCCGCAGCCAAATCCGGGGGCCAACTGGCTAAGCATCTTCCGAGGACTGGCTCCCCCGTCCTATTTGGGGACAGAGTCGGCTGTTCGGACGGAAGAGTGGCTAGATATCATGTATGAGATGCTGACTGGGATTCGGTGTCCATGGGAGGAGAAGGTGGCTCTGGTTGTCTCCTGCCTGGAGTCCCATGCAAAGAGGTGGTGGAAGACGCTGTTGGACACGACCTTTGCTGATAGGGATGTTGCGGAGATCACTTGGGAGGAGTTCAGGGCCGCACTGCTGGAGCATTTCGTTCCGCAGTCGGCTAGGGATGACTTGGAGGAGCGGTTCTTACAGCTGAAGCAGGGTACTCGGACCGTGGTGGAGTACCATCGAGAGTTTGACCACCTGGCTCGATACGCAGATTCCTACCAGCTGGACGAGGCAGGGTATATCAGGAGGTTCTACAAGGGCCTATGTGAGGACTTGAGGGAGGCCCTCTTGTTTGTATCTGACGGGCCCATCTCCCGGATTTTGGAGATGGCCAAAAGGATTGAGGCAGATTGGCACACCACCCGGGGCCGGAAACGGCCAGCAGAGGATCAGGGACGAAGAGGAAGGAATGACCAGCGGCGGGGTGCGGTACCAGAGGGGAGGAGGACAGAGGACCAGCCTCGTCAGGACGTGAGGCCGGAGCCGAGGGAACAGGTGGTATTGGCCCCTCCACCCCTTCGGATGCAGGAGATGCCGAGACCCGGGGGAATGGCGTATCCCCCAGAGTGCTACTTTTGTCATCAGATTGGGCACATTCGGAGGAACTGCCCCATGAGGGGGGCACCACCTCCAGCACATCAGGGCGGCCCACCAGCTCAGCATTACGGAGGCCGAGGACGCGGCCGCGGTCGAGGATACCAGGGGGAAGATCGTAGACAGGGAAGAGAGCAGGTATATGCCTTGGACCTTGCACAGCCGCGGAATCCGGAGCAGGTCATCGCAGGTATGCCGAAATGCTTCTTTGTTTTCATAGAATTTCCCCTTTAAGTTGTTAAAACTTTGAATCGCACTAGATTGATAGCAAGGAAAGTAAAAAACTCATTATAGAACCCTAAGATATCTAATCACCCCAGGTATAGTCTTCATCAGCGGCAAGCCTGCCCGCACGCTGTTCGATACTAGAGCTACTCACTCCTTTGTGTCGGAGTCGTTCGTTGAAGGACTGGAAGGTGTGGAGCGGTTCACAGGCTCGAGGATGAGGGTGCGACTACCGGATGGATCTGAGCTCCTTACCACGGATCACTGCAATATGGAGGCAGAGATTGGTGGAAAAGCGTTCGAGGCTCCAGCGACGATTTTGAAGCTGACGGACTACGACCTGATCCTGGGCATGGTATGGCTGCACTGGAACTATGCCCAGATTGACTGCCAGGCAAAGAGGATCACCGTGAGACACGGGGACTCTTTCATTACCATCGAAGGTATAAGACCTGTCTCTCGTATACTCTTATCTTCGGTACAGGCCGTCAAGGCCCATCTACAGGGAGAGGAGGTCTATCAGATTCTTTTTGAGATGGCGGAGGTTAAGGAGTCGGTGACAGACATCCCGGTGGTGCGAGATTTCGCTGACATCTTTCCGGAGAAACTGCCAGGACTACCACCACACCGAGAGCAGGATTTTCAGATACAGCTTGTGCCGGGGGCCAAGCCGGCGTCTAGGGCCCCTTATCGGATGGCCCCAAAGGAGTTGGCAGAGTTTCGGACTCAGTTGCAGGAATTAGTTGAGGCAGGTTTTGTTAGACCGAGTTCCTCGCCATGGGGAGCTCCGGTCCTGTTCGTGAAGAAGAAGGATGGGACACTCCGCCTGTGCATCGATTATCGAGCACTAAACAGGCTGACCGTCCGGAATACCTATCCGCTCCCACGGATAGACGAATTATTCGACCAGCTGGAGGGGGCACATTATTTTTCGAAGCTGGACTTGAGATCAGGATACTACCAGCTGCGGATCCAGGAGGAGGATATCCCGAAGACGGCCTTTAGTAGCAGATATGGCCTGTATGAGTTCACCGTGATGCCCTTTGGGCTCACGAATGCTCCGTCGGCATTCATGAGTCTCATGAACAGAGTTTTCGAAGCCTACTTGGATGTGTTCGTCATAGTATTCATAGACAACATCCTGATCTACTCTAGGACGGAGGAGGAGCACACTCGGCATCTGGCACTGACTTTGGAGAGGTTACGGGAGCATCGCCTCTATGCAAAATTCAGCAAGTGTCAGTTCTGGTTGAAGGAGGTGGCCTTCCTAGGCCACATCATCAGCGGAGCCGGGTTATCAGTAGATCCAGCAAAGATTCGGGCAGTTCGCGATTGGCCGCAGCTGAGGACAGCCACTAATGTACGCAGTTTCTTGGGACTTGCCGGTTATTACCGGAAGTTCGTGGAGGGGTTCTCTCGGATTGCCCTCCCCCTCACATCTTTGACAAAGAAGGAGACACCTTTTGTTTGGACCCCGCAGTGCCAGGCGGCTTTCCAGGAGCTGAAGGACCGACTCATCTCGGCCCCTATCCTGGCTCTTCCATCCGGAAGGGAGGGATTCCAGGTGTATACCGACGCATCATACCAAGGGATGGGAGCGGTGCTGATGCAGAACGGACATGTCATAGCATATGCCTCCCGCCAGCTGAAGACCCATGAGAGGAACTACCCGGTGCACGACCTCGAGATGGGAGCGGTCGTTTTTGCTCTAAAGGTCTGGCGTCATTACCTTTATGGAGTCCACTGCGATATCTTCTCCGATCACAAGAACTTGAAATACGTGGACACGCAGAAGGAGCTGAATATCAGGCAGAGGCGTTGGGTGGAGTTCTTAGCAGATTATCAGTATGAGATGCACTACCACCCAGGGAAGGCAAACGTGGTGGCCGACGCGTTGAGCCGGAGAGCGGCCACTTCCGAAGCTGGGCCCCAGGTTATGTCTATGGAGCTGGTCCAGTCATTCAGAGACATGCAGATATCCCTAGTGTCCGAGGATGACCCAGATCTGTATAGGGAGTATCTGGCATCGATAGTGGCCATAGACGATATTCGGGATCGCATTCGGGACGGACAGAGGACAGATGCGTGGGCAGAGCCGATGTTCCGAGCTTTGGAGGAAGGTTCGACAGGAGATTATTCCCTGAGAGATGGTTTGCTCCACTTCAGAGGCAGAGTATATATACCCGCAGGAGGCCAGATCCGAGAGGATATTATGATGGAGGCGCACTGCAGCCGGTACTCGGTACACCCAGGGATCACAAAGATGACCGCTGATTTGAAGAGGACGATGTTTTGGCCGGGCATGAAGAAGGACATTACGTACTTCGTGACCCATTGCGAGGCGTGTCAGTTGGTGATGAGGAGTGGTTTGAAAACTCCTTATCAAGGAGGTCTCGGGTTCGATCCCCGGCCTCAACAACCCGCCTGTGAATGGAGAGGGGTTGGGGTGTACGGTCTGCAGGCTTGATGTGATAGGCTGACTACCAGTAGTGGGCCCGGGTCCGGACTTCTGGTAGGCCGGCGGTGCCAGGTGGGTCCCGCGGGTTGGCGGGCCTGGACCGTTATAAAAAGTGCACTTTTTGTAACGGTCCAGGCCCGCCAACCCGCGGGACCCAGCTGGCACCGCCGGCCCACCAGTAGTCCAGACCCGGGCCCACTACTGGCAGTAAGCCTATCACGTTCAAGCCTGCAGGCCGTACACCCAAACCCCTCTCCATTCACAGGCGGGTTGTTGAGGCCGGGAATCGAACCCGAGACCTCCTTGATAAGGAGTTTCCAAACCACTCCTCATCACCAACTGATCTGCAGCTCAGTTGGTGATGAGGAGTGGTTTGAAAACTCCTTATCAAGGAGGTCTCGGGTTCGATTCCCGGCCTCAACAACCCGCCTGTGAATGGAGAGGGGTTGGGGTGTACGGCCTGCAGGCTTGAACGTGATAGGCTTACTGCCAGTAGTGGGCCCGGGTCTGGACTACTGGTGGGCCGGCGGTGCCAGCTGGGTCCTGCGGGTTGGCGGGCCTGGACCGTTACAACTCAACACCTATGTGGAGGGCATGATGGTGTTGTCGCTGTGCCATTTTGACGCTGGCCTACGACTTCCCTTCTGTCCCGAGTTCTGCGAAATCCTCCGCTATTTTGGGATCATGCCCACGCAGATCAACCCCAACGAGATGGATATCATCATGGGGTTCCTTTGCTACCTCTGGGAGGAGATGATCGCCTTCGATCTCTCCGTCTTCCGCCGGATATTCGCCTTCGATCTCTCCATCTTCCGCCGGATATTCGCCATTAAACAAAGTGATGTGGTGATAGGTATGGTTTAGTATACAACTTTTATTACTTTATATACTTGATACCTTGTGCATTACTTAACTTGCTTGAATTACGCTTTGTCCTGATTCTAGAATATCCTACGAGAGCACTATTCGATACAGGTACTTCTCATTCCTTTCTGTTTAAGGTCTTCGTATTGCATATCGGAGTGCCTTATTTTATATCAACAGATAGATTGGATGTTTTGCTTCCTAACGAATGCCTGAAGCGTATAGATAGGGATTATTATGTTCAGGTGCGGATACGAAGTCATGACTTTGGATTGGAAGAATCTGTACTGCCGATATTTTATTTTGATGTGATCTTTGACATGGACATGCTCTTGGAGCAGCGTGCCTGCATTGATTGTAACTCAAAGGAAGTCACACTAGGGAAGAACACGGAATGTGAAACTAAATTTGTTGGTATGCGAGGATCCGAAAATACACTGATGTCTACTCTCCACGTGGTCAAGGGGGTTCAGAAGGGCTCGGAGTTACTCTTCACACTATTGGAGGCTGTAGATCCAAAGTCCAGTTTCATTGACGTTCCTATTGTGTCAGAGTTTATAGATGTGTTTCCTAAAGATCTCTTTGGAATTCCACCTCAGCGAGAGATCAACTTCACTATTGAGATGGTGCCAGCTGTGAAACCTGTATTGCACTCACCGTACCGAGTAGCGCCAAAGGAGATGGCAGAATTGAATGTTCGATTATTGGAGTTGGTATAGCAAGAATATTTACATCCAAGTATGTCACCTTGTAGTGCACCGGTGCTCTTTGTGAAGAAGAAGAACAGAATCTTGCGTCTATGTATTGACTATTGTGAACTGAACAAGCTGACAAAAAAGAACAAGTATTCAGTTTTGAGAATTGATGATTTGTTTGATCAGCTAGAAGGATCAACTGTCTATTCAAAGCTGGTATTGAAGTCTGGTTATTATCATTTGAGGATTCGGGAAAGTGATATTCCCAAGATGATGTTTAGAATGTGTTATGGACACTATGAGTTCACTATGATGTCATTTGGGCTAACAAATGCGTCATCGGTATTCATGGATCTAATACATATGATTTTTCGAGAGTATTTGGACTGATTTGTGATCATCTTTATTGATGATATATTGGTATACTCTCAGTTAGAAGAGAATCATATGATTCATTTGAGGTTGGTTTTACATACCCTGAGGAGGAATCGACTCTAGGACAAGTTCTCTAAGTATGTGTTTTGGCTATTATTGGTGGCTTCTATTAGTTATGTGGTTAGTTGAGAGGGTATTGTAGTGGATCCTGTGAAGATAGTTGTGATACAGGAGTGGCCTATGTTGACTAATGTGGTGAAAGTCAGGAGCTTTCTTGGACTTGCTGGCTAATATAGGCATTTCGTAGAGAACTTATCATGGATAGCTCTACCTCTCACTATGCAGACAAAGAAGGATCAAAAGTTTTTTTGGACACCAGAGTACACATGAGCTTTTGAGGAGTTGAAGAGTCGTCTGACCATGACACTTATTTTGTGCTTGCCATATGGTGTAGAAGGCTATGAGATCTACAACGATGCCTCAGGGAGTAGCTTAGGCTGCATTCTTCTATAGTTTGGAAAGGTTATAACTTATAGCTCTCGCTAGCTGATGATGCACGAGAGAAACTATCTATTCTATGACTTGGAGTAGGAGGCTGTGATATTCGCCCTAAAGCTGTAGTAACATTACTTGTATGGCGTGAAGATTGACATCTTTATGGACTATAAGAGCCTAAAGTGTTTGTTGAATAAGAAGGATTTGAATATGCGACAAAGAAAGTGGATGGAGTTCCTTGGGGACTACACTTTTGAGAAACACTATGTTCCCGAGAAGGGAAATATTATCGCAGATGCGTTGAGTCGTAGGGCTACAACACAGACTATTTGGATACTGATGCATAATGAGCGTATTATTCAAGATTTGGAGGCCTTGGAGATCTCTTGTGTGGACAGGAGAACCAATGTGAATGCATGTTTAAGATGGACAAAGGTGGAATATGACCTTGCGGACAAGATTCGGCAAGCATTGGAGTTTGATGGCAGCATAAAACGCTACTTGGCAGAGACTATGTATGGATTAAATTCCCAATTTTCTATTGATGAAGGTCTTTTATGGAAGGACAGTCAGTTGTGCATCCAAATGTGGGTAAATTACGGGAGGAATTGATTTCAATCCATCCGGAGAGCACAAAGATGTTCAAAGACATGAAAAAGTTGTTTTGGTGGCCAGGTCTGAAGATGGACATAACACTTTATGTGGCATAGTTTCATAATTGCACCCTAGTGAGGGTTAAATGTCAAAAGTCAGGTGATTTCCTGAAGTCATTATTGATACCATAGTTGAAGTTTGACGACATATCTTTAGATTTCGTGCACAGCTTGCCAAGTTCGTAGTGCGGGAACGATGCCATTTGGATGATCGTTGACCATTGATAAAGGTGTCACACTTCATTCCGAACAGGAGGGACGATTCAGTGGAAAAGTTGGTAAAGCTTTATGTTGACAACATGGTACAATTACACGGTGTACCCCGTAGCATCATCAGTGACTGAGAGGGATGTTTCACTTCGAAAGATTGCAGGCTAATCCACTAATATTTGGGTACAAAGCTAAAGTTCTATGACAACCCGCATTTTCTTAGCATTTAATAATGTATCAGAGTAAGCGAAAATATGTGTTGTGATGTCATGCCGTGCAAATGATAAATGCAAATGCTCAGGCAAGAATCTACTCCTATCACTTTTCATGAAATTCTCAAGTTTGTTATGATGAGGATATAGTTTGAGTTTGAGTTTTAATGGATGTTTCCCCGACTCAGTGGATCAACTAGTCCACGGGTGAAAATATACATATATGCAGCAAAAAATACTTAATTTATTTCAATTATTATCATTTGTAAGTATGAAGATCCAATAGGGCTATTCATGATATGCACACCTCTAGATTTAGTATAAGTACAAAAAGAGCTTTTACGTTCGTTAAAGTAGAGTGACATTTGATTTAAAGAGATGATATGAGTACGAGATAAAAGTATTTATATTTTTATATTTTAAAAATAACTAACATGCAATCCTAACATAAAACTATTCCAGAGAGCAAGTAAGTACGACAAACAGCATGAAATTTGCATAGCAGCTAGCAAATAGTCTATAATCTACAATAATTTACTGTAGGCGCCAACAACCTGACACAAACCTACAGAACAAAGTGTATGTTTGAACTAAAACAAGAACCACAAACTACCTCACAGAGGTGAGGGAAGGACCACTATAACTACTGCAAAACGCCTGAGACCACCGACTTTAGCTGCTCAGACCGCTACTGCTCCGGGCCTGAGGCATTCAAAAGAAAAGAATGCCTCAGCAAAACAAAATAAATACAAGGGACATTAAAGATCAAATCAAATAGTTAGACATGTTAAGAGGGTTACCAACCCAAACAGATTAGCTATAAAACCACATCACCTAAATCAAAACACAGTAAGCAAATGAAGATTTCAAAAGGTTAATTATATTAAGTTGCACCATGTGCGACAAAGAGCTATGCTTTGCTAACATCAGCAAGAGTATGCTTATAAACATATGTATATATATAAGAAAAGACTGATCAGTTAAACACGTGAATCATTAACACCGTTAAAAGAAACCCGGTAATAAGGCGGTGGCCACTTGTCCAACACAAACCATCAGACCAAACAATCTCAAAAAGGCACTGTGGTGGTGGCCACATTGTCCAACCCAACAGTCGATAAGAAGAGAAAAGAAGAAAACACCCACCAGGCGTAATGATTCACAAACCGGCACTAGGGTGGTGGTCCTTTATCCATTGCCAACCAAAGGCCACAAATAAACTTCCAACAGAATACTAATACCTAAAGAAAACCCAAAAATATACTAAGGTATACTCGATGAATAAGAAGACCACTCGTCGAAAAAAATCCAATTCCACACGAATTCGTCGGAATCACTCGTCGAATAGGAAGGTTACTCGACGAAATAATTCTAAGTACACACTGATTCGTCGAGAATACTCGACGAATTGGAAGACAATCGGCGAATACACAAAATCACTCAATGCACTCGATGCCAACACTTCACTCGATGAATTGAAGAATACTCGACGAATTTAACTTGGTTCGACCAATGAAGGGATACTCGACGAAAAGACTTAGCTAATTCAACTAATACCCAATGATACTCAACGAATTCGTCGATAATACTCGATGAATTAGACTTGGCCTCTCATGAACACTCGACACATTCATTGGATACTCGACTAATTCGTCGAGAATACTCGACGAATTGACTTCACTAGACGAATTTAACTTCACTCGATGCCTAACTGGAATCACCGGATGAATTCGTCGAGATTACTCGAAAAAAAAGACTTGACTCCCCAAATTTACCTGGTCTCAACGAATTGGACATGACATCACATCGATACTCGATGAATTACACTCGGCGACTAGGACTCAGACCGATCATGAACACTCGATGATCTCACTCGATGAAAAGGACTTAGGCAGATTCCTACATAACTCCGATTCGATGAACATTAACCCTACCATATTCCTACATTCTATGGAGGAAGGAAAAAGAGAATAGGAACAAATGAACTAGCAAGAGGGGAGGAATCACCACTTACCTCAAGATCTCCTGAAAACCGGCCTCTCAAGCACTCCGCATCAAGGATCGACCGCAAGAACTCCTCGTCTACAATCTCTGAAACTTTTCAGGCAAAACAAGGGTTAAGATAAAATACCATAATGTCAAAAATTCACGAAATGGGAAAATCTTACCGTGCACGCGAAGATCTTGGCGAGAGCTCTCCGGATCTATGCTTCGTTGAGGGTTTCGTACACCGGAGCTCCGATAGACAGCGACCGGAAGACTTCACGATATCGCGTCGCTCTCTTCTTTTCTCCCTTTAGACCGATGACTTGGGGAAGATGATGAATAGGGTTTTCAGTTTATAAGTATATATATACATATACAATATTATATTATTAATGTAATTTACCAGAAAAACTCAAACGACGAGAATTACCAAAACACTTTGGTTTCCGATGAAATTCGAACCAAAGCTAAATGCAGGTGCTACGAATCCAACGGTGAAGTCAAAATCAGGATCCGACAAACCAAACTCGGGTTACAATTTCCTGAATTTAAAAACAACAATAATCCTTATAAAATTCAACGAGGCTCCGATTAAGCCCGGATCACAATGAAACTTCACAAGCACCCTTAAAATTAACCACTTAAATTTTCCCAAGTCTAAAACTCTAATTCCGATGAAGAAAATTATGCACTAACGATGGCACCCCGCTAACTACGCATCAACGTAATGCCCTTACGTCATTATTACGCCACAAAGAGATTAAAATAATTATTAAAAATTCAAGGGCGTTACAAGTTCAGCACGACCTTTCATTTGCAAACGGATGGTCAGACCGAGAGGATAAATAAGACAACAGAGGATATGCTCAGCATGTGCGCCTTGGATTTTAGAAAGAGGTGGGAGTACCTCTTTATATGATTGAGTTTGCCTACAATAATAGCTACCAAGCAAGTATTAAGATGGCGCCCTTCAGGACTTATACGGTAGGAAGTGTCGTACTATGTTAACTTGGGTAGAAACAAGTGAATCCAAGATGTATAAGTGTAAAGACATCAAAGATGCGACTTTGACAATACTTTTAATTTGAGAGCAACTGTTGATTACTCAAGATAGGCAGGCAAACTACTACAATGCCAAGTATCGAAACATTGAGTTTGTGGTTGGCGATTAGGTTTATCTCAAGATTAACCCGTTCAAAGTTGTATCCCGGATTTGCCTCTTGAAGAATCTATGTCTGAGGTACCTTGGTCCATTTGTGATTATTGAACGGGTTGGTGAAACTGCCTATCGTCTTTCTCTATTAGCTGAGCTAAGTGGGTTGCACGATGTGTTTCACATATCGGTGTTGTAGGGGCAATGCAAGAGCCTACACAAGTGGTTATTGTAGATCAGGTGTCGGTCGATAGTGGGTTGATAATGAAAGTTAAGCTCATTCGAATCAAAGGCACTAAGGTCAAGCAACTGTGAAACAAGTCGATCAGAATGGTCAAGGTCCATTGGGACAACTGTGGCCATAAGGAACTTTCATGGGAGCGCGAGCAAACCATGATCAAGGAATTCCCTGAGCTATTCGGTTGAGGTACTTTTGTATATTTTGTACTTTTTTGTTGTTTTCTGAACTGATTAAAATTTGGGACAAAATTTCATAAAGGGCGAGATTTGTAAGACTCTAGGTTTCTCATGTTTTAAAACAATAGTTTTGTTGTTGCAAGTTATCGTCTGGCGATAGCGGGCATCGAGACAATGGCGCCGAGAACAAGTTATGGCATCAAGAATAACCAGTGGTGTCAAGATGTTATTGCAAGAGGTAGAGATACTGCTGGTAATAGCATGACACGTGTCGAGTGATGTTGAGGCGATCGTTAAGCGACAAAGTGGCATTGACTTAGTCAAGCGGCCACCACCTAGGCTATCGCGCCGCGGTAGCGAGTTATCTCCCGATGATAGCAATTTTTAAATGAATGCTTGGTTTAATCATGGTCATCCATTACTTTGGAAGTGGAGTTCTTATGGCTGAGTTTAGAGCCAGGATTGTTAAGAGGTTGAGGAGATCATTTCTTTCTCATTCTCTCTTTCACTTTATCTCTCCAAGTGAAAAAAATAAAGGAGAATAAGGAAAGGAAAGGAAGAAGAAGGATGAAACCAGTCCTTTAGAAGAGTTTGGAACAGAGTTCTTATGGTTGGAGTTACGAGCCAAGGCTAGATCTGTGGAGAGAAAGATGCTGCTAATGCTTCCATCCTGATCACTTGTAATCTCATGGATCCTAAGTGATCTATAAGGGTAATAATTCTCCTCTTGGACAAGTGAAGTCCTTATTTGACACATTTGCGTGGAAACCCTCACCAATTGGTGAAGAATATGAAGTTTCCTTTGGGTTGATACGATATAATCCCGGTAGAATTTACATATAGAGTTTGGAATCAAAGTACGAACATAAAAATAATGTGTGAAACCCATCTGGACAAGTTAGTCTAGATTAGTGATGATTGATTTGTGTGACGGAGAAGACTTCGTGGATAAACGTGTAGTTTTATTGAGTTTTGGGGTGTGCAACTTGCTGTAGTGAGTACTAGAGGTGTTTTCTAAGAAAGACCCAAGATTGTAGCAGAATCGGTGTTCAGTTTGTAATCGCCCCTCGATAGCATTATCACTTGCGATAGCTCCCAGTGAGCTATTTTGTGATTGTGAGCCCAGGTCTTGGGGACAAGGTGGATGGCAAGTTAAGCTGTGAGGCCTGTATTGTCTAATTTGGTTGTCTTGAGTGCCGACCATTTTTGAGATGACATTGGTTATCAAATTACCGAGACGAGGTGAAGTTGTACCTCCATAGGACAACGTGATTTTGATGATTTGAGCATAGGAAATGATGATCCAAACCCTTCCCTTACTTATTGTTGAAGAGGTATCCCCTTTGTGCACCATCTAGTTTTGGAAGAGTCTGTAAGGCATGATGGCCTTAACGGTAAAAGCTCAATGTTAAACCATCAAATATGAGACTGTGGATGATGGTGGGATTGGTAATCCAGTACACCGATAATGTGTCTTGAGTGCACGGGACGTGTGGTCGTGCATGCTAATGTCTGTGATGAATGATGCTTAAATTGCACATTCTTATGTCAATATATATACATGTTTCGTATCTGTAGGGAAGGAGCACTGCCGCACCGAGTGAGGGGTGAGGTCATTATAAATTGATCAGTTAAAGCTGATCGTTGTCTTGTTTGTCATGTCTTGGTGGATTGTCCTTGTGCGGGTGTAGGAGAAACGAGCGGGAAGTAGCGGGCTGAAGCCCATCTGTGCTATGTCGTCCCTCGAATGCCATGCATAACATTTATTTATTTTCTTGTGTTTTTGGCCTGCATGCCAAAGTTTTTAAACCACCTTAGTGCTAAAAAATTCATATATTGTATGGCCTTAAGGCTAGACTTTTTGTTTGACTATCATTTTTGTTGTCTTATTGTGGACATTCCTGGTTGTGGGCCCTTATTACTTAAAAGCTTCCGCTAGAATGTAACTCTGAGTTAGGATACATGAATGTTTTATTTTCAATACATAACTCCGTTGACTATCCGTAGAATATGGCGTGGGCCCCCGACCGGACCTTCTATTATATTCTACATGATGGATGGGGGTGTTACATCTAGTACTGGTCGTGGCCTGGTGTCTCCAGGTTCTCATCGTTCATTTTCATGTCGGTTGGAAGATGGCTCTTTTTATAAGCTCAAGATCTATAGCCTACGGTAGCGGTACCGCCTGTCGATAGCTATTTTAAGTAGTCTTCTCTTCCTTTAGCAATCTCTATCTTTGGTAACCTCCATTTTAGAAAACTTTCTTCGTCCAAATTAAGAAACTTTTGATCTTTGGAAACAAGCATTTTTCGTTCCTAATTTTTCCAAAAATGGACTTTCCATAGGGTTATCGCCTGGCAGTAGGACTTTTCTTCCGAACCAGTTTCCTTCCTCGGCTAAGGCTTTCACTGGCGATAGCGCCTGCGGTAGCAATACCGTTGGCAGTATCAATAGAACTTTGAAATCTTTGCCTCTTCAATTTTTTTTCATTGGGTACTTATCCTGTAGTTCCTCCACCTTATAAACACACAACAAATGAGATCAAATACAAACTATGATTTATTACTCTCAAACCAAGAGTTGTGGAAGACATATTCCAACAAACTCCTCTCTTTGATAATAACAAATTCATTATGAAGAAATAATGCATAAGAAAGAGTGTTTGTGTTTATATGTGGTTGATAAACATTTATAAGCAAACTCCCCTTAGATAGAGACTCCCCCTACTTAGATGCTTCCTAGGTTATACTCCCCCTAAATGTTGTATTTCTTCAAATCTATTCTCTCCCTTTTTGGTATTATCAAAAGAGGGTGGGGTAAGTGTCTTGGCAATTATAGTCTCCCCCCTTTTTATATGTAGAGATGATTTAGACAATATCTCATTATGGAAATTATCATAAATTTCTTTTATAAGTTTGATGGCATGATTGAGCTTAGAGTTGTTTTGCAGCGAAAGGTCAATATGTTGAATTAATTTTGAATGAAAACATTCTTGATCAATTGTCATGTAAGAGTTAGAATTAGAGTTAGAGTTTAGGAAAGTGATGTTTGTAAATAAATACATGAATATGCCCATAGTGGAAGATGATACTACAATTATTTAGAAAACAATGAACCAAGAGATGTTATTTAAAACAATATTTCAAAGTATGATTTTCATTATCTAAGCAAGATATCATTAACAATGTTAGGAAATTTGTAAGCCAAATATACTAAAAATATTATAGAGATCATGCATTGATATCTAATATATTTTACTAACAATTATAGAGAACATATATAGGTGTGTGTTAGAGTCCAATTCTCACGAGTAAAACTGTTATGCAAGATAATGAAGTATACAAAATTAGTGATTTTGATTATTCATATCGATGAATAAATTGAAAAGGTAAGACATATGTAATGAAATATTCTTAATATTAAAATTGATAAATAAATTTACTTATACACAAATTCAATGCACATAATAGTAAAGTATAATTATCAAGGTGCTCTACACACAATGTTTATTAAGACTTATCAGGGAGCAAAGTAGTATTAAGGGGATCACTGTTATTATTTTTTACTTTTTCTTTTTTTACTTGTGATCCTGTGTACCCAAAGTAGTTTTAGATTGTTTGCTGCAAGACACTTTACAATTCTTATTCCAATGTGCTCAATCTCACATTGCTCATTAAGACTTATCAGGAGGGTGAGTAGTGCTTGGTGGAGATTCTTTGCCAATTTTATTTAGAATTTTTGTTTGACTAATGCCTCTGAATGCACTTGTTACGCAAATAATTGCATATATATATATATATATATATATATATATATATATATATATATATATATATATATATGGGGTGATATACTGTGCGGGCGTACGGGTGAGGGTCAAGGAGGCTACAAATCGAAAAGTGATCAACATGAAAGTTGTAGATCTCGGTGTTCCGAACAACTTTCATGTTGATCACTTTTTGATTTGGAGCCTCCTTGGCCTTCAATTTGGGACCCGAAAATCGGGGCGGCATATATATATATTGAAAGCCACTTGGAATAAACATAGTGCATGAAGAGTAAGTTTGCAATACATAAATTCAAGGGTGTGTAGTTAACTTATTCATGTATTTTAAGAAATTAAGATATTTATACTACACAATTATGCAACTTTAAAATTTATATCACATGTAGGAGAATCAAAGGTAGTGTGCATGTTAGAAACTCATAAAATATTATTCATACTTAAATGCATGCTAATAATGTTCCTACATAAGTGTACTATAATAGTTTTCAGAATATATGCCAAGATCTTTTGCAAGACATGATAAATCAATACAATATTTGAAGATTTTGAAAAGAAAATTAAAAATTGAATTTAATCGAGAAAGATAATTGAAATCTATATTGATTGTTAGTTCCAATAGCACGAATTTTTTTATGTTATTATTATAATTTTTTTATATATAAGGTAAAAAATATTTTTGGGATTGTTTTGAAAATTTTCAAATTTAGTAGTTATTTTTTGGAAAATGTGAATTAAATAAAACAGTCATTGATTTGCTTTTTTTGTAAAATAAGCAGTAAACAATAGAAAAATAGATTTTTTTTTTAAATCAAAATTCAGATTTTTAGGCTACTACCATCGGTATCATTACTGCATGACGGTATTAACAGAGATTTAGTTTTTTTGCTCAAAAATCATGTTTTTCATAATTTTTTGCATTCGATTTTTCATGATTATGATATTTCAATACGATGCTCAGCTAATGGTGAAAATAAATCAAGAAAAATAGACAAAAGTTGCGGATTTTAATTTTCAATGTTTGAAACCCCTAATTCTAGCCTAAGCATGGTAAATCTCACATCGGGAAGAGGTTTGGTATAGATGTCCGCAAGTTATGAGTCAGTTCCTATAAAGTTAACATGAAAATGTTCCTTTTTTATATGATCTCTAATGAAGTGATGATGTACGTCTGTATGTTTGGATCTAAAGTAGTGCACATGATTGTTTGTTAGATCAATAGCGCTTTTGTTATCACATTTGAGTTTTATATTGGTGTGATGAACCCCGAAGTCTTCTAGTGTTTGGGTCATTCATAGTACTTGTGCACAATAACTTCCTAGTGCGATGTACTCGACCTCAGTAGTGGAGAGAGATACAAAGTTTTCCTTTCTACTTGACAAAGCTACAAAAGATGGACCTAGAAAATGACATATGTCACTAGTACTTTTTCTATCTAACGAACAGTCAGCATAATATGAATTAGAATAACAGTGTAAAATAAAAGAGTCATTGCATGGATACCAAAGTCCTAATCATGATGTGCAATTCAAATATCAAAAAATAATTACCACCTTTAAATGAGATTATTTTGGATTAGCTTGAAATATAGCGCATAAGCAAACAACAAAAGTATTTTCTGTTCTAGAAGCACTAAGGTATAGTAATGAACATATCATTCCTCGATATAGTGTTTGATCAATTGAAATTCCGGCCTCATCCTTGCCTAATTTTAAAGACACACTCATTGACTTAGCTTGTTTCAAGTTTTCAAATTCAAATCTTTTTAGCATTTCATAAACATATTTAGTTTGACAAATAAAATTTCATCCTTTCTTTGATTGATTTGAAAGCCGAAAAATAAGTTAATTCACCAACTAATCTCATCTTAAATTCTTTTTCCATTACTAGAATTATCCCATTACACAACTCTTCATTAGTGGCCTCAAAAATAAAGTCATCTACATAAATTTATAAAAAATAAGATCAAGATTATTATGCTTAATGAATAGTGTGGTGTCGGCACATCCAATCTTATATTTGTGCTTTAATAAAAAATGATGTTAGTCGCTCAACCAAGCACGTGGCGCTTGTTTTAACCCATAGAACATCTTCTTTAATTTATATACATGATTAGAATATTTTTCAATTATAAAGTCAGAGTTTTGTTGAACATAAACTTTTTCTTTTATTATCCCGTTTAAAAAAGCACTTTTACATTCATTTGAATAGTTTAAATCTTTTGTAACTCGCAAAAGCTAGTAAAATTCTAATTGATTCTTAGCAAGCAACGGGTGTAAATGTTTCAACAAAATCTACTCCCTTGATCTGAGAAAAACCTTAGGTCACTAATATAGCTTTATTTCTAGTAATTCGAGATTCACCATCAAATTTATTTTTGAAAACTCATTTTACGCTAACTATCAGATGATTTGATGGTCTTTTTACTAATTTCCAACTTTATTACGTTCGGATTGATTTAATTTCTCATTCATACCTATATACCAAAATTTGTCATTTAAGGCAGCAAAAATGTTTTTCGGTTCAGTTTCAGATACAGAACATAAATTTGAAAAAGTTTCATATAAAGAAGAGTGAGTCGTTGCCCCTTTAGATGGTTCTTCAATTAAAAGTTCCCTTGGATGGTCCTTTGAGAATGCGAGTACACTTGGTGGCACGAACTCGTCTCGAACTTCTACTTACTCTTTATCAGTGTCAAGCGGTACATCATCCTTGTGCTCCACAGGTGAAGAGGGTTCATCATCATTTCCTGTCACTGTAGGATCTACACATGGAATAATTTCATCAAATCTAACATGAATGGATTCTTTAACCACTTTTGACATTTTATTATAAATTCATATGCTTCATTGGTTGAAGAGTATCCAAGAAATATTCCTTCATCAGATTTTTTGTCCAATTTTCCCAATGCATCTTTAGTATTTAAAATAAAACATTTACATCCAAAAACCTAAAAAATAAGATACATTAGATTTTTTTTTGATAATAAAGCTCATAGGGTGTTAGGTTTAGAATTGGTCGAAGCATTACTCGATTTATTATATAGCACGCGGTGTTCACAGCTTCGTCCCTAAAAGATTTAGGCAACTCATATTCGGATAGCATAGTTCTAGCCAATTCTTGAAGAGTTCTATTTTTTCTCTCCACTATAGGGTTGTCAATCGTTGATGGAGATCGAGCACTCCCACAGATTGCGATAAGAGATTGAGCAACAATGGCATTACTGCACTCGGTTGGACCTTTTTTAAATTACATGGTCGATCAGAGATCTCATATCACCATCGATCACTATAGGGTTGCCAATCGTCGATGGAGATCAATACTCTTGTGAATCCAAGAGTAGATGATTAGCGATCATAGATGGTTGTTAATCCATGATTGACGGTTGATGTCCTGGATTCCCTCCTTTCACCCTTTCTTCTACTTTGATTGGTGATCATCGATTGATGTTGACCAAGGATTGATACCCTAGGTCCCCTCCTTTCACCATTCTCAATACTCTCGTGCTTATTGCAGAATTGATGCATTTTTTAACAGAAGAAGGCAAAGCTTCACCACTCCTTAATAGAGCTCCTCCACCCTTGTTGTCGTAGATTCGTGAACCTATTTTTGAGTATTACACTAGTCGTCGAATACGAATTTTGATAATGTACCTAGTTGTTGCTGCAAGGAGGCAACATGGAGTCAAAATCGGCATATACTTCCTGGAGCGAAGAAGCGTCGAAGACTAAAGCTCCGTTTGGGGAAACTTATTTTCACCGGTCAAGCGTGAAAGTGAAGGGATAGATACTACTCTAGAGGGGGGGTGAATAGAGTAATCAAATTTTGCACAATACAAAACTTAACTGTCTACCCAACTCCCTTGGAGTGAAGTGCGGAATGAAGAGATTATAGATTTGATTAAACCTTAAAGCCTAATACAAGTGTTGTGTACAAACACAAGCTAACTGTAATTACAGTTAAGCTTGGAAAAACCTAAACAGCAACTAGCAGCCTAGTTATATCTATTCACAGCCACAGTACAAGAAATATAATAAACAAGCCAGACGACACAAGGAATTTTATAGTGGTTCCCCAAACAACTTGGGTACGTCCACTCTTCTACCCAAACGGTAGGAATCCACTACAGGTTTTTGCTAAGGTGCCCTGCCACCAATGATCTGATTCAGGTAGATCAAACAGACCCTTTAGACTTTTGATCAGGTGTCTAAAAACCAAGCACAGGTTTTTGATCAGGTGCCCTGCCACCAAGGGATACTTTTGAAGGGAGTAATAACCCTGTACAGGAGGGGGAAGAAGGTTAAGATGTCTTCTCTATTTTTCAATAGATTAGAGAAGCACAAAAAGCTTGCACTGAGCTAGAATGCTCTAAAGAATCAAGGCTCCCCCTGGCTCAAAGATGTCCAGATGAAGTCTTGCTTCAGTGCAGAAACTCTTCAGAAAATTCTGAAGGAAAGAGCTACAGGAAGAAAATAAACAACAAAAAGAAATCTCTTCAAGCAGCTATTCTTCTTCTTCTTCTTCTTCAAAGAAACTCTGAGTTGAACTTCCTGAAAGCAGGAGGACTCAGGTGAAGAAGAGATGAAGATCTTAACACTTCTCAGTTAGATGGAGTTTGCTGAGAGCAGGAAGCTTGAGCTTGATGAAGGCTTGAGTGCTTTTTAATATGTGTGTAGCACTTCTGTTCACTAAAAACTAGCTTGAATCCTTCTGCAAAGGGTTCTTTATATATTAGCAGCAAGCAACGGCTCTCTTCCATTTGAATTCTTTGTCTTCTTGTGAGCCTTGAGACCTGGGCTGTAAATATCAAGAAGACAGAAATATCTCTACAGCAATACATTCCATAAAAAGGAATAAATCTCTTTCTAAGAAGCTGCAGGTTTAAATCAAATAAACAGATGACTAAATAAAGTCACATCAGAAACTAACTCTTTATAGCAAAGAAGAAGACTTTTCAGTCCAACGGCTATAAAGGGGTTGACAGCGGATAAAGTAATTTAAATGACAGCTAATAAGACAAACAACTTTATCTTAAAAGATTTGAACTCAGGCAAATAGAATGAAGTAAATAATGCCTGGAAACTTTATCATACAGCTTGAAATATCGTGCCAGAAAATGTATTAAATAATTAAATATAATAAATAAATACAAAATTCAAAGGCAGGCAGAAAGCGTCGAACGATCTTCGAAGATCGTCGAACGACGCACGGAGATCGTCGATCTATCGGGCAGATAGTCGAACGATCCAGATAGTCGAACTATCGAAGAAGATAGTCGAACTACCCCGGCAGATAGTCGACCTATCAAAACAGATAGTCGAACTATCAGATAGTCGATCTATCTAGGACAGATAGTCGAACTATCAAGCGCACTGAGATAGTCGACCTATTAAGCAGATAGTCGAACTATCAGCGCAGAACAGATAGTCGACCTATCAAGCAGATAGTCGAACTATCAGCGCAGAACAGATAGTCGACCTATCAAGCAGATAGTCGAACTATCAGCGCAGACTAGACGTCGACCAACTGATAGACGATCGTCGATCAGCCGATAGACGATAGTCGAACGACGTTCGACTATGGTCGAACGAAAAAGCTACTTAACCAAATTCTCAATTTGGAAAAGCGAGGACTCTACAGCTGGACTCCTAACCATTGACCATAGATATTTCTTGGGTCAAGGGGCACAAAGGAGAGGACTAAACTCAAATCAAACTAGGGTACCAACAATCTCCCCCTATTTGAGTTAAGTCTCTCAACAGCTAAAACAACTAGCTATAGAAAACTAAAATACTACAGAAAGAGAATAGCAACAAGATTGGCAGATAAACAACCAATATATCACATATATCACAGCAGTTTAAATAAACTATTAAGAGTTTTTAGAGTCAGGTAATGGGTCAGATGAACTAGAGATAAAAGAAATTTTTCGCAGAGGATCATCTGATTCCTTTTTCGACATCTTCAAGTCCTGCATTCCAAGAATCTTTAGCTCTGTTGCTCTGGGGACCACAGCTTCAGGATGTTTCTCCATATACTTTGCTGGGTCAAAGATCTCAGGATTAACTTGGAATTTCTCAAACTCTTTCTTTCTATAAGATGACATGGTAGTGAAACCAGTCACATCTTTTCCTTCAGCTCTTGCTTTTCTAATCTGGGCTGCCCCTACAAGCTCTTGAAAGCGAGCCATCCTAAAATTAGGATCGAGCTCGGGATTTTCATATACTGGCTCTGGAGAAGCAGCAGCTATTATATCTAGATAAGACATTAGAATAAACTTAGCAAAAGAGACTTGCTAGAAGGTTTTAAAGCACTGTAAACTATTTACCTTTTGAAATACTCTTCTCAGATTGAACTGGAGAAGGAGGTGGGGAAAAGGTTGGTCTTTGGGCCACAACCTCCTTCAACTGTCTTTGAGATCCATAAGACGATTTGCCTTGAAAACTTTGATGACCTTGTCTTGGATGTGGCTGAGCAGATACAGATTTTCCATAGGCAGATTGATTTGCAGGTAGATTCCCAGAGGCTCCTGCACCGGGAGGTGGAGGAGGACCTTTGGGAGTCCATCTGGAGACTGGAGTATCATACCTTTTAGTTCTCTTCCTTTCTTTCTGCTGGTTTTTCGAGAACCACATCCAATGCTTAAAATCTTTAGATTTGGGGTCAATGCCCTTCAGGATGTAGTAGGGAGTGTCATTGTCCTTATTTGGAGGTGGAGGAGGAGCTTTTCTCTTCTTAACAGCAGATTTCTTTTTCCTTGAATTTTCAGACACATCTGAATCAACATCATCATCAGAATTGTATGATGGAGGATTCTCATAGGGATCATAGGCTTCTGAGACAGCCTTTTCTTTAAGCTTTAATGCAGATTTCTCTTTCTCTTCTTCAATGACATCCATAGCCATAAGAGAGTCTAAATCTAAACCAGGAGAATCATCCCAGATGGATGACTTTCCATACTGCAAATCTTCTGATTCTTTCTCTTTTAGAGATTTCATTCTTAAATCCCAAGCAGCCCTGGCTTGAATTTCTTCCAAACTTAACACAGGAGAATCAACTTTGATTTCCTCTTGATTTTCATCCTCTTTATCATTTAAAAACACATCCAATTCTGGATCTATTTGAATATTAGAATCACTTGGAGCAGCCACAGAAACAATTGCTATTTTCTGGGCAGTTACATCTTCTTTAATAATATCTGTAAAATTACGAATACAGATCTGCTAAATAAACTTGAATCATACCTTCAAGGTATTCACAGACTATCAAATTAATAGATTCATCAACAAAGCGAATGAAAGCTTTACCTTCGTATTTAACCATTTCCCAGCATTCATTCAGATAATTAGTTACAATTCCTTCCAGGAGTCTAACTATCATAGGAGTGGTAATATCTTCTAAGCACACTTTCACAGCAATTTCTGATAGCATAATACCATCTGATATTTCCTTCTCAGTCAAGACTGGAGCTAAAACTTTCTTAGCAGGAGCACTCTCTTCCTCAGCTGGAATAATTTCTTCCTCAGCTGGAGTTGCCACTTTCTCAGCTGGAACAGTTTCTTCCTGATCAGTCATAGCAACATCTTGAACTTCTGGAACAGTCTCTTCCTCAGCAGGAGCTGTCTCTTCCTCAGCAGACATAACAATATCTGGAACTTCTTCTGGAGCAGATTCTGGCTGGACAGATACGACAACATCTGGAGCTATCTCTATATCAGCTGCAGGAGAAGCAGGAAGGTCTGAGACATCTTCATTGGACATCTCCCCCTGCCTGATTTCAGTGACAACTGAAACCAGGCCCCTAGAGGTAGATGGCTCAGCAGAGTTAGAAATGGATTGGATGGAGGCAGTGAGACGGTCAATGGAGGCAGCAAGGGGAGCGATTGCCTCGTCAATCATGATTTTGATTGATGGGGTAATCAACTCCACAATGCGGGAGAGGAATTCAGGGGTAATTTCAAAAGATGATGAATTTGAGGTGGATGGAGCTGCAGCAAAAATGGTAGATGTGCTGGGATGAGAAATATTGGGGACTGGGGATCGAGCTGGAGATACAGCTGGAGAGTGAGCAGGGGATGTAGAATGAACTGGGGAATTAACGGGAGATGCGTGAGGAGTAAGAACTCTCTCTGATCCTAACAAATCGAAGCTAGGAGCAGATATCCTAGCCAGATATACAGGGAGAGGAGAGGCTGGAGGAGTCAGAGAAACAACCATGGTTGTTTCAGGTGCAGCAGAAGAGGAGGGTCGTACCTCAGCAGAAGTTGATGGTACTTCAACTGAGGTAGACGGCAAAACAGAGGAGGAGGAAGGAATAGCTGAGCCAGCTTCACTAGGTTGAGGAGCGACTGAAGCAGTTCTTGTGTCCTCAGATTGTGCTGGAGCAGACTTCACGAACGTCCTCTTCCATTTTGAAAACAGATGGGGATCCATCTTCTTGCTGGCATTGATGGTAGTTGCGGCAGAACTCAGCAACTGGGGGAATTTCTCCTTCAGGAAAATACCTATAACCCTTCCCAGGGTAACTTCCTTCTTTCCATTCTTCTTCCTGATCAAGTCAAACAGAACAGCAGCCCAATCGATCCTCTTTCGATTGACAATTGCACACATAAGTGCAAATTGTTGCCTTGTGATGTTGTCATGGGCAGAGTGCTTGCCCAGAATTACTTTTCCAACAATCTCAGCGAGGAACTTAATCTTAAATGGAAAGTTTACCTTGAGCAGCTTGGTGGGAATGCCTTCAGCATGTCCCAGCTCAACGAGCATCCTTCCAAACTCCTGAGCATCTTGCTCATAGTCTTCATCACCAATAACTAAACCGAAGACATCAGAAAGAGCGGCCGGAGTCAGGGTAGCTTCTACTCCGCCGATGGTGCCGATCATCGCTTCGTCTGTGGAAGACGACGTGAACGCCCATTCTTTTATTTCAGGAATGTTGATCTTGATCCTCTCAGACATCAGCTTCTCTAGACCTTGATCTTTGCAGAGCTGCAGAACCTCTACTATACTGGCATCGCAAACGCTGAAAGCTTCGAAATCTACACTGAAACCGGCATCGAACTTGACGACGGCAAGAACAGCTGGGGAAAGCGCCATTGATCTGCTGGAGAAACGCGAGAAGGAGTAGGAAGACGCGAGAAAGAGGAGGAAGACGAAGGAGACGGAGCAGCAGACAATCGCAAGCGGGAAAGCAGAATGCGAAAGGGCACGCTCCGTCGACGATACAGCAACAGATCTTTTAACCTAGGTCGACTATCGGCTTTATATTGAACCGGATATAGTCGGTCTATTTAAAAAAATCTTGAACCGATAGTCGAACGGCCGCTCGACGATCGGCTCAGAAGCAGAGTAGTCAGACAATCGTTCGACTATCTCTGGCTTCTCAAACAAAAGGCTGTCGTCGTCCGGAGATCGACGATGAGCCCAAGTCGTTCGACGATGGTCGAACGTCGATCGACGATCTTCAAACAGATAAGCTATCATTAACCAGAGGTCGACGATAGACTTAAACCGTTCGACTATCTTCGAACGTCGTTCGACTATCTTCAAACAGACCTCAACATAGGCAGATATCGTCACACTTAGTCTCGTCCATTTATCATGCCTAGTTGGACTAAAAAGAACAGATGCTTCTGTTCATCTAAAGGCTTGGTGAATATATCACCTCTCTGAAACTCAGTGGATATGAACTCAAGACAGATCTTGTTCTTTTCCACACAATCTCTCAGGAAATGGTGCCTAATCTCAATGTGCTTCGTTCTAGAGTGGTGCACTGGATTTTGTGCAATTGAGATAGCACTGGTACTATCACACATGATCTTGGTGTTCTTGTGTGAGTAACCATAATCCACAAGCTGGTTTTGAATCCACAGGATCTGTGAACAATAACTAGCAGCAGCTATATATTCAGCCTCTGCAGTTGAAGTTGAGACAGAAGCCTGCTTCTTACAGAACCAAGAGACCAATCTCTCTCCCAGGAACTGGCAAGTTCCTGAGGTGCTCTTCCTGTCAACTCTGCAACCAGCATAGTCAGAATCAGAATATCCAATTAATTCAAACTCTAACTCAGCTGGGTACCAAAGTCCTAGATTTGGACATCCTTTCAGGTATCTCAGGATTCTCTTTAGAAGAATCAGATGAGATTCCTTGGGGTTGACCTGGAATCTAGCACAAAGGCATGTAGCAAACATTATATCTGGCCTACTTGCAGTTAGATATAATAGGGAACCAACAATGGCCCTATAATTCTTTTGATCAACTGGCTTGCCGTGATCATCAGAATCAATAACTACATTAGTAGCCATGGGTGTAGGCATTGCTGAAGCATCAGCCATCCTAAATTTCTTTACCAATTCCTTGGCATATTTGGATTGGGAGATGAAGATACCATCAGCATCTTGCTTAACTTGGAGACCAAGAAAGTAAGACAGCACACCCATGCTACTCATCTCAAACTTAGAGTGCATCAAGTTGGAAAACTTTTTGCAAAGTTTGGGATCAGTGGAGCCAAAGATAATATCATCTACATACACCTGAACTAACAGGATTGTGTCCTTGTGATGCTTAACGAAAAGGGTTCTGTCAACTACTCCCCTAGTGAAGTTGTGCTCTAACAGGAAACTAGCTAGAGTCTCATACCAGGCCCTAGGGGCTTGCTTTAGTCCATATAGAGCTTTCTGCAACTTAAAGACATGAGAGGGCTGTGTTGATGAAACAAACCCTGGTGGTTGTTCAACAAACACTTCTTCCTTAAGCTCACCATTTAGGAATGCACTTTTGACATCCATTTGGAACACCTTAAACTTCATGTAGGCTGCATAGGCCAAGAAGATCCTTATTGCTTCTAGCCTTGCAACAGGAGCAAAGGTTTGGTCATAGTCTATACCTTCCTCCTGTCTGTAGCCCTGAGCTACAAGCCTAGCTTTATTCCTTACTATTATTCCATTAGCATCTAACTTGTTTCTATACACCCACTTGGTGCCTATGATCAGTTGGCCTTTAGGTCTTGGAACCAAAGTCCAAACTTTACATCTCTCAAACTGATTGAGCTCCTCTTGCATTGCAATGATCCAGTGGGGATCTAGCTCTGCATCTTTAAAGGTGAGGGGCTCAACCTGTGAGAGGAAACAAGCATGCATCACATCTTGTCTTAATTGATGTCTTGTTTGCACACCAGCTGATATGTCTCCAATCACTTGAGATGTGGGATGATCTCTAAGTGTGACAATATCAGCAGGTGGGATGTGATCTTCAGCAACAGTTGGGATTAATTCCTCAGGAGGAATTTGATCTACTGTTGGTGGAACAACAACAGCTTCAACAGCTTCAGCAATGTCTTCATCACTGTCTGATTCAGTGATCTGAAGAGTTGAAAGTTGAAGGATTTCTTGAGGGGCATCATGTACCTGCAAAGAACTGGAGGGAGGAGAATTTTCTTTCTCCTTGTAAAACATCTGAGACTCATCAAAAGTCACATGCACAGATTCCTCTATCTTACAGGTTGATTTGTTATAAACCCTATAAGCTTTGCTTACTTGGGAATATCCAAGCATGATTCCCATTGAAGCTTTTGCTTCAAATTTTCTAATATATTCTTTATTATTGTTATGAATATAAACAGTACAGCCAAAAATTCTAAAGTAATTAATTTTTGGTTTCTTTCCTTTAAGCAACTCATAAGGAGTTTTACACTTAAGTTTGTGTATCAAACTTCTATTCAAGACATAGTTAGCTGTACTAACAGCTTATGCCCAATAGGATAGAGGCATGTTAGCATCTGCCAACAATGTACTGGCAGCTTCAATTAGTGTTCTATTCTTCCTCTCAACTACCCCATTTTGTTGGGGAGTTCTAGGAGCTGAGAAGCTATGTTTGATACCTTCTCTCTCACAGAATTCTTGCATGAGAAGAGAGTCAAACTCAGTACCATGATCACTTCTGATCAAGGCCACATGAGTAGAGTACTCAGTCTGCACACAAAGTAGAAAGTCTGTAAGGGCTTTGAAGTTATCAGACTTAGTTCTCAAAAAGAAAACCCAACTGAACCTAGAGAAGTCATCTACAATTACTAATGTGTAATACTTCCCTCCTAGACTCTGTACATTTATTGGGCCAAAAAGGTCCAAGTGTAATAAATACAGGATTCTAGGTGAATCACTTTTATTAACAGATTTAAATGAATTCTTGGTTTGCTTGCCTAGCTGACAAGCCTTGCACAGACTCTCCTTCTTGTAGGGGCAAGAAGGTAAGCCTCTAACAAGGTTGTGCTTAGATAACCTAGATATGTTTTTCAGGTTTACATGACTAAGCCTTTTATGCCATAAAGAATTATTATTAAGGGTTAATTCATTAAACAGGCAGATTTCCGAGTGAGATGAATTAAAATCTACTAAATATATATTGCCTATTCTATTACCTATTAAAACAACATTATTATTTAAAGTAATATTGCAAGAGGAGTTAGAAAAAGAAACCTGGTAGCCAGCATCACATAGCTGGCTAACTGAAATCAGGTTGTGCTTCAGCCCACTGACATAAGCAACTCTCTTGAATGTAACAGCTCCAATTGTGATCTTGCCATATCCTTCTGTCTGACCACAGCTGGAGTCTCCAAAGATAACCTTTGGGCCGAGCTTTGCTTTGTACTTTGACAGTAGCTCTTTGTTTCCTGTCATATGCTTAGAGCATCCACTATCCAAATACCACTTATTTTGAGTGATTGGATAGGCCTTCACCTGCAAAACAACTATTTAGACAGAGTGGACCCAGGTAACCTTGGGTCCTTTGTTTTTCACATAAGAAAAACTGGAGATATAAGAAAATGCAGGCTGAGGATGATAGCCTAGAGGGTGAGATCTCCTAGGTGGGATTCTCCATGCAGATGATGGGTCAACAAACCTAGGGTTTCTATTTCCATTTTGGTTTCTATGATACTGATTATGATTTTGAAAATCATATGGAAATCGTCGATCGACGTTCGACGATGGGCGCTCCGATCGTCGAGCTTCGTTCGACCATGGAGCATCCGATCGTCGAGCGGCGTTCGACGCTCTTTGCATTTCTTTGAAAAATTTCTTTCTCTTCTCTCTCTTAGCCTTATTTAATGTTTTATTTACAAGGTTTACTTGCTCAGTGTTCTTCTTTCCACTAGCTGAAATGAAGTTCACTGGAGTTGAAAGGTTATTTTTAAGCAAGACTGGGGGTTCACTGGGAGAAGCTCCTAAGCCTAATTTATCATTACCTGACCTAGTGTTGGTCATGCTGGTAATTTCTAATAGCTTAAGGCTTCTACCATTAAGGGACTCTTCTAGTCTCTTAGACTTAGCTAATTCTACTTTAAGAAATTTGATTTCTTCACTACAAGTAGTGAGTTCTTCCTTTAACCTAACATTTTCGGAGGCTATTGATTCAGAGTCAGCTAGCCTATTTCTAAGTTCTTTTATCTCTTTTTCTGAACTAATTAAATCTAAACATAGAGATTTAAAATCTAACTTAAACTCTTCTGAAGTAAAATCATAAGATGAAAGTACCTCATCTTCAGTAGGCATTTCTTCATCTGAGTCAGAACTCTCTGCAGCAGAGTGGTTGCTGCAGGCATCTATTGCCATGAGGCAAACTTCTTTTGCCTTCTTTTCTTCTTCATCCTCACTAGAGCTTGAGGATGAGGATTCTTCATCAGAATCACTCCAGGTTTCAGCAATGAAACCTCTCTCCTTTTTCTTGTTCTTGTAGGAGGATGGCTTGGAGTGCTTCCTGTGCTGCTCCTTTTCTTTTCTCTTTTCTTTGTTTTTCTCCTCTGGACACTCTGGCAAGATGTGTCCAGGCTTCCTGCACCCATAACAAATAATTTCTTTAGTTGGAGTACGATCATACCTTGGCTTTTCTTCATACTTTGAAGATTTTCTTCTGAACTCTTTTCTCCCCATTTTGAGAAATCTCTTGGCAAACAATGCCATGAGCTCCTCATTTGATTGGCTGCCTTCTGAGGCTTCAGCAGCTTTAAGAGCTAGAGATTGCTCTTTTCTTGATGGAGTGGGGGTCTTGGCTTCTGCTTCAGCTTCCCTTGTCTTCAGCACTTGCTCAAAAGATTTGAGCTTGCCGAGAAGGGCTTCAGTTGATATCTCATTGGTGCTTCTGGCTTCCTTGATTGGCCAGATCCTCAAATCCCATGTGCTGGGGAAGCACATAAGGATCTTGTCATTGACCTCTGTCAATGAGATATCCTTGTCAAGGGTCCTCAGCTCATTGATGATTGAGCTGAGCCTGGTGTACATCGCTTCAACTGATTCAGCATCAGTCTTTTTGAAGTTCTCATACTGTGAGATAAGGTTGGACCTCCTGTCCTTCCTTTCATCAGCTGAACCAGCTACAATCTGGTTCAGTGTGTCCCACATGGCTTTAGCTGAAGAGCAATCAGCAACCTTCTGGAACACTTCATCAGACATAGTCTGAGCTAGTATGTTCATTGCTTTGGCATCAGCAATTTTTGCCTTCTTGTATTCATCATTATAGTCTGGAGGAGGCACTGCACTCATATCAGATGATGAGGCAGTGGCTGCAGCAGGTGCTCTTGGGGGACCTGACAAAATAGAAGCAAAAATACTCTCATCAATAGAGTTCATATAAAGTTTGATCCTTGCCTTCCAGATGCCAAACTTTGCTAAGTTGCATGCTGGAGGTCTGGTGCTAGAATAATCCTTAGACTGGGCCATGATAGTGAATTTCTATAAACTCTTGGTATCTATCAGGATCTTGTGACTTAGGTGTTAGCCTATACAGTCAGTTAACCTCCCTCTGATACCAATTGAAAGTGAAGGGATAGATACTACTCTAGAGGGGGGGTGAATAGAGTAATCAAATTTTGCACAATACAAAACTTAACTGTCTACCCAACTCCCTTGGAGTGAAGTGCGGAATGAAGAGATTATAGATTTGATTAAACCTTAAAGCCTAATACAAGTGTTGTGTACAAACACAAGCTAACTGTAATTACAGTTAAGCTTGGAAAAACCTAAACAGCAACTAGCAGCCTAGTTATATCTATTCACAGCCACAGTACAAGAAATATAATAAACAAGCCAGACGACACAAGGAATTTTATAGTGGTTCCCCAAACAACTTGGGTACGTCCACTCTTCTACCCAAACGGTAGGAATCCACTACAGGTTTTTGCTAAGGTGCCCTGCCACCAATGATCTGATTCAGGTAGATCAAACAGACCCTTTAGACTTTTGATCAGGTGTCTAAAAACCAAGCACAGGTTTTTGATCAGGTGCCCTGCCACCAAGGGATACTTTTGAAGGGAGTAATAACCCTGTACAGGAGGGGGAAGAAGGTTAAGATGTCTTCTCTATTTTTCAATAGATTAGAGAAGCACAAAAAGCTTGCACTGAGCTAGAATGCTCTAAAGAATCAAGGCTCCCCCTGGCTCAAAGATGTCCAGATGAAGTCTTGCTTCAGTGCAGAAACTCTTCAGAAAATTCTGAAGGAAAGAGCTACAGGAAGAAAATAAACAACAAAAAGAAATCTCTTCAAGCAGCTATTCTTCTTCTTCTTCTTCTTCAAAGAAACTCTGAGTTGAACTTCCTGAAAGCAGGAGGACTCAGGTGAAGAAGAGATGAAGATCTTAACACTTCTCAGTTAGATGGAGTTTGCTGAGAGCAGGAAGCTTGAGCTTGATGAAGGCTTGAGTGCTTTTTAATATGTGTGTAGCACTTCTGTTCACTAAAAACTAGCTTGAATCCTTCTGCAAAGGGTTCTTTATATATTAGCAGCAAGCAACGGCTCTCTTCCATTTGAATTCTTTGTCTTCTTGTGAGCCTTGAGACCTGGGCTGTAAATATCAAGAAGACAGAAATATCTCTGCAGCAATACATTCCATAAAAAGGAATAAATCTCTTTCTAAGAAGCTGCAGGTTTAAATCAAATAAACAGATGACTAAATAAAGTCACATCAGAAACTAACTCTTTATAGCAAAGAAGAAGACTTTTCAGTCCAACGGCTATAAAGGGGTTGACAGCGGATAAAGTAATTTAAATGACAGCTAATAAGACAAACAACTTTATCTTAAAAGATTTGAACTCAGGCAAATAGAATGAAGTAAATAATGCCTGGAAACTTTATCATACAGCTTGAAATATCGTGCCAGAAAATGTATTAAATAATTAAATATAATAAATAAATACAAAATTCAAAGGCAGGCAGAAAGCGTCGAACGATCTTCGAAGATCGTCGAACGACGCACGGAGATCGTCGATCTATCGGGCAGATAGTCGAACGATCCAGATAGTCGAACTATCGAAGAAGATAGTCGAACTACCCCGGCAGATAGTCGACCTATCAAAACAGATAGTCGAACTATCAGATAGTCGATCTATCTAGGACAGATAGTCGAACTATCAAGCGCACTGAGATAGTCGACCTATTAAGCAGATAGTCGAACTATCAGCGCAGAACAGATAGTCGACCTATCAAGCAGATAGTCGAACTATCAGCGCAGAACAGATAGTCGACCTATCAAGCAGATAGTCGAACTATCAGCGCAGACTAGACGTCGACCAACTGATAGACGATCGTCGATCAGCCGATAGACGATAGTCGAACGACGTTCGACTATGGTCGAACGAAAAAGCTACTTAACCAAATTCTCAATTTGGAAAAGCGAGGACTCTACAGCTGGACTCCTAACCATTGACCATAGATATTTCTTGGGTCAAGGGGCACAAAGGAGAGGACTAAACTCAAATCAAACTAGGGTACCAACAAAGCGGTTATAACCACATGAATCGGATAGAGCCTAAGAGTCAACTTATTTAAATTAAGGTCCGGTTCATGCCGTCGTAACCGCTTGACCGATGAAAATAAGTTTCCCCAAACAGAGCCTAAGAGTCAAATTACCAGAATTTAAATAGGATTTTGGGGAATCTGAAAATTGCTGAAGACATCAAATTAACTATTCTTCCATTGCTGCAACTCCCTAATTATTACATTATGTGTGTTTGTGTGTCCTCAAATTCTTTATGTATGGGGTTGTGGGAGTGGGGGTGGGGGGGGGGGGGGTGTGACAGGCACGGGGCTCTGCCTCGTACGGCTAACTGCGCCAGAATGTGACAGGTAATGGGCTCCGCCCCTATCAATTAATTAATACAGCTTAAAATATACACATTATCAATTAATTAATTAATGCGGAAAGTTGTTAAACATCGCATTTTTATTTTTGTAAAAAAATTCTAATCGTGATGCATATATCATCATGCATGTCAAATCAATTTTAATAAAGTTATTGCATTGGTAGCTCCTCAAAAATACTACCGACATGGCTAATGAAAGCTAGCCTTTTTTGAAAGTACTGATGACATGCCTAATGACAGCCTACCGTAGTAAGTATGAGAACTAAAAACTTTTCCGATTTATGAATTTTCATCGTTACTTTTAATTTGGGGATTTTTTATATTTAATTGAATGAAGATTGCATTTTGTTTCGTTTAGAAGTATATTAGACAATTTTGAATGTTTCATCAAAATCAATCTTTCTTTTAATATTACGAGTGCCAGACATGGGGCTCCGCCCCTACGCCCAACCTCACAGTACCTCAACTGTGATAGTGCACGGGGGCCCCGTTCCCCGCGTGATATTATCCCGGTCACGACATTGGCCGACTCGACAGTGCTCCCGGTGTTCATAAACCCCTGAGTGTTATACTCCGCTTCTCACTCACTTTTGCGATGTGCACGGGGTTTGCGAGCGGCTGCCGGGGGAGAACACATTTTTTATTGTAGATAAAGGACTTTGTCCATATGAGAGCACAATTTTTATAATAAAAGAAAAAAAACAGAAATTTTAAAAATTGGAATTTTTTTAATAAAGAGCGGTAAAATTGGAAAGTAAGTGTTTACCGAAAAAGCATTTTTTCTAATATACGAGAGAAAGGCACGGGGCTTCGCCACTACGGCCGACCGCGACAGTATCCCAATCGCTACAATGCACAAGGCGGGCCCTCAATGACTCGCACGACAGTACTTTGGCCACGCATTATTCCGACGTAACAGTGCTCCCGTCGCTCACAAACTTCCGAGCGCTATACTCCAGTCGTAGCTTGTCTTTTCCTTTTGCACGGGAGTTAGCGAGCGGTGATGAAAATCATATTTTTTTTTGTAAGTAAGAGATTTTGTTTATATGACAACACATTTTTTTAATATTAAAAACACGAAAAGATGATAATGAATTTTTTTTTTGTAGTATATAGAAGTAAAATCAGAGAATTGAATATTTAATGAAATAATATATAGAGAGAGAATGAATGGAGATATATCATATACAGAAGCGAAGTGGCGTGATAAGAGTGTTTTAAATATTTATGTTGATAATGGAAGCTTATCTCGGAATGGATGACGTAGCATAATTGGGTCCCACGTGTCAAATTGGCTAACTTTACATCATCATAATTATTAATATGGATGCGACGTTTCATTCATAAATATTAATTAAATTATTTGGGGTGATGCAGGACGACTGATTTGATAATAATAGTACACTACTACAGTCCCATCTATTTACATATATTTCTCACGGAACTTTTTTAACACCCGAGAACCTTCTCGTATATCATGAACACCGTACGCCCGCTAATTTAGGCTCTGTTGAGAGGAAAATTTTTGGGTACACGCTTGTACCGTAATCCCGTGCCCAAATAAATAGCTAATAAAAACTGGGGCCCACCTTTCATTCTCCCCCCAAATCGATTTTTGCCCTCATCTTCCCCGATTTTGAACTTCCTGTGCTACAACCCAACCGAACGCCGCCCAGGGTTTCGGGACCTCACCGGCTACTATTCCGACCACCTCCTAACAAACCTTACCTGAGGAGTTTGGATAACGACAGAAGACCGTGAGTGTGCCATTACTACTCCGTCATTACTACTCCCCCATTTGTACTCCGCCATTACTAGGGTTTGATGCTCGACGAAGCTTTTTCAATAGTGTTGATTTTTAACTCCAGAATCTCTCATTTTTGTCGTTGTTGCAGGTCATTTCCCTCATCGTTTTGTTCTCCCTGAAGTTTCAGATCATGCAGGAGTCATATGAGAAATCCGGCATAGATAGTTTTGGCAATGTGAGTCTTAATTCTTTCTTCCCTTTTACAGATCTTTCTTTAATTTAAGTTCAGCCTGTTTCCCGTTGATTATCACCAACACTGAAATTTACTCTGTTCCAACTGTAATTCATTATATTGCAACTGGAATTTGCCTGGAAGCAACTGGAATTTGTCATGTTACAACTGTATTTTAATTTTTTTATAACTGGAATTCATTCTTTTCCAACTGGATTTAACTTACGACTATTTTTTCCTGGATAACAGAAATCTACAGTATCATTCCCTATTGTACATAGTGAGGAGGAAGCATACTCCATGTATTGCGATTATGCCCATAAAACTGGATTCAGCGTGCGGAAACAAAATATTGTCTATTGGGCACATACCAGATTTATCAAGGGCCGCGGGTATAGTTGCGCAAAAGCTGGCCTAAAGGTTTCCAAACCGTTGAGGGACGAACAACAAAAATACCGTAAATTGGATACTCGCACAGATTGTTTGGCCTGCATATACTTTAATGCAGATAAAGAAGGTAAGAATTGGGAGGTTACAAAGTTCGTCGAGGAACATAATCACTCACTTGCATCAGAAAATGACAGACACCTACTGAGGTCTCATCGCAGTATATCAACCGTTCAAGCTAGCCTTCTAAAGAATATGACAGGTGTGGGTATTAGAACAACCGATGCATACAATTTCCTTGCAGATGAAGTGGGCGGTGTTGAAAATGTGGGGTTTTGTAAGTCCGATGCTTATAATTTTGTCCAACGCGAAAGAAGAGCACTAACAACCGGCCCAAGAGTCATTGGGAAAAAACATCAAAGAGGAAAAGTAAGATCATTTAGCTTTAAATTTAGTTATTTCTTTTTCAATATTTAATTCTCATTGAGATTTTAATTTAGTCATTTCCTTTTTGCAGCGGCCAGAGATGATTCAAAGGGTAAAGCTCCCATCGTGGTTGACCTGAAAGAAGAGCCCAAAGAATACAACTTCTTAGACAATATAACTCTTGAGAGTTTTGCGGCTCCAGTTGATACACCTCCTTCATGCCAGAACTTTAACGTTCAATCATCCTTGGATGCTCCAGTGGATACACATTATAAATTCTCCGCAATTCCCGATGTTTTGAGATGGTAACGAGAAGTGCATCACATTCTTCAAAAGGAAAAAAGATGTAGCTATAGAACAATTTGCTTATGTGATACAAACCGATTTACTGAATCAAATGGTATTTTTTGTGTGATACAAAACTGCAGTCTCAAAAAGGCAAATTAACCATTGTTTCAACCCCCCTATATCAACCAAACAGATGATCCAAAAACAAATTCTAATAGAGTTTTTCATTTAAGAAAAATGACATGATTGAAATTGTAGTTCATATTCCCTACTTTCCGTTGAAAACAGGAATGATATCCCAGGTCTAAGGCCGCAAAGCACCAAAGCAGAGCTAATTCAAAACTAGCAAAATACAAAGGGCTGGATACATCCAAATGCTAGAGGACTCTGTAAAACAAACCGGAGAGCACCATTGACAAGATGAAGATTAATACATAATGCAAAATAAAAGAACACCAATCACATAATTAAATTGCAAATAATGCATCTGGAGAAAGTCAACAGACAATCAAATCATTGTGATAATGCTTGTTCCTCAACCACCACCAGCTTAGTACATATTAAAGGAAATAAATAAATCAAAATCTGCTCTGCTTGAGACAAGAAAAGCTCGGCTACTTAAATAAAAGTGGATGTGAACAGCGAATATGCATGAAATACTCTTCCAAACATACAAAGGCAATTCATGGCAATGTAAGGAGGATAGTGCTAAATTTGTATCTTCCATCCCATGCACGCACAAAAAAATTGAAATTATTTGAGAACTACCCACTTTATCAATTACCTGTAGAGGGCTAAGAAAATTTAGCAATTTCCCATTGTTCTGTCTTCCTTGGCTAAATGAGGGATCTTACTGTTTTTCTTATGTTTGTTAAAAAACTTACCAATTACCACTAAGTGAATGTGCTTCTGATGCATGTTTCGAGCTTATTTTGGAGGAGAGAAACTTTTTGTGGTAAATATGACTTTAACTTGTAGTTGCACGCTGCACACTAATTTGGAGCAGACATGCAAAAAAAAAACCAATACATGTGATGTGCTAAATAAAATTGTCTACAGGTGCAGCAGGATTATACACTACAATTGTCTTGGATCATAGAATTATACAATATCATTTAAAACTTAAATCCATGTTCTGTGAGCAGGGACGACTGAAATATCCGGCAAAAAGATGCAACCATTTCGGCTCGGATCCTCGGCATGTCCTTACCCCAATCCTTCTGACTACTCCAATCAACAGGTCCCTCTACCAAACTAGCTGCCATATATTTCATCACAAATATTCCGCAATCGTTGCCGTTGTCCTGAGTAGGAACGCCTTCAACGACGCGTAATGGCCATAGGGCTATGTCGCTGGGAAGCACATCACCTGTGTCTTCTTGAAGGTACCTCATCTGCACATATGTCGTCAAGGAAATCAGAGATTCAATGCTAAGATTATCTGCACATATGAAGTTTCAAGTTTTTTTAATTATACAACTACGTACATGATTCCGTAGGGGTGTCTTGTGTGTGGGATTCGGCATCGAGTCGTAGAAATCCCAGATTTTTTCTTTAAGATTGGCCACTAGCAGGACCCAATGACTAGCAACATGGCATGGCATTATAATAAGCTCAGTAGCTCCAACTGAGTCATGGGTGATATGCTCGACCAGTCTACGACTGATCTTCCCGCATGATTTTAAATACTGCAAAAATTGAACAAATAACAATTAGTAGTTAAGGAAAAAATAGTCAATGTTGTCAACATATATCATTCATTACCGCATGATTTGAAGATACGAACAGAAAATTGACCATGTTACTCCCATCTTTCTCTTTGAGACTATTAAGAACGTACGCATATGCATCCAAATGCGATGAGCACACCCATCCCGTCCCTAAGATATCAATCAGGCTTGATCGAGAAATAAAAATATTCCCTCTCTCAATAACGATCGAGTCCCTGAATACAGGAGAAGAAGGGTAAAATCACACGATAATAACAATAAATGAAAAGAAAAAAACATACGGATTTGGATAGCGCTCCATCACGATTGTGATCATCTTCCTATCTTCGGGACAAAGTGCACTCCTGCCCGGGTATATTGGCCAGCAATCTTTGTCGGGCCTCTTCTTTTGTTTTCCCTTTACTGGTGTACGTCTGATCTTGTGTAGCACTATTGCAGAATTATCTTTTATGACGGTGACCGCCTCATCCTTCACCCCCTCATCCTTCACTCCCTCATCCTTCACCCCCTCATTCTTCACCCCCTCATCCTTCCCCCCCTCATCCTTCACCCCCCCATCCTTCACGTCCTCCTCATTGACATTCTTCTCATTGGCAAGCCCCAACATAGCCGCCAAACGATCAAATTTATCTTGAATAAAGATCTTTACTTGCCCGACCGCTTCATCAACATAGCTTTTAAATCGAGCCTCCCTAATCAACTCTCTATTCTCCTTATATGCCCTCCTCTTCCTTTTTTCCTTACGCACTTCTTTCTCCTCCTTCATCGTCTTCACCTCCCCATCCTTCTTCTTTTTCTTTTCATTCTCCTCCTTCACTTCCTTCACTCTCTTCTTTATCTCCTCTTTCTCCCCCTTCTCCTCCTTCTCCCCTCTTAACCTCTTGTTATCCTCCTTCAGCCTCTGCTGTTTCTTTTTCTCCTCTTTCTCCCTCTTCTCTTTCTTCACACTTCTTCTCTCCTCTACCTCAAAGCTTGATGAGTATTCCTCACCTTCTCCTAGCAAATCTTGCTCCTCAACAGATATATAAACGAAAGACCTGCGAACCTGTACGTAAATAAACATGTCATGTTATATGTTCATTAAATAAGTATTCCACCAAATAACGATGTACTTCTTACAGCATTGGGATTTGACAAAATAGCTCGGAGTCTTGAACAATACAAGGCGCTAAAGGTAAGCTGGGAGGACCATCGGTGCAATCGGGGAGTGGCCATTTCTACGCATGCCGATGCTATAGATGTATGCTCCAAAAACCAAACCTGAGACATGATATGAAACAGCTACAAGCACTTAATAAAACATCAAAGTTATGGCAAGTATAAGTTGTACGTGCTCTTACTTACCACTAGAATAACTGAGCACCCCTCAAGGTAGCCTAGATTTGTCATCTCCTCCCCAATAGCAATCTGCCTCATTGCAGCGAAATGGGAGTGGAGAAAGGAGTGTATGGCCTTCGGCCAGTTCACGACTACGAAATCCTCAGGCCCTTTGAAATCCACAAGGCAGGTGGGCACTTTGAGTCCTTTCAAGGGGAAGAAGAAAACTGCCAAAACATATCTAATAAGAGCATTTATTCTCCTTGATTCGAGTGTTGGTGAACTCTCCTCTACTGTGAGGTCAGCTAGCTCTTGCACCAACGTCTTAAGCTTGATGTTAGACAACGGAATTCTCTCAAAATGAAAATCTCTTCCCCGATTTGGAAGACCCAATATTTGTGCAACATGATTCACTGTAAATTTTACGTAAAACTTACCCAAGAGAAAGGCATTTCTCTTCACAGAGTAAGACCTAATAATATAATATATTAGAGGAATATTCTGCTGAATGGTGGGCATGTCAAGCACTTGTAGAATTCTTATATCACGAAGAATCTCTTTGGATCCTTCGGAGAGTACATCCAACAGGGATTTGGCATTTTCTTTGAATGTCTTAGTTGCACATCTGCTATATAAAAAACGGGAACCTGGCATCTGCGATTGCAAAGGATAAATAAAAGAACACAAAATTACAACTGGAATCTAACTATATAAAACTGGAATGTAACTATATCAAACAATATTACAACTGGAAGAACACAAAATTACAACTGGAATCTAACTATATAAAACTGGAATGTAACTGGAATCTAACTATATAAAACTGGAATGTAACTGGAATTTAACTGGAAAACAAGAGAAGCAGGAATGTAACTGCAAGTTAAAGGCCAACTGTAATGCAACTACAATGAGAATTACAACTGTAAAAAATCTCAAACAATCAAACAACTGGAATCTAACTATATAAAACTGGAATGTAACTGGAATTTAACTGGAAAACAAGAGAAGCAGGAATGTAACTGCAAGTTAAAGGCCAAATGTAATGCAACTACAATGAGAATTACAACTGTAAAAGAATCTCAAACAATCAAACAACTGGAAGAACATAAAATTACAATTGGAATATAACTATATAAAACTGGAATGTAACTGGAAGAACATAAAAATTATACCTTGAAGACGTGGTAATGAGAAGCTCTGGTAATGCACGTGCTCTAGTTGAAACTAAAAACCAGTTGGAACTGAAGAGAAGTAAGAACAGACAACCAGGTAATGACAGAAATAGGAAGCACTGATTAAACTTCTGGTTGCTTTCGCCGTTATCAAACCCTAGGAATGTGCAGCGGTAGCGGAGAGACGGGAAGGGGAGAAAAGCAGTTGTTTGATTTCAGCCGTGAAAAACCCTAGCAATGCACAGCGCAACGGGAGAGACCCTAGGAAAGGTGGTCGGAATAGTAGCCGGTGAGGTCCCGAAACCCTGGGCGGCGTTCGGTTGGGTTGTAGCACAGGAAGTTCAAAATCGGGGAAGATGAGGGCAAAAATCGATTTGGGGGGAGAATGAAAGGTGGGCCCCAGTTTTTATTAGCTATTTATTTGGGCACGGGATTACGGTACAAGCGTGTACCCAAAAATTTTCCCTGTTGAGAGGATATGCGCACACGAAACAGAGTCTTAATTCCTATATGTTAGAAACCCAAATCAGTGGGGCCATGCGCACATGTGGCATTGTGACTAATATCACCTCTCATACCCAAATGTGCTGCAGCAAATTGGTCTGGAACTCTGGCTCTGTCTGTTTTGACTATTGTTGATGGAAAATGAATTTATGAAAATGAAATTTGTAAAAATAATTGTTTTGAAAAAATGGAGTTTACAGTAAAATTCTGTTTATCTAAAATTGGGCTTTCAGAGTTGTTTGAATAGCAATTCATAAAACATTATTTGTAAAAAAAATGAGTTTGAAAAAGAAAATTAATGCAAAAGGCTGAAACAGTTTACGAAATAAAACCAAAATTTTTTGAAGTTACACGACATAAGAAAATATAAAATTATTCTTCAATGACTGGTCCAATAGGCAATAGCTCAGTTCATATTATACATTTCTAGAGTAAAATAAGTTGTTTGTGTGAAATATAACTAGATTCACAAATGTACTCATGGTAAAGTGTCTGTGATGGAGTGAGTGCATGCAATGTGCAATTATGACTGGGCTAGGAAATGCACAAGTAATGACTACAGCAATGTTTGGGGGGACTTTTTTTCACCGGTCAAGCGGTTACGACCGCATGAATCGGACCTTAATTATGATTCGATTCATGCGGTCGTAACCGCTTGACCTGTGAAAATAAGCCCCCCCCCCCAACGGAGCCTATAGCTAAAACAGTAAGGAATCATGGTTGGGCTCGGAAATGAACAAGTAATGTCAATGCATGCGGTAAGTAATCATGATTGGGTCAGAATGTGAACAAGTCATGAACTGAGTAGGGGATAAAACTCACCAATTCCCCCAATATGGGGAAATAATACTTCAAAACTCGAACAGCCCAACAAATATATTCATGGGCAACAAATATAGAACACGAATAGTAGCTGGCAATTAAACAAGCAATAAAACTGGGAATGAGAATTGCAATTCCTGTTGGGTTGGCTCATATCCGGTTCAAATGGATCGGACGCATTAGGAGCAGAAAACAGGTTGCAACGCTGTATTTGAGGTTGCAACCTTTTTTGTGCTGTCTTGAAAGCTGTCCAAATTTAAAAAAACTGTTTTTCAAATCTGTCCAAATTAAATAGGTTTTAATTTGGAATGTGGCCCGATGGTTTTAATTGAGAGGAGTTGGGGTTGTGGAACACTTCCGGTCCTCTTGTTTCTCACACCGGGTTAGCCCACGTGAGCTTAGAGGAATCGAAGTGTGATCCTCCCTTGCGACATCTTCAGGACCGGCCACATCTCCAGGAAATTTTTTCCTTCAGTAGTCGAACTGGGTTCGACTATCGTCGAACCAGGATCGACGATCGTCGAACCCAGCCCGACGTCGAACGTCGAGCCTTGCTCGACGTTCGACGTGTCGAACACTGCTAGGCGTTTGGCCGAGCTCGACGTTCGATAGAGCTCGACGATCGTCGATCGAATGTCGAACCCTGCTCGACGTTCGACATGTCGAACACTGCTCGGCGTTTAGCCGAGCTCGACGTTCGACAGAGCTCGACGATCGTCGATCGATCGTCGACCGCCGCTCGACGATCCGGCCGAGCTCGACGATCTGTTTGGCGGAAGCCTATTTAAGGCGGATTCCGCCACTTTTTAGGGTAATTTTCTTTAGCGGTACAATTTAGAGTAAATTGCGGCGGCGTATTCTTTTGGAGACGGGTACGAAGTTCTCGTTGGCGTCGATCCAGAAGGTTTTCTTCTGTGGTTTTCTTGTCCAGAAGTGGAAGAAGGTAGGATCGGGTTTTAGATCCTTGTAACCTGTGTTGTAATCTGTAACTTTCTGGTGAATACATGAAGGGGAGAAGAAGGGGAGAGAGGACGTAACCCGGTTTTGGGTGAACCTCTGTAATCGCTGTGTTTGTGATTGCTCTGTTTTGTTTCCTTGTGTTTTGTTATTCGTTTCAGATTTCCTCTTCTCGGCGCTCCGGATTCCTTACATTTGGTATCAGAGGCAGGTTTCTTGGATTCTTGGCTATGGGTTCAGGAGGAGTGCGGATCGAGATAGAGAAGTTTGATGGAAGTCGTTTTGATCTGTGGAAAATGAAGATGGAGGACCTATTGGTTGATCGTGATTTGTGGGGAGCAATAATGGATACTCCTCCAACAGAGAAGTCTGATGAGGAGGCTGTTGCAGCCTGGACAAAAGCTGATCGGAAAGCAAAGGGTCTTATCAGGTTGTTTCTTGCAGACTCTATTTTGACAAATGTGATGGAGGAGGCTTCAGGCCAAGGTCTATGGCGGAAGCTGGAGTCCCTCTATCAGAGCAAGTCTCTGGTGAACAAGCTGTTGCTGAGGAAGAAATGGTACAATCTGAAGATGCAGGAAGGTGGTTCTTTCTCAGAGCACCTGACCAATTTCAACACTGTTGTGGGTCAGTTGATCTCTATTGGTGAGAAAATCTCAGATGAAGATAGGGCTATTGCACTACTGTGCTCATTGCCGAATTCGTGGGACAATGTTATTGTTGCGATAGGGGGTAATGAAGATAAGGCTCTCTCCAATGAGTCGGTATGTGCTACTTTGTTATCTGAGGAAACCAGAAGAGGAAGTTCAAAGAAGACCAGCAAAGGTGCATTGAGTGTATCCAGATCTCGCCCTCAATGGAGGGATAATAAGCAAGGAGGATCTCGAGATAAATCTCGGGGTAGATCCAAGAGCAGAGAAAGAGAGAAAGAGAAGAAGCCCATAAAATGCTGGAAGTGTAATGAGGTTGGGCATGTGAAATCCCAATGTCCTAACAAGCCAGTTCAGAAGAAAGATGCTTGATGGCGAGGACCCCCCGCCATTCGTTCGTGCCGACATGGAGTTCTCGTTTGACCGCTGCCGCTACTTGTTCGTGGACGTTGATGGACATTGCCGCAACCGCCGCCGCCACCGTCGCTACAACCGTCACCGCTACCGTGGCCTCAACCGTCACCGCCGCCGCCGCCACCGTCGCGTCATCATGATTTAATGTTATTTCACACGTATGAAATAACATTATAATCCTTTCTAGTTTTTATTTTATAAGTGTTATAAATTTATAATTTAGCTGTTATAAATTTATGACCTTATTTGTTGTTGTCTTTCAATTTTAATTTTGTATTTTCCTTTTTGTTAAAACATTCTAAGGCTAGGATTAGTTTGATCTTGATGAAGGGTGGAGGAGTGAGATGTCATTTTATATATATGTATGTGTGAGGGAGAGAGAGATATTGAAGAAGAAAAAAAAACCCTTATTGGATTTTGGTTTGCTGTAGCCGCCCCCTCCCGTTTTCTCTCGGCCTGGCCGAATCCCGCAGCCAAATCTCTGGACTCGCCGCCCCCCCTAGCTGCTGCCGCCCCTGTTGGTGGTGCTCCAGTGCAGCCCGACGACCTCCATCCTCCTCCGGTGTGACTCCGAAGAAGGCGGCTCGGTTCTCCCTCATCCGGTGCGACTCCGGTGACCCCCCTTTTGGAAGTGCGACTCTTCCATAGCTATCCTCCTCTCCTCCTCTTTAATTTCAGAACTTTGGGTAATGATTTCTTCCCCCAAATCTTGTGTGATTCCTCTTAAATTTGTGTGAGCTTGGTGGGATTGTGAATGCTAATTTTATCCTAAATGTTGTCTCAATTTGCATGTGTTAAAATCTGAATTTTACATTGCTTAAATTCCGAATTTCGCGAAGATTTCCGTAAGGGTAGGTCTTCTTGGGCATCTGCAAATCGGGGTTTGTTTAGCCCTTGGATTTTGGACGAATCAAGAGGATTTGGTATATCCTCGTTGATTTATTTTGAGGGCCGATTACGGACTATTTTTGGATCGTGGCTTGAGTCCGGAACACCCTCCGTATTGATATAGAAATGCTTGGAAATGAATGCTTAGGTGTTGTGTTAGGGTATGCAATATGTATGTGGATGTTCGTGTAGGATTGTTTGGGAGAAACCCACTTGTGAGATCGCACCGTTACAAACAAAGCTCCGCCAAAATTTCCAATTCCGCACGCGCACTACGTGTTCGTAGAAATGCCTCTTAGGACGTTGTCAAAGCACTTTAGGTGTTCGGGTAAATGCCCCTTAGGTTTCCCCTTTATTATTTTCAATGCTAGCATCGCGTAGGGGTGGCCTGTATCAATTTGGTATCAGAGGGAGGTTTGTCAATTTCTCAACTTGACAACGATCCGCTCGAACCGAGCTACCCCCACTTGCACTTAGGTACGTTTCGTTCGTTTTAAAATTTTTATTTTAGTTATATAAAAACAAAAAGTTTTAAGTGCTTTCCTAATTTGAATCCTTTTTTTTCTTGTTAGTCTGTCATGGCACGCGTTGGGAGTCCCCTTCCCCCATGTTCCTCAGTCGGTGCCCTTCGCAAGGAGATGAACCGCCAATGTGATGACATAAGAGATATGTTAGCACAACTTGGAGGCCGGCTTCCGACACCGCATCTTGATGCCCCTAGGCAACAGCTTAGGACCAATGTTCCTTCCAGTACGGTTAGTCAAGCGATTACGACACCACCATCGCGCACCTCTAGGCCTGTTAGAATTCCTGCTCCGACTTACGATGGGTTAGGTGAACCGCGAGTTTTCTTACGTTGGGTAAATGATATGGAAGTTTACTTTGAGCAATATCGTCTTGTGGACCCCCACAGGCTTCCCATTGCGAGATTTCAACTTTTTGGTCGAGCCTATACCTTCTGGCTCAACGAGGAGAAGAGTTTGGGAATGCCCTCCGTCGACTCACATGTCGGTTGGCAGATTATGAAGAGTTTATTAACGGATGAGTATTACCCTCCATACTGCCGCTCTCCGTCGTCTGATTATTTGAGTGAGTTGCCGCCTAAAATTTTGCCTATATCGAACAAGCACGTTCCCCCGTACTCTCGTACTAGGACGTCTCATAATTTTATTTCTCCCTGCCAGGACACTAGACCGCTTTCTGATTATAGGAGTGATGATCGGCCTCGCGTTAGATCGTTGCCCCAAAAGGATCCCACCATCTTGAGCACACCTACACCTGCCGTGCGGGAACCAGAGCATCTTAGGTCCCCTGTTCTGCCTTCTATTGTTATCACGACTAGGGATGTTATCCAGTCGAAGGTTAGGCATAGGAAGCCAGTTAAGGTTGCCAAGGAGAAGGCTTTATGTTATGCTTGTGGTGTGACTGGCCACTACGCCGTGACATGCCCCACCAAGCCTAGGGCTTCGGCTATGTTAGTATCCACTTCGGAGCCACCCCAGACTACTTTTGAGATTGCTGCTGATCCTGATCTGGACGTTGGTGTGGTATCTCCTGATTTTGTTGAGGATGTCCAGTTAGATGAGAGTATCCTGGCATGTTCGATAGTGCCCGATGATTCTGCCGATTTTTCTGACGATGAGGATACTGGATATCCTAGCGACTTGGATGATTTTTGGGATGTTGATGAGGCTTTGACTTGTGAGAGTACCCCTTTAGCCACTACATGTCTTGTTAGTGATATTTCAGTTCACCCTACTATTGAGTACCCTCTCGAGTCTATGATCCCTATGTCGAGTGAGCCTCGATCTGATTTTTCTGAAATTAAATCTGAGCTATCTGTGGAGCCAGAGATTGAGGATTTCTCAATTATTATTTTGGATGAGTTTCCTCCTGAGGGTAGGGTATCCTTGGACGATTATTCTGATGTTTGCCCGGACGTGAGTTTCCCGGATGAGTGTCCCTTGATTGAGTCACCGTTGTGTGAGATTCATTTGGATTTGGATTTAGTCCCGGGCTCGATTTTACCGACCCTCCCTCCTGCTTGTGTGCATACATTTGATATCATTTTAGGACATGGATCCGCTATCCATAGTCTACGCTTTTATGATGTACCTACTTGGATACCCCCTACGCTAGCGTTGGCCCCTCGTTTAGATGCTCACGAGCTAATCCTAATAATCATTGATCTTGTCACTGCACCACTTTATCTTGCTCATGCTTCATACGAGACGGGTCACTTCACGAGATATCTCCCGACGGATAGTGTTTTGTTGTTGACTATGCTTGATCTCCCTATGCTTGTGCATTTTGATTTGGTGTCTTTACGATATGGCCACCCATCAAGTCACCTTGCACATTATTTTCATTCGCCCCGACAAGAACTTCAAGTATACAGGGCACCGCCTTATACCTGTGCCTGTGCTTTGCTTCACTCGCACGACTATACATGCTGGAGAGCGTCTGACTACGGAGTGATTGATTTGAGTTTAGTCTTGTCGGCCCTCGAGTGGATACCTTCGGGTTCTGTAATGAATTTCACACGTTGGAGCGCCGATCCTTACATGATTTCTCGGATTTCGGATTTAATGCAATTTTTTCGGATTCTTACGATGCAATCGGTTTTACGCCGTGTTTCAACTTTTCGGATTTAATTTTGCATATCTTGTTTCCACCTGAGTGGCTTTCCCCGACGTTTCCCTCTTCCACTTCAGATTCTCTTGGGTTGAGAGGTGAGATTTTTTCCGTGTCGCTCTTCCAGTTGGGTTTTCTGGTTCTCGCATTGGATGGTAAGAACTGTACTGTTTTTCTTTATGCTGACACATCTGCGAGATTTTCTGCTGTTCTTGCTCATGACAGGTTCTGTTCTATTGCGGACGCCCCGTGGATGTCCGCTCTCGCTATGCCACCTGTGGATGTTACTGTCTCCTGCTATTCTCTCACTGGCCACTCATCGGTGATGAGTGATTTCGAGCGGGGAGGATTGATGGCGAGGACCCCCCGCCATTCGTTCGTGCCGACATGGAGTTCTCGTTTGACCGCCGCCGCTACTTGTTCGTGGACGTTGATGGACGTTGCCGCAACCGCCGCCGCCACCGTCGCCGCAACCGTCACCGCTACCGTCGCCGCAACCGTCACCGCCGCCGCCGCCGCCACCGTCGCGTCATCATGATTTAATGTTATTTCACACGTATGAAATAACATTATAATCCTTTCTAGTTTTCATTTTATAAGTGTTATAAATTTATAATTTAGCTGTTATAAATTTATGACCTTATTTGTTGTTGTCTTTCAATTTTAATTTTGTATTTTTCTTTTTGTTAAAACATTCTAAGGCTAGGATTAGTTTGATCTTGATGAAGGGTGGAGGAGTGAGGTGTCATTTTATATATATGTATGTGTGAGGGAGAGAGAGATATTGAAGAAGAAGAAAAAAAAACCTTATTGGATTTCGGTTTGCTGTAGCCGCCCCCTCCCATTTTCTCTCGGCCTGGCCGAATCCCGCAGCCAGATCTCTGGACTCGCCGCCCCCCCTAGCTGCTTCCACCCCTATTGGTGGTGCTCCAGTGCAGCCCGACGACCTCCATCCTCCTCCGGTGTGACTCCGAAGAAGGCGGCTCGGTTCTCCCTCATCCGGTGCGACTCCGGTGACCCCCCTTTTGGAAGTGCGACTCTTCCATAGCTATCCTCCTCTCCTCCTCTTTAATTTCAGAACTTTGGGTAACGATTTCTTCCCCCAAATCTTGTGTGATTCCTCTTAAATTTGTGTGAGCTTGGTGGGATTGTGAATGCTAATTTTATCCTAAATGTTGTTTCAATTTGCATGTGTTAAAATCTGAATTTTACATTGCTTAAATTCTGAATTTCGCGAAGATTTCCGTAAGAGTAGGTCTTCTTGGGCGTCTGCAAATTGGGGTTTGTTTAGCCCTTGGATTTCGGACGAATCAAGAGGATTTGGTATATCCTCGTTGATTTATTTTGAGGGCCGATTACGGACTATTTTTGGATCGTGGCTTGAGTCCGGAACACCCTCCGTATTGATATAGAAATGGTTGGAAATGAATGCTTAGGTGTTGTGTTAGGGTATGCAATATGTATGTGGATGTTCGTGTAGGATTGTTTGGGAGAAACCCACTTGTGAGATCGCGCCGTTACAAACAAAGCTCCGCCAAAATTTCCAATTCCGCACGCGCACTACGTGTTCGTAGAAATGCCTCTTAGGACGTTGTCAAAGCACTTTAGGTGTTCGGGTAAATGCCCCTTAGGTTTCCCCTTTGTTATTTTCAATGCTAGCATCGCGTAGGGGTGGCCTGCATCAATGCTGGGTCAACTTCTGGTACTAAGAAGGAGACTGAAGGGGGTGATATGTATATTGCTGCTGCATGTTGATAATACGTTTTGTAGCCTAAACTATTATCGTATTTTATATTTTATATTGTACAAATTATGTCTATTATTAGTTTATTTTTATCCTTTTTATGTAAATTTTATTGCCACTAACTTTTTCCTGTCTTTTTGCAGGTTTTCAGAAAAATCGCCAAAATGGCCTGTCACGCCCCCCTGTCACGCCCTCCTTGGGCGTGACCTTGGGCGTGTCACCCGATCCCGAGGACACCTGCAGGAAGGGACAGATAACGGCCAAAACCGCTGTCACGCCCCCCTGTCACGCCCTCCCTGGGCGTGTCACCGGGCGTGACATGGGCGTGTCGCCCTCTGCCGCAAAGCCTGCCGCCGCATTAAATGTCGTTCCGTCTCAGCACGCAAATAGTACTGTCACGCCCCATGTCACGCCCGTGACATGGGCGTGACACCCTCCTTTTTCGGCGACTGACGGATTTCCGACCAATGATTTGGACATGACATGCCTGTCACGCCCCCCTGTCACGGGCGTGACCTAGGGCGTGACCACCGACGTACCGAAGCAATCATCCCTCCCGCCAGAATCCAGAGCCCGAGGTCAAATCCGTACCTGTCACGCCCCCTGACACGCCCCCCCTAGGGCGTGTCGGAGGGCGTGACCAACCCGAGAAAAAATCTATAAATTGAGCCCCCCTCCCCCCATTTCAGGAAGCTTTGGTTGAGTGGGGGAGGTGCTGCCCCTTTGTTTCTTGATCTTTTTTCATGCTTTCTCTCTCTCTCTCTCCCCCTCTCTTTGTACTTTTTGGTTAACCCTAGTTTAATCATAGTTTGTGCTAGCTTTTAATGTAATTTTCTTCTTGCTTAGTGCTTAATGTAGGGCTAGAATAGGGTTTAATTTTCATGCACTTGTAACTTTAATTTTCAATAGTGTAACTTGCTCTTTTTATTAATAAAAGTGTTTTTTTTTTAGTTTGTGTTCTTCTTATGCTTTTCTACTCATCTTCCCCCTTCACTCCATTATGATTAACTAATCCTCCTTGTACTCGATCTTGATGATCCGAGGTTAGAGCGATTATGTTATGATGTTTTAATTAATCTTTTCTTTTTAGGTGAGGGCCTTGAATTACTCTTGATTTATCACGGGTCGGAGGTATATTTTCGATATATACTCTCCGCCTTTGCTTTCATTCTGGGCTAGCCGAGAGGCCGAAAGAATGAAGTGAGCATTCAAGAGTAAAGGGAGTTGTACGCACCCCTCGAGAGAGGCAGACGTCCAAATCTCCCGGATTGGAGTAAAATCCAATAGTGGGGTTCACCGCGTAAAGCGAGTTTTAGGCCTCCGATTTAGACGAGAGTCGGTCGGACCTTCCTAAACTCAGTTGGGCACGACTTCGAGAGAAGCGTGTTCAAGCTTTAGGAACCTCCACGGTCAAGGACCCTTATCCTATTAAGTTTAGATTTTTATCGCATTTTCTTAATCGTCTTTAGCCGAGGTGAATCTCGATCGGGTGCATTTCCATTTCATATTGTTCTACCTTTTGTAGTAATCTCATATATTGTGCTCTTTTATTAACTGCAGTAGTTTCCGTTCTAGCTTAGTTGTTTACTTAATAGCCCTCTTAATTGCAGTGTTTCTTTTTCTAGAATAGCTTTACTTTCTCCCCTGCACTTAGTTTTTCTAAAACCCTAGTTTTTCCGTCGATAAGATAATAGCGTTCGTGTGAGTAAGCTTAGCCAACAGTTCCCGGATCTTAATACGACACTTGTGTCCCCTTGCTACAATTCGATAGGTATACTTGCCTCATCGGGTTGCTAGTTCGGTTGCGTTTATTTCTTCGAACCCTAGCGCGCAACAAGTTTTTGGCGTCGTTGCCGGGGAGCCAACTTCCGTTGATATTTTGAAAACACGAACCTATTAATTTTATCTCTTCTCTTTCTCATCCCCTTTCTTTAAAGTTTTAAAAAAAATCAAAAAAATTTTATCACCGCTCTTAATAGAAACCAACCTCACAATTTTTCTACGCCACCTAATTCTCTCGAAAAGGGCAAAGGGCTTTAAGCGCCACTGTCTTGTCTAGTACCTTGCGAACCCTTCACGGGGTAGTCCTTGGGAAGTTCGGGAGTTAATCTATAAAAAAAAATCTATTTCAAAAAAAAAAAAAAATTTAATTTAATTTTCTAAATCTAGTTTTTCTTTCTAGTTTATCCTTTTTCTCTTTCTCTTCTTCTTTTCTGTTCTTTTAGTGCATGACCCGCGGGAGTCCGTCGGTTATTTTGGACTTGGACCACGAAATTGAGCGTACTCTTCGGAGAAGATCGCGATTTCAAGGTCCTACCATCCAAGTGCCGGTTGAGGACTCCGAGTCATTTAATACTTTAAGAATGGAAGAACCCAACGTAGATGAGGCCGTGCAAAGGACTATGTCCTATTATGCACGACCGAACCTCGAGGGAACAGAATCGAGTATAGTCCGCCCTACTATAGCAAATAATAACTTTGAACTAAAGCCTAGCATAATTCAAATGGTGCAGCAATATGTGCAATTTGACGGACTTCAAGATGAAGATCCGAACGCACATATAGCTAGCTTTCTTGAAATTTGCGACACCTTCAAGATAAATGGTGTCACAAATGATGCGATAAGGCTAAGACTCTTCCCCTTCTCTCTAAGAACTAAAGCTAAGCAGTGGCTTAACACACTTCCGAAAAATAGCATAACCACTTGGAATGAATTAACTGAAAAATTTTTGGCGAAGTATTTTCCGCCAGCTAAAACTGCAAAACTTAGGAATGACATCTCTGCCTTTGGACAAATAGACTCTGAAACCCTTTACGAAACCTGGGAGAGATTTAAAGAATTATTAAGACGATGCCCACATCACGCGCTGCCTGTATGGTTACAAGTGCAGACGTTTTATAACGGGCTAAATCAAAGCACGAAGCAAATGATAGACGCAGCTTCTGGCGGTACTTTAAATCATAAGACCCCGGAAGCCGCTCTTGAGCTTTTTGAGGACATGGCCATGAACACTTATCAGTGGAATGTGCCTAGGTCCCGCCCGAACAAGCCTGCAGGTATCTATGAAGTGGACAACGTCTCCCAGCTCGCTCTGCAAGTAGAAATCCTAAGCAAAAAAATCACGGAGATGACTGCTGCCTCCGCCCCTCAGGTATGGGAATCTGCAACCCCTACTCCAGAACATTTAGATTATGTTAATAATTTGCCTAGAACTGCTTTTAATAATTTTTCTGCTGCGAATTTTCATCCGCCTGGTTTTAATTTTCCGAATAGTTATAACCCCGCTTTAAGAAATCACCCGAACTTTTCATGGAGTAATCCATCGAATGCGATGCGCCCACCTCCGCAAAATGATTTTTCTGCACAACCACCACCACCACCACTTCTTCAAAATTACCCAAAACCTCCAAGCTTGGAGGAATTACTTTCTAAATATATCACCACAAATGACGCCACTATAAGAACGTTAACCGGAAGCGTAAAAAGTCTAGAAAATCAAGTAGGACAGCTCGCGAAAATAATTTCTGAGCGACCCGCAGGGTCTCTTCCTTCCAATACCGAACCCAACCCGAGAGAGCAAGCGAAAGCTATAACTCTTCGGAGTGGGAAGCAAGTCTCCGGTATGGTAAGTGAAGAGCCCGAGGCAAGCTCCGCTTCTGCTTTTAAAAATCAAAGCTCCGCTCCGCTTCCACCCTCTGCTGAAGAAGTAATCACCCCCACTTTAGAAAATAATCTCACTCCACCACCCATCTTCAAAAATAATTTAACTCCTCCATACCCCTCTGAACTTAATAGACAACGTCAAGATGATCAGTACTCCCGCTTCTTAGAAATCTTCAAACAAATCCACATTAATCTTCCCTTCCACGAGGCTATTTCGCAAATGCCGAAATACGCCAAATATCTTAAAGACCTCCTCACAAACAAGAAGAAGTTAGAGAATCTTTCGCACGTCACGCTTAACGCCGAGTGCTCCGCCGTTTTAACAAACGGTTTGCCGAAGAAAATCAGTGACCCGGGTAGTTTCTCTATCCCGTGTGTCTTCGGTGATCTCTTTGTTAAACACGCGTTAGCCGACTTAGGCGCAAGTATAAACCTGATGCCCTTTTCGTTGTTCAAAAAGTTAGGGATTGGTAGCCTTAACCCCACGCGTATGAGTATCCAGCTAGCCGATAGATCCGTCAAGTACCCGTTAGGAATAGTGGAGGACGTTCTAGTGAAAGTCGACAAGTTCATCTTCCCGGTGGACTTTGTCATTTTGGACATCGAAGAAGACGTCGAGGTTCCCCTGATCCTTGGCCGACCCTTCCTTGCCACCTCCCGAGCCATCATTGACGTAAGCAATGGTAAGCTCTTTCTTCGAGTAGGCGACGACGAAGTCACATTTCCGATCACCCCTTCGATGAAGAACACCTTAGCGAACGATGACTCATGTTTTTTCATAGACGCCGTGAGTGATGATTCTTCCTACTGCCTCGCCGACTTTGAAAAAGAATTTTCTACTTTTTGCTCCTCTTCTCTTACAACAGAATCACTGCAAGGAAGTGATGAATCTTCTTATTGTCTTTCTGAGTTTGAAAAAGAGTTTTCTGATTTTTGTTCTTCCTCTTTTCTTACCACTGAATCTGCACAAGAAGCCGTCTTGGCTGCTAGCCCCACCCCTTATTACGTTCCTTATAAAAAAGTTTATGAAGATATTATTTTTGAAAAAGAAAGAATCTCAAAATCCTCTTATGAAGAACCCCCTACCCTAGAACTTAAAGAACTTCCCGAACACCTTAAGTATGCTTTCTTAGAAAAAGACTCCAAGTTACCAGTTATCGTTTCGGCCTACCTCACGGATACGCAGAACGATAAACTTCTTCTAGTTCTACGTAAGCATCGCCGGGCTATTGCTTGGCAAATTTCTGATATCAAGGGCATAAGCCCATCTTTCTGTACACATAAAATTTTAATGGAAGATAATTCGCGTAACTCTATCCAACCTCAGCGCCGTATAAACCCGAATATGAAAGAAGTAGTTAAGGGCGAGGTTATGAAACTATTAGACGCAGGAATTATCTACCCTATATCAGACAGTAAGTGGGTTAGCCCCGTTCAGGTAGTTCCAAAAAAGGGAGGGATAACCGTAGTTAGTAATGAGAATAATGAATTAATCCCGACACGGACGGTGACGGGTTGGCGTATGTGCATAGATTACCGTAAGTTAAATGACGCCACCCGTAAGGACCACTTTCCTCTACCGTTTATCGACCAGATTTTAGAACGTCTCTCCGGCCATAGCTTTTATTGTTTTCTCGATGGCCTCTCGGGGTACTTTCAAATACCCATCTCCCCCGAGGACCAAGAGAAAACTACGTTTACTTGTCCCTTCGGCACCTTCGCGTACCGGAGAATGCCGTTTGGATTATGCAATGCGCCGGCTACATTCCAACGATGTATGCTCGCAATATTTGACAAGTACGTAGAAAGCATTATGGAGGTATTCATGGACGATTTCTCCGTGTTCGGCGATACCTTCGATAGATGTTTAGAAAACCTCGAAAAAGTCTTAGAACGATGCGAAGAAACTAACCTTGCCCTAAATTGGGAAAAATGCCATTTTATGGTGAGGGAAGGGTTAGTTTTGGGTCATAAAATTTCTGCTAAAGGTATTGAGGTAGACGTTGCCAAGATAGAAGTTATTGAGAAGTTGCCGCCACCTACAAACATAAAAGCTATAAGAAGTTTCCTAGGCCACGCTGGTTTTATCGACGTTTTATAAAGGACTTCTCCAAGATCACTAAGCCCCTCACCCATCTCTTAGAAAAAGACGCTCCATTCATTTTTGATGACTCTTGTATTTCTGCCTTTGAATCAATTAAAGAAAAGTTAATTAACGCACCAATTATGATAGCTCCGGTGTGGGACCTTCCCTTCGAGATTATGTGCGATGCGAGTAGTTTTGCGGTGGGAGCCGTATTAGGTCAACGCATATCTAAGAACTTCCACCCCATCTATTACGCTAGTAAAACCCTCACATCTGCACAAGAAAATTACACCACAACCGAGAAGGAGCTCTTAGCCGTAGTATTTGCGTTTGATAAATTTCGCCCTTACATTACACTTTCAAAAATCATTGTTTTTACGGACCACTCGGCCCTCAAGTACCTTCTTGCCAAAACGGATGCCAAGCCTCGCTTGATTCGCTGGGTCTTACTCCTCCAGGAGTTTGACTTAGAGATCCGTGATAAGCGAGGAGCCGAAAACTTGGCCGCCGACCATTTATCAAGATTAGATAACCCCTTTATAGAAAAATTAAATGAAAAATCTTTTAATGACTATTTTCCTGATGAGAAGCTGCTTTTAGTTAATACATCTACTTCTCCTTGGTTCGCACACATCGCCAACTATCTAGTGGCCCGGGTGCTCCCAAAAGAGTTCTCCTCTCAGCAGAAGAAGAAATTCTTTTCTGAGCTGAAGAACTACTTTTGGGAAGACCCGCATCTTTTCAAAATTTGTGCGGATCAAGTGATAAGGAGATGTGTTTCTTTTGATGAAGGAATTGATATTCTAAAACATTTGCATGAAGGTCCGACAGGTGGGCACTATCAAGCTGCTCGCACCGCTCATAAGGTGCTTTGCGCAGGTTTTTACTGGCCTAGCCTGTTTAAAGACGCGCAAGCCTTTGTGAGCAGGTGTGATAGTTGCCAACGGTCGGGCAATATTTCTAATAAAAATGAAATGCCGCAAAATTATTTCTTAGAGTGCGAAATTTTCGACCTCTGGGGAATTGATTTTGTTGGCCCCCTTCCTTCAAGCTTCGGAAACAAATATATTTTAGTTGCTGTTGATTATGTTTCACGATGGGCTGAAGCCCAAGCTCTTCCTACGAACGACTCCCGAGTTGTAGTCATGTTTTTAAAAAAATTATTTTCTAGATTCGGTACGCCACGCGCAATCGTTAGCGATAGGGGTTCCCATTTCTGTAACGCGCAATTTTCAAAAATCCTTACTAAATACGGCGTTACGCATAAACTGTCCACTGCCTACCACCCCCAAACTAACGGTCAAGTCGAAGTAGTAAATAGAGAAATAAAAAGAATATTAGAAAAGACTGTTTCAACTTCTAGAAAAGACTGGTCAACCAAACTTGACGATGCTCTATGGGCCTACCGAACAGCGTACAAAACCGCCCTCGGATGTACGCCGTATCGGCTGGTCTATGGAAAATCGTGCCATCTGCCCGTGGAGTTAGAACACCGCGCCTTTTGGGCCTTAAAATTTTTAAACTTCGATCCCCACTCAGTCGGTGACCTTCGAAAATTTCAACTAAATGAACTCGATGAGTGGCGCTCTTATGCTTATGAAAATAATAAACTTTATAAAGAGCGGACGAAGCGTTTACACGATAAACACTTAAGGCACCCTAAAAACTTTAAGCCGGGCGACCAAGTCCTGTTATATAACAGTCGTTTACGTTTATTTCCGGGCAAATTAAAATCTCGCTGGTCTGGCCCATTTTCTGTTTTAGAAGTATTTCCTTATGGAACTGTTTTAATTTCTCACCCTGATAAGGGTAATTTCAAAGTGAATGGTCAGCGTCTTAAACTGTATTTCTCTGGTGATGATGATGTCAGTCCAGACACTATTAAGTTTCTGCTTCACGAACTTTAATCTTGAAATTTTTATTTTTTTTTGTCAAAAACAATTTTATTTCGGGACAATAATGTTTTTGGACAATATTATTTTTGATGCGTCGAGCTCAACGACGCTTTAACCAAAGGGCGCTCTTGGGAGGCAACCCAAGTTATCTTTTTCTGTTTTCTTTATTTTACAATTTTTGCCTCGGACGGCTCCGACAAGCTGAAGCTTCTGCGTTCGCCTGCTCCAACATTGCTGAATCCATCACAAAGTCCAAAGAAGACATTCGGGGATCGACATCACTCAGCTTTCGCAGCAAATAAATCCGGGGAAGTACCTGTATTTCAATTATGTCTTTTCAATTCTGCACTTTATTTTTCTCTCCTTCTCCAATCCCCTTCTTTAGCCATTGAGGACAATGTCTGTTTTAAGCTTGAGGGAGGATTTCCTCCTTCATTTTTGCTTAGTGTAAATAATTTCCTTTTTTGTAAATAGTTCTATAAAAAAAAAAAAATGAATATCTTAAAATTCCAAAAAAGAGAGAATACCTTAAAATTCAAAAAAAAAAGAGAAAAATTTTCCAAAATCCAAAAAAAAGAGAATATTTCTCAAAATAAAAAATATATATGTATTTTTGAATAGTTTAGACATTTTGGTATTTCAATAGTACCCCTAGTTTTTAGTTTTGTTTTACTCAAAATCTCCTATAAACAACTTAGTTAATTATAATATTTCTAATCGTCCTTTTTAATTATGTTTCACAAGTAAAATGTTGGCCATGCTGTGTTTCTAATTCACGGTAGCACGTTAAGGTGAAATATTTTTCTAAAACTCGCATTTCTATTATGGTTTTTTGTTGTTTATTTCCTTTACTTTCTCAAAAAAATTCATCATCCACTATTTTCTTTCTCGTTTTTGAATAACTTTTGTAAAGTCAACTTTTGAATAACGTAGTAGATGTGAACGATCCAAGTCACCTATTATTTCTATTTTCAAGTTAATTTCATCAATCTTCTTTTATTATCTAGGACTCGCTTTTTGAAAATTTTTCAAACCTTTGTTTTAAATAAATTCAAAAGCGTGAAAATGATTTAGGCCATTTTTGTTTTCGTTTGAGCTTTTCTGCCAACCTAAAATATCTTTTACCACTAGTTAGCCGTTTTTGAGCCTTTTTCCGATTTCATTTGATAGCTCCTCTCTTCATTTCAGTTTCACCAAAGCCAAAATTTCCAACCTATCGAATCGCACTAGCCTTTTTGAGTTTCATAAATTATTTTGACGATTTTTGATAGGGTATTTTGTGATTTTTGTGGAGAAAGGTTTTCGAAAAAAAAAAGGAAGTATGTTCAAAAGTGATGTTTATTTTTGTTTGGCCAACTCAAAAAGGAAAATAAAAAAAATTTGTGGCCTTTGTTTTGAAAAAAGAAAAAAAAATGAAAAATGAAAAATGAAAAAGAAAAAGAAAAAGAAAAAAAATGTGTACATATTTTTATGAAAGTTTTTGAAACTCTTTGTTTTGGTTTAGTGTGATTTTAAACCTTCACGTTTATCTTTGAATTCCACTCCTAATCATTTTCCTAAACCAAACGTTTCTGTCCTATTTAAGTCCTTTTGATTCACGTTTTTGTTTTTTATTTAACAACTAAGAAAAGAAAAAACAGTAAATCAGTTTTGGTTTTAGATTTAAACCTAGATTTTTGATAATTAAATTGATATAATTATAATGCGTTGCTTGGATCTAGTAACAACTCAATGCGTGTTTTTCATTTTTGTTGCTTTACTTAAGTCCATTTAAAAAAAATCTCGCTAAAATTTTGGATGATTTGTTTTTATTAAGTAAAGTTTATAAAAGTTTTACCATACCTAAATAATTGTTTTAGACTTACATTTCACCTTTTCCCTACTAAGAATTTCGCATAGTACTTGTGTAGGCATAATTAGAAGTTTTTGATTAGTCCTTTTTATAAATATCTAGTTTTTATATTTTTGCTTGGGGACAAGCAAAGCTTAAGCTTGGGGGAATTTGATAATACGTTTTGTAGCCTAAACTATTATCGTATTTTATATTTTATATTGTACAAATTATGTCTATTATTAGTTTATTTTTATCCTTTTTATGTAAATTTTATTGCCACTAACTTTTTCCTGTCTTTTTGCAGGTTTTCAGAAAAATCGCCAAAATGGCCTGTCACGCCCCCCTGTCACGCCCTCCTTGGGCGTGACCTTGGGCGTGTCACCCGATCCCGAGGACACCTGCAGGAAGGGACAGATAACGGCCAAAACCGCTGTCACGCCCCCCTGTCACGCCCTCCCTGGGCGTGTCACCGGGCGTGACATGGGCGTGTCGCCCTCTGCCGCAAAGCCTGCCGCCGCATTAAATGTCGTTCCGTCTCAGCACGCAAATAGTACTGTCACGCCCCATGTCACGCCCGTGACATGGGCGTGACACCCTCCTTTTTCGGCGACTGACGGATTTCCGACCAATGATTTGGACATGACATGCCTGTCACGCCCCCCTGTCACGGGCGTGACCTAGGGCGTGACCACCGACGTACCGAAGCAATCATCCCTCCCGCCAGAATCCAGAGCCCGAGGTCAAATCCGTACCTGTCACGCCCCCTGACACGCCCCCCCTAGGGCGTGTCGGAGGGCGTGACCAACCCGAGAAAAAATCTATAAATTGAGCCCCCCTCCCCCCCATTTCAGGAAGCTTTGGTTGAGTGGGGGAGGTGCTGCCCCTTTGTTTCTTGATCTTTTTTCATGCTTTCTCTCTCTCTCTCTCCCCCTCTCTTTGTACTTTTTGGTTAACCCTAGTTTAATCATAGTTTGTGCTAGCTTTTAATGTAATTTTCTTCTTGCTTAGTGCTTAATGTAGGGCTAGAATAGGGTTTAATTTTCATGCACTTGTAACTTTAATTTTCAATAGTGTAACTTGCTCTTTTTATTAATAAAAGTGTTTTTTTTTTAGTTTGTGTTCTTCTTATGCTTTTCTACTCATCTTCCCCCCTTCACTCCATTATGATTAACTAATCCTCCTTGTACTCGATCTTGATGATCCGAGGTTAGAGCGATTATGTTATGATGTTTTAATTAATCTTTTCTTTTTAGGTGAGGGCCTTGAATTACTCTTGATTTATCACGGGTCGGAGGTATATTTTCGATATATACTCTCCGCCTTTGCTTTCATTCTGGGCTAGCCGAGAGGCCGAAAGAATGAAGTGAGCATTCAAGAGTAAAGGGAGTTGTACGCACCCCTCGAGAGAGGCAGACGTCCAAATCTCCCGGATTGGAGTAAAATCCAATAGTGGGGTTCACCGCGTAAAGCGAGTTTTAGGCCTCCGATTTAGACGAGAGTCGGTCGGACCTTCCTAAACTCAGTTGGGCACGACTTCGAGAGAAGCGTGTTCAAGCTTTAGGAACCTCCACGGTCAAGGACCCTTATCCTATTAAGTTTAGATTTTTATCGCATTTTCTTAATCGTCTTTAGCCGAGGTGAATCTCGATCGGGTGCATTTCCATTTCATATTGTTCTACCTTTTGTAGTAATCTCATATATTGTGCTCTTTTATTAACTGCAGTAGTTTCCGTTCTAGCTTAGTTGTTTACTTAATAGCCCTCTTAATTGCAGTGTTTCTTTTTCTAGAATAGCTTTACTTTCTCCCCTGCACTTAGTTTTTCTAAAACCCTAGTTTTTCCGTCGATAAGATAATAGCGTTCGTGTGAGTAAGCTTAGCCAACAGTTCCCGGATCTTAATACGACACTTGTGTCCCCTTGCTACAATTCGATAGGTATACTTGCCTCATCGGGTTGCTAGTTCGGTTGCGTTTATTTCTTCGAACCCTAGCGCGCAACACATGTGTTGCCCAGAAGGATTCTGATGTGTGGTATGTCGACACAGGAGCATCATATCACATGACCCCTCATAGAGACTGGTTTTGTGAGTATGAGAGTTTTGATGGTGGTGACGTCATGCTTGGCGATGATACTGCTGTGCAGATTATTGGGCGTGGGAAGGTGATGCTGAAGATGGCCGACGGGACCATGAAGACCCTTCTGGGGGTGATGCATATTCCAGGGATGAGCAGGAATCTGATCTCGGTGGGATCTATGGCGGATGCGGGAGTGTCTTTCAGTTGTGACATGCACTCGTGTAGGATGACCCGAGGGGCGATGGTGATCGCCAAAGGCGTGAGGCATGGGACACTGTACAGGTTACTTGCTGATACAGTGGTGCCTAGCGGGGCTTTCATCTCTGAAGGCCAAGAGGAGGACCAGAAGGAGCAGTCCAGGCTGTGGCACCAATAGCTTAGACACATCAGTGAGAAGGGGATATCGGCTATGACATCCGGCCAGATGGTGGTGGGTGTGCCCGTGTGCACCTCGAGCTTTGGGTTCTGTGAGCATTGCCTACTTAGCAAGCAGAACCGGGTTAGTTTTCAGGGAGCAGGGAAGAGGGCCACCGGTTTACTGGACTTGATTCATAGCGATGTATTTGGGCCGACTCCAGTCCCATCTCTTGGTGGGGCTAGGTATTATGTATCTTTCATTGATGATTATTCTCGGTATTCTTGGCTTTATTTTCTCAGGTCCAAGGCAGAGGTTCTCGATAGGTTCAAGGATTTTAAGAACCTGGTGGAGAACCAGTTTGAGAGGAAGGTGAAGGTTCTCCGTTCTGATAATGGAGGGGAGTATTGCTCGGACGCCTTCGAGCGGTACTGTACTGAGCAGGGGATTGCACGACAGAAGACCACGCCGTATACTCCAGAGCAAAATGGAGTGTCGGAAAGGCTCAATCGGACATTGATGGAGAAAGCCAGGTGCATGCTCAGTTGGGATGGTTTAGGGACGGAGTTCTGGGCTGAAGCGGCGGCTACAGCTAACCACTTGAAGAACAGGACCCCTACATCTGCAGTGAAGGGGTGTACCCCCTTTGAGGCTGTTTTCCAGAAGAAGCCAAATTTGTCTTATGCTCGTGTTTTTGGATGTGATGCATACGTTCACATTCCAAAAGAGAAGAGGGGGAAGCTGGATATGAAGTCCGAGCGGTGCATCTTTGTGGGCTACAAAGATGGCATCAAGGGATATAAGCTTTGGAACCCGGTGACGAGGACGGTGACGTATAGCAAGGATGTGGTCTTTCATGAAGCCCGTCCTCAAGTCACTACACAAGCAGAGGAAGGGAAAGCTGCAGAAAAGGTGGTAGTGGAAAGGGGCATGGAGGAAGTCCCTCTGGAGGATGCTCAGATCACTACAGTGGCTGTTTCGGATTCAGATTCTGAATCTAATGTTTTGGAGGAGGTGAGCCTTGATGATGAATCAGGAGATGAAGTTGCTGATGCTCCACTTCTGAGGCGTTCAACGAGGGAAAGGAGGGCACCAATCTGGTACTCCCTTGGTGCGGTTGGAGCACAATTTTGCTTGAACATGCTTGGAGAAGATCCCATTTCAGCCAGGGATGCGAGGTTGAGGGCTGATGCGAATCAGTGGGAGCTTGCTATGGTTGATGAGATGGAGTCTCTGCGGAAGAATCAGACTTGGGGTCTGTGCAAGCTTCCAAAAGGGAGGAAGGCCATTGGGAGTAAATGGGTCTTCAAGCAGAAGGTTAAGGCGGATGGCACCATAGAGAAGTACAAGGCGAGGTTGGTTGCCAAGGGCTTCTCACAGGTGGAAGGTGTGGACTACGACGAAATTTTCTCGCCGGTGGCCAAGCTCACTTCTATCAGAATGATTCTCTCCATTGCGGCCGTGCATGATCTGGAGATTGAACAAATGGACGTGAAGACGGCGTTCCTTCACGGGGATTTGGAGGAGGAGATTTATATGCAGCAACCTGAAGGATTTGAGGCCAAGGGCAAGGAGGATCTGGTGTGCAGGTTGAAGAAGTCCCTTTATGGACTTAAGCAATCTCCGAGGATGTGGTACCTAAAGTTCGACACCTACATGCTGGAGTTGGGTTTTGAAAGGTCGAATTCGGACCACTGTATCTATATCCAAAGGAAGGGAGAGCACTTCACTTTCTTGACACTCTATGTTGATGACATGCTGCTCGTAGGAAACAGTGTCAAGATGATCTAACATGTGAAAAAGCTACTCTCAGCCAAGTTTGAAATGAAGGACTTGGGGCCAGCAAGTGTGATCTTGGGGATGCAGATTACCAGGGATAGAAGCAAAGGGAAGCTTTGGTTGGGGCAGCAGAGGTATGTCGAAGAGGTGTTGAAAAAGTTCAACATGGCTGACTGCAAGCCTGTTGGTGCCCCTATGCCCGTGGGGAATAAGCTATCTGCGGAGATGTGTCCCAAGACACATGAGGAGATGGAGGACATGGTGAAGGTTCCATATGCTAGTGCAGTGGGAAGCCTCATGTATGACATGGTTTGTACTCGGTCCGACATAGCACAAGCAATGGGAGTGCTGAGCCGGTACATGGCCAAACCAGGGAAGGAGCACTGGAATGCTGTGAAGCGGGTGTTCAGGTATCTTCGTGGCACTTTAAATTATTCTATATGTTATGAAGGTGCTGAAGCTGGAAGAGTCCTAGACGTGGTCGGACACTGGACTTTGACTGGGGAGGTGACCTGGATAGCAGGAGGTCCACCAGTGGGTATGTTTTTACATTGTTTGGTGGTGCTGTTAGTTGGATGAGTCGGCGGCAAGGAGTAGTGGCACTCTCGTCGACGGAGGCTGAGTATATGGCTCTTACACATGCCAGTAAGGAGGCCATATGGTTAAGGAGGTTGTGCGGGGAGCTCGGTTTTGAGCAAGGTCCTGTAAAGCTGTGGTGTGATAGCCAAGGGGCTATTCAGTTAGCCAAGAATCCGGCTTTCCATGCTAGGACAAAGCACATTGACATCCAATTTCACTTCATCAGGGAAAAAGTAGAGAAGCAGGTGGTTCAACTGGAGAAGGTTGATACCAAGGAGAACAGTTCTGATTTTCTTACCAAGGCTGTGTCTGTTGCTAAGTTTGAATGGTGTGCAACAACAGTGGGGTTGAAGAGGAAGATTGGAGGAGCTGCTCTCATCTGCGGAAGTTTTCCATCAAGTGGGAGAATGTTGGGGTTGTGAAACACTTCCGGTCCTCTTGTTTCTCACACCGGGTTAGCCCACGTGAGCTTAGAGGAATCGAAGTGTGATCCTCCCTTGCGACATCTCCAGGACCGGCCACATCTCCAGGAAATTTTTTCCTTCAGTAGTCGAACTAGGTTCGACTATCGTCGAACCAGGATCGACGATCTTCGAACCCAGCCCGACGTCGAACGTCGAGCTTTGCTCGACGTTCGACGTGTCGAACACTGCTCGGCATTTGGCCGAGCTCGACGTTCGACAGAGCTCGATGATCGTCGATCGAATGTCGAACCCTGCTCGACGTTCCACGTGTCGAACACTGCTCGGCGTTTGGCCGAGCTCGACGTTCGACAGAACTCGACGATCGTCGATCGATCGTCGACCGCCGCTCGACGATCCGGCCGAGCTCGACGATCTGTTTGGCGGAAGCCTATTTAAGGCGGATTCCGCCACTTTTTAGGGTAATTTTCTTTAGCGGTACAATTTAGACTAAATTGCGGCGGCGTATTCTTTTGGAGACGGGTACGTGGTTCTCGTTGGCGTCGATCCGGAAGGTTTTCTTCTGTGGTTTTCTTGTCCAAAAGTGGAAGAAGGTAGGATCGGGTTTTAGATCCTTGTAACCTGTGTTGTAATCTGTAACTTTCTGGTGAATACAAGAAGGGGAGAAGAAGGGGAGAGAGGACGTAACCCGGTTTTGGGTGAACCTCTGTAATCGCTGTGTTTGTGATTGCTCTGTTTTGTTTCCTTGTGTTTTGTTATTCGTTTCGGATTTCCTCTTCTCGGCGCTCCGGATTCCTTACAGGAGGTGGTAATGGGAATATAATATAACAATTATTATATTCCTTTCTCTCTCTCTTCCATGAATGGTAACCGCAACCCCCCTCCCTGCATTAAAAATCGCAGCCCGCCACCCGCTCTCCAACTGCAACCGCTCTCTCTCTCTCTCTCGGCTTGGTGCAGGAGGCTGCTGCCTTGGGATCTCTTGCCGGAGTCGCCGCTGGAGGAAGGCAACCGCCGGTGTTTGCCGTCACTGACGTGAAGAGGAGGGCAGCCCGCCATCGCCATCGTCGTCGCCGTCCGAGTCCAGTCGGCCGTTGTCGTGGAAGGAAGGCGGAGACGGGGCTGTTTTAACCCGACTGTTTGTGGAGGATGTGGAAAGGAAAAGTTTGCGTTCAGGACGGGCTACACGTTCGTGGAAAGGTCCGGGTCCGAACTTGGAGTTTCTCTCCGGTGGTGGCGGTGGTTGCGGTTGAACGTCGGAAGTTGACGTTGAAGGTTCTGTGAACCTTGTGCGTCCGTTAGTCGGATTGTAGTCCCAGATCTTCCATTTCCTGCGGATCGTGCGTGTCCGGCGCATCCGCGTGCGTTTCACCGGACGGTTATTTCTTCACTTATTTCTTCATTGTAATTGATTTATAAATTATATTATAAATTGGCATTGTCTGTGTTCGTGATTTCTCCTGCAATTATTGGCTATCCCTTCAAGTGGTATGTAACATCCCATTTTCAAATAGACCCCCCCTTAGGAGTGACTTGAACATACCTAGGTCATAATAAGGCCTAGGTTGAATCTAGGAGGTCAAGTGACCCAACTAGCTAGTTGAGACTCACTTGGGCTGCAAATAGTAAAATCTTAAAACCCTGATTTTTTGTGGCCTAGTGGGTTCAATCTGACTCCAAGGCATTCCTAGACCTAATATGAGATCAATGGGTCACCAAGGACCCATTGGGTGCAAACCTGGTGGCTAAGTTGACCCAAGTCAACTTAAGCCCTAGTTAGGCCAAAGTAACCCTGCCTTGGGTCAACTCACCCTCATTATGCCAAGTCTACCCTACCCAACCATACCTAGGCCTTAGGGGAGGTCAATGGGTCCCTAGGGGTCTATTGATGTTGACTCCGAAGGTCAAATTGACCAATTCAACCCTAAACCCTAGGCTAGCCAACATGTAAATATAGGAGAGAGAAAGTGAGAATAAGGGGGTATTTTCATGGTAGAATGGTGAGTCCCCCTCTCATATGGCATTTAAGAATTTAATATTCATTTTATGGACTGCCTTTAGGCTTCTAGGGGAAGAGAAATCGTGAGGGTGACTAGGAGAGAGAAAGAAGGGAGAAAATGCTAAATATAGGAGAGAGAAAAGGTGGTGGAGAGGTGAAGGAGTGTTTTGAAGAGGGAGGAGGCATGAGTTCGGCCAAGGAGGGGCCCACAGCCACCTAATGGCTGGCACCTCTTCCCCCCAACCCTTTCCCGGCCACCAAGAGGTGGCTCCACCCCTCCTCACCTCTAACCGACCCCCCACCATGAAGGGGTGTTTTGCCTCTTAGATGAAACCGCCCCCTCTTCCCCTCTCCCCCTTATATACTTACTTAGGAGAGAGGGGAGACCATTTTTGAAACCAGAGAAGGAGGAGAGAGGCTTGCCGGAGCCACAAAGGAGAGAAATGCCGCCACCGCCGCCACCATGGCATCCCGCCGTTCAACCCGCATTCGTGCCCGAACTCAGGTCCTCCCTCACCTCTTCTCTCATGTTTAAATCCTAGGATTGGTTAGGAGTTGAGTTCATGCTCAAACAAACCGGAGCAAAGGTTTAAAAATCCTGAAATTCCCATTTTTTGGAGCTTTTTGAAGCTCTCGGGTTGGGCGGCGCCGCCACCTCCGGCCGTGGATATCCCCCACCACCGGGAACAAATGGGTGATGTTTCTTGGTGGTGGCGCCGCCTTAGGCCGCCGGAATAAGGCCCGTAAAAACCACCTGTGCGGGCTCATTTTCTGTCCAAATCGGAGAAGATGAACAGTTGACGTCTGATGCGCTTTAAGATTCGTGCAGGATCAAAATAAACACTTATAAACCCATATTTTCTGATTTTCTGTATTTTAATAAAATAGTTTTCATTGTAAATTAAATTTAGGCCCCTTTTGGGCACCACATGAAAATGTTTACAACATGAAAGTTGTAGGTATTTTGATGACCTACAATTTGATATGTAGTGGTGAAAATTTGGATGAGGGGACAGCCCTGTAGAGCTTTTTTAGTAAGGCTATGTCCTACAACTAGGGCAGATTTCTTCTAAAATTTATTTAGGCCCTTTAGGAGCATGTTCATCAAAAATGATCAACATAAATGTTGTAGGCATTTTTATTATCTACAGTTTGATATATAATGGAAAATTTTAGGACAAGTCTACTGACTTATAGGGCACATTTTCTAGGGTATGTCCTACATGTAAGACAGATTTTAAAATAATTCCCCACACCTAACCCTTAGTCCAAATTCCCTGAATTTTGGTAATGGGCTTATTATTACCTAGATATAGCTCCTGTAAGAATTAGAGACCATTTGGGATAGTGCATCTTAGGGTTTTTCCCTAACCCTAGAAAAGTTAGGGTAAAATAATTAAAGGGTCAAATGACCCCCATACCCTCCCAAATTTTGGTGAGGTGTCCCTGGTATAGGTATCTAGGTGTGGTTCAAATTTCAATTCATTTGGTTGAGTTTTGAATAGGAATTCACTAAACCCTAGTTTGGACCTAGTGAAGGGAAATTTAGGGAAAAGTTACTTTTGACACTTGAGTGATCATCTCACCTCAACAGAGGTTGAGATTCTGACCACTAGTTAAAAATGGTCCTAAGAACTCCCTTGGGGAAGATGGGATGGATTAGGGTGAGTTTACCCTAGGGCCCAGGTTCAAACCCTAAATGAGGACTTTGGGGGCTTGTGAAGGACATAGGGGCAAATGCCCTTGTATGGCCTTGAGTTTTAGTGGAGAGGTTTTTAATGGGTATTTAACCCTCTGGTTGAAATATTAGAGAATTTAGAGGTAGATAGGTACCTCAAAACCTATTTCCTAGTTTTAGGGTAGAAGGGCTTTTAGGTAAAATCAGTAACTTAAATTCATTTAAAAGCTATGAAACTTGAGTAGAGTGTTTATAGGGTAGTTAGGACCCTTGGATGATTTTACTAGAATTTTTGGATAATTATTTCTAGTACCTCACTTATGAATGTGGGTATAGCCCTATTTGATATTTTATTTATTTAAGATTTTTAAGTCAAATAAGACCCCATGAAACTATGGAATTAGATGTTGATGGCCATTAGTAATGCTCCTGAATTTTTAGTTTAATTTTATGTTGAAGAAATCTAGTAATTTTTTCACAAGTGTTATAAAAGAGCTTTATGGTTTTAAAATATATTATGGCTTAAATATTTTCTGAAAAATTATGAAATTTGGTAAATAGGGTTCTTAAACCAATATGTACCAGTGAAAATTTATTCAGAATTTTTGGAGTTTTGCATATAATACTTGATTCACAAGCATGCTAGATTAAGAATTTAGTAAATGATTTATTGTAAATTAATTTCCAGTAGGAATATTATGAAACTTATCTAGTACTGTTTTCATGGTGTTATTAGTACCCTGTAATTGATTCAAATTATTTAAATGAAGATTTGATGTAGTTTATTCATTAGTCATGAAAGAAATGAATTATTGATAAAACATGATTAGGCCCCTTAGACCTTAGAGAAAAATGTCAAACCTTGGATATATCCTTTTTAGATATAACAGAATTGTTTTTGAATTTATTATGATTTTTACATAGCTAAAAAGTCTACTTCATGTTCAAATTGGTAGACCTTGGATTTGTAGGAAAATTAATTAATTATTAGATTAATTGAGAAAATGGTTATAACCTGAAATTGATTCAATTATGCCATGATAGGCCCCCAGTAAATAAATTAGATCATTCGGATGTAAACACAAAGGACATCCTATCATGGACATCATATGGTATAGGGTGGTCGTTAAATAGCAAATTCGGGAAAATGTGTAAATGGATAGGAATTGGTCACGGTGTGAAGTAGTTGGTATTGGTTTGATTTAATGAAGAGGCTGGATCACCATAGTGATGTAGGCTTAGGGGTTGACTCACTAGAGGTGACGGAATATAAAGTTATTATCTCTCTATGATCCGGATTCGGCACTCGCACACAACCACACCGCACGTAAATACGCTGATTTATCTTGTTAAGCAAACGCACGGATAGCCAACCCGTAAGGGGATCGAATAGAGGCGAAAAGCCAATATTCTCTCCGGCTAAATGGGCCAATCTTGGACCCGGCCGAGCGATGTTGTACCAAAAGTGATCCACTGGAAAACCACGATTCAAAAGTGGTGGATCTCTCCCAACAAAAAGATGCGAGGTTCGCCAAACCTTGTTCGGAAAATAAATAACTAAGTAAACAAATGCGACCCAACCGGGATTAAACACCAAGACGATTCTATGCTTCAAAGCCAACGCAAAAATCATTCCAGCCACAGGAATAATCAAGTGGGAATCACAGTAGGGTGGAGATGTTCGTTACCCCAGTCGGAATAGATGATTCCGACTATATTCGTAGGAACACTTCTCCACGGTTCCGCCGGAGTTAAGCCGAATGGATGAAGATTATCCGCCTTAGCCGCGTCACGCCTAAGTTCCGTTTCCTCGTAGGATAGGATGTCGCTCTCGGCCTCACTCCTAGCAAAGGAGATGGTCTAACTTCTTCAAGGGGCTCGGGTGCTGGTGTAGGTGGTCGGCCGAGCTTGGGGAAGTGAGGCGGCCGGGTTGGTGGAGGTTGAAGGCCGGCGACTAGAGGAGGGGAGGAGTGGTGGCCGAGTGGTGGTGGTAGGGAGAGGAGAAGGAGGCGGCTTAGGAGATGAAGAGGGTGGAGGTGAAGGGGTGGCTGAAATGGAGAGGTGGAGAGAGAGGGAGGGTGGCGGCTAAGAGAGGTAGAGAGAGCAAGAGAGGGGAGGCAAGTTTAGGGTTTTGGAAACTTCTTTTCATTCAACTTAAGAAACCCAAATAAGGCATGCCTATATATAGGCTTAGCATAAAGTCTTGGCTAAGTGCAGCCCAAATAAAATAAAACATAACATGGCTACATGCAGCCCAAATTAAAATAACACTCCAAATTAAAATAAAAGCATGATAAAAGAAAAGCTCTCAAAATAAAAGATGATAATTTATTTTGTTGTCTTGCGCCGCGGGCGGAGATTGTAGCGCTGTTCTGTACGATCACCATGGCGACGTGAATCCTTTGTTAGAGACGAGGGGGAATCTTCTGTTAGCGTGCCGTTATCAATAAGGTGGGGGTTGTCGTCTCCATCAATCCTCCCCCGCTTGAAAGGACTCATCACCGATGAGTGATCTTGAAGATACCGGCGAAGAAAACCATCATCCAATAGAGCAACCTCCACTTCCGGGAGCCAAGAGTCATCAGAAGCGGGGCGATCACGCCAACGAATCAAGTAGCGGCGCACATCGCCATCAGCAGAGGGGAACACGTCATCCTTGAGAATCCTGTCCGGCAAAAAATCTGTCCTGGCAAACCTGGGAAAAGCATTAGGCAGCAAAGGAGGAAAATCTAATTCATCAACATTAAGCATACCTCCGTTGGAGACCTGCGGAGAGAGTGTTCCATAACCCCCCTCAACCCCATACCCAAGAGACTTTGTAGTGGAATTAAACGGACAAGAAGATAATTCAAGTGGCGGAGCAATATATGGCTTTAAATCTGAAACATTAAACACGGGGGAAATACCCCAGTCAGGTGGTAATTCCAACAAAAAAGCATTGTCTCCTAGTTTCTTTATAAGCCGAAAAGGTCCCGCTCGCCAATCCGCTAACTTTTTTAAGGTGCCCGTAGGCAACCGTTCAGGAATGAGATGCACCATGACCAAATCGCCAACCTTCAAGTGGGACACTCTTTTATGTGCGTTGGCATTAGCTTGATAAGACACATATTTAGTGGTAAGCGTTTCAATGATGTGCTTGTGCAGAGCAAGGATGTGAGAGGCAAAGTCCTGTGCAAATTGTCTTAATGTAGAAAATGGCGATAACGGAACTACATAAGGTGGCACAAACAGAAATAAATAGGGTGGCACCAGCGAAACTACATCTGGTGGCACCAATATAACAAGATCAGGTGGCACTAACAAGACTACATCTGGTGGTACTAGCTGAATAAAATCAGGTGGCACAATCGACGGCCACATCAATAACGTATACTCAAGGATTTGACTAAACGTGGGAGTTCGGGAGGATACAAGACTATCAAAAATTTTATAGTGACCACACACGAATTCTATCAACGCTCGTCGAGGCCTGTCCAAAGACGGGACCAACACAGTTGGCAAAATAAAATGACTAAGATCAGATGTACCCAACTCGTATCCTAAGTGGTCAGCTAGTCGAGTCAACGGATCAGGAGGGAGAGTCGGTAAACTTAAAACTGGGCGAGAGTCAAGATCAAATTTAACTTCATGCGACGGAGTTAGCATCAGGGGACGCGCATCCGGGTCCACGTCTATATCGTCTTCAAAAAATATAACTCTCTCGCTAGGACATTCTTCCAACTCATCCGGCTTAACTTCCAAGTCAGTCGCCGTTAAAATCTGAGGAATGGGCACTACAATTTGTCTCGGATTAAAAATAACTAGCTCGAGTGCTAACATTTCATCGCCTATTTCACGAGTGGGTAAGCTCTCAACATCAGGTAATTCTTCTGACTCAACCGGAATATCAACTGCCTCAGGGTATTCAGAAGACTCCATGGAAATCAAGATAGACGGCTCCGAAATATCATCGAAAGGGAATGGGGGTGATTCCTCAGGGGAGAAATCATCATCCAGGTCACTCGGGTAACCAATCTCTTCAACATCAATACTACCGTAAGTAATTTCAGCCTCGCCCTCAGTGACGGGCACAGTCCTCAGCACGACCTTATACTCATCAGGAGAACCAACCACTAAATCAGGCAACTCAGGGGAAGACTCAAAATGTCCAACGGGCGTAATCGGGGTAGGACGCTCACTAGAGCCAATACCAAATTTGCCACTAGACTCACCTATAGTAATCTTCTGACATGGAACGTTACTCCTAGGAATTTGGTGCTTCTCAATTTCCAAAGCCGTAATAAAGGTGGCGTCTAGATCGGTGTGGAAATAACGTAGTAACTTCCCCTGGATGTAGGGGTCTAACCCCCTACGAAACCTATACAGGGTAACCTCGGGCATTTCCTTCACACCGCACCTAACCGTCCCTTCCCTAAAGAGTTGCATATATTCTGAGACTGACTTATTCCCTTGTTTAAGGGTAGCCAAATTATAAGTTATATGTCGCTTGGCCTGGGCATTTGGTCTATAGTCACCCCTAATGGTTGATGTGGAACCTAAAGGTTTCATTCGGGAAACGGGGACATCATGGGCCATTTTCCCGTGGGGAAAACTGGGGATAGACTACTCGGATTTAGTGCACAAGCAAGGATAAAAAGAACCTGAACCACAATTTTATAATATATGGAATTGTTCCCACTAAAATAATATGATACCTAAAATATTTTTTTTGTTTTCTTGCAGGAAAATAGTTGAATATTATTAATTAAATTTTTTTTTTGATTTTTTTATTGCAGGAAATAGAATATAAGTCGCTATTGGCAGAACACAAAAAAAAATTTGTAAGTATTTTGACTCCAAAACGTGCCTACAAAGTGCGTGTAAACGTGATAAATAAGAGGGGAGGGTGCCAATTAAAAAATTGACAAGAACCGCCTCTGATACCAATTTGATGTAGGCTTAGGGGTTGACTCACTAAAGATGACGGAATATAAAGTTATTATCTCTCTACGATCCGGATTTGGCACTCGCACACAACCACACCACACGTAAATACGCTGATTTATCTTGTTAAGCAAACGCACGGATAGCCAACCCGTAAGGGGATCGAATAGAGGCGATAAGCTAATATTCTCTCCGGCTAAATGGGTCAATCTTGGACCCGGCCGAGCGATGTTGTACCAAAAGTGATCCACCGGAAAACCACGATTCAAAAGTGGTGGATCTCTCCCAACAAAAAGATGCGAGGTTCGCCAAACCTTGTTCGGAAAATAAATAACTAAGTAAACAAATGCGACCCAACCGGGATTAAACACCAAGACGATTCTATGCTTCAAAGCCAACGCAAAAATCGTTCCAGCCACAGGAATAATCAAGAGGGAATTACAGTAGGGTGGAGATGTTCGTTACCCCAGTCGGAATAGATGATTCCGACTATCTTCGTAGGAACACTTCTCCACGGTTCCGCCGGTATTAAGCCGAATGGATGAAGATTATCCGCCTTAGCCGCGTCACGCCAATTTTCTAGGGTAGGTCCTACATGTAGGGCAGATTTTAAAATAATTCTTCACACCTAACCCTTGATCCAAATTCCCTGAATTTTGGTCATGGGCTTATTATTATCTAGATCTAGCTCCTGTAAGAATTAGAGACCATTTGGGATAGTGCATCTTAGAGTTTTTCCCTAACCCTAGAAAAGGTATGGTAAAATAATTAAAGGGTCAAATGACCCCCATACCCTCCCAAATTTTGGTGAGGTGTCCCTGGTATAGGTATCTAGGTCTGGTTCAAATTTCATATCATTTGGTTGAGTTTTGAATAGGAATTCACTAAACCCTAGTTTGGACATAGTGAAGGGAAATTTAGGGAAAAGTTACTTTTGACACTTGAGTGATCATCTCACCTCAACAGAGGTTGAGATTCTGACCACTGGTTTAAAATGGTCCTAAGAACTCCCTTGGGGAAGATGGGATGGATTAGGGTGAGTTTACCCTAGGGCCCAGGTTCAAACCCTAAATGAGGACTTTGGGGGCTTGTGAAGGGCATAGAGGCAAATGCCCTTGTATGGCCTTGAGTTTTGGTGGAGAGGTTTTTAATGGGTATTTAACCTTCTGGTTGAAATATTAGAGAATTTAGAGGTAGGTAAGTACCTCAAAACCTAAACCCTAGTTTTAGGGTAGAAGGGCTTTTAGGTCAAATCATTAACTTAAATTCATTTAAAAGCTATGAAACTTGGGTACAGTGTTTCTAGGGTAGTTAGAACACTTGGATGATTTTACTAGAATTTTTGGATAATTATTTCTAGTACCTCACTTATGAATGTGGGTATAGCCCTATTTGATATTTTATTTATTTAAGATTTTTAAGTCAAATAAGACCCCATAAAACTATGGAATTAGATATTGTTGGCCATTAGTAATGCTCCTGAATTTTTAGTTTAATTTTATGTTGAAGAAATCTAGTAGTTCTTTCACAAGTGTTATAAAAGGGCTTTATGATTTTAAAATATATTATGGCTTAAATATTTTCTAAAAAATTATGAAATTTGGTAAATAGGGTTATTAAACCAATATGTACCAGTGGGAATTTATTCAGAATTTTTGGAGTTATGCATATAATACTTGATTCACAAGCATGCTAGATTAAGAATTTAGTAAATGATTTATTGTAAATTAATTTCCAGTAGGAAAATTATGGAACTTATCTAGTACTGTTTTCATGGTGTTATTAGTATCATGTAATTGATTCAAATTATTTGAATGAACATTTGATGTAGTTTATTCATTAGTCATGAAAGAAATGAATTATTGATAAAACATGATTAGGCCTCTTAGACCTTAAAGAAAAATGTCAAACCTTGGATATATCCTTTTTAGATATAACAGAATTATTTCTGAATTGATTATGATTTTTACATAGCTAAAAAGTCTACTTCATGTTCAAATTGGTAGACCTTGGATTTGTAGGAAAATTAATTAATTATTAGATTAATTGAGAAAATGGTTATAACCTGGAATTGATTCAATTATGTCATGATAGGCCCCCAGTAAATAAATTAGATCATTCGGATGTAAACACAAAGGACATCCTATCATGGATATCATATGGTATAGGGTGGTCATTAAATAGCAAATTCGGGAAAATGTGTAAATGGATAGGAATTGGTCACAGTGTGAAGTAGTTGGTATTGGTTTGATTTAATGAAGAGGCTGGATCACCATAGGAGGTTTTAGGTGTGGTGAGAAATGAGTTGATGTGTGCTAGAAGGTGCACGGGACCGACGAAAGATCGTCGTCCCCGTAAGAGAGAAGAGTCAAATTCACTCTAGGTTTGGTTTAATGCAATTTATTAAGGGAAAGGGTAAGGAAAAACAACCAATAACAATAAGTGCCTTGCAAAAGAGAACTTCGGGCCGTAATGCCGCCGTCTTGGTTCCTAGTTCCTTTTGAGAGCCCCTCACATGGTATAATCCGGAGGCAGTCCTGGGCTAACGTAAATCTTAAAACAAACAAAAGAGTAATTAGCTGGATAGGGATTCACATTGCACACACTCATTAGTTAGGTTTGGAAATGGTTAAGTCATCCCGAGGTGTTCAAGGGGGCGTCATCCCGCGGGACCAAGGGATGAGGTCTGGAGATGAGCCGAACGGTTTAGTCCGGGGAGCTTAGTCTTGGTTGTGGTTAATACGGACGGTTTAGTCCAGGAGTTTGACACTTTAAATTGTTATATATTAAACTGTTGCATGTGCATAAAAATAGGAAAGATTAAGGTGGTGGGTTCTCGATATCGGGGAGTTCGATTGCACCGACACCGATATCGTTGACTCGACAAGGTGACTAGCACTTAGCCAAGGTTAAGTCCGGCGGACCAGTCGGCAAGAGTATGCAGGAGTCCGCCTCATGCACCAGGCGTTGAGGGCGTACGATAGGTCAGACCAGTGGTGCTTTTACTGGTTTTGAGGTGGGTGAGGCCCAACCCACCACTTCTGTTTGCCACTATGGGAGTAACCTGGGAGTTATCTCCAGAAAAGGGGAACTAAAGGTTTGTGTACACAAAGTTGGGTGTGTGAGTTGCACTGCTTGAACATCATAACCCACCATATAGCTGCATGTCATAATCATTCATAACAACCTTGACACCTAAAATATAAGTGGAATGAGACGCTTATACTTTAGGACCTGCAAAACAACCCCTTGGTCTATAAGCTTGTGTGGGCAAGTTTATAAATTAAGATCAATTTGATATATGTATATCTGCTGCTTAATAACCGACACCCCAACGTATAAGCGGTATGGGACGCGTTATACGATGGGAGCCTTGCAAAAGATCCCTTGGCTTATGTGTACTCACATAAGCGAAGGTTTAATTTCTTACTTACTTACCTTTCTGTTATACCTATTACAACACTTATATTGTTCACCTGTTATAACTTGCTAGTTAGGTCCACCGTCATCTGCTTTTGACTACTCTCCACCTTCATGTCCTTCCCTTTCTTCCTCTCCGCTCGGTGCCTTAGGGCATGGGGGAAGGGGTGGGGGATGATAGGGCTTAGTCTTATAGACTAAGGGTTTTCGGACCACATCATTTTAGGGAATCGCGGAGCCCAGCCCGGAGGAGCAGCCTAGGAGGCCGGTGCTCTTGGAGACAGGGCAGTCTAGCTCAGGAGCTCAGACAGCCGGGACCGTGAGTTCCGTTCCTTAGTAGCAGTTTGTTTTTCAGTTTCCGTTTGAGTGACCATGTAGTGAGGTGTTGTTGTACCGGGCTTAAGTCCTTTTCCTTTCAGTACTCTGATTTTACTCTGATGTTATACTGTGGACGCTCCCCTCGTGGAGTTTTTATTTATATGTGATATTATATTGTGGACTGCATTTCTCTTTACTGTTCTACTTGCTACTTGATTGTGATCGAAAAGGCCGGCAGAATCGGCGCGTTGTAGTGACGACCTTCCCGGGTGCGAAGGTGTCACCGCAAAGCGGCGGTTCTGGGCATAAGACCCTGGGAATTGGAATCGAAAAAAGGGGTCTTACATGGTATCAGAGCCAGGTTCGGTAGACGACCGTGATTGGACGTTCTAAGAAGAGTTTGACTGCGGTGGTGAATGACTAGATCATCTTCCCACTCTTTCAGATCCGACCTTTGAACAAATCAGGTCTTCTAGTTTGTCGGGGACAGTCATGGCAGGGAAGAACGCAGTTTTGGACAGATTTTTAGTGGAGAAGTTCAATGGTAGTGAGAATTTTAGCCTATGACAGATTCGAGTCAAGGATATGTTGGTTCAACAAGGTTTGATTCAAGTTTTGCGGGGGCACGACAAATTATCCACGACGGTGAAAGATGAGGAATGGAAGGATCTTGATGAAAAGGCCACGAACACAATCAGGATGTGTGTTGCTGACTATGTGCTCTTCAACATCGGGACTGAAGAGACGGCAGTCGGGCTTTGGGAAAAGCTTGAGCGACTGTACTTGGCAAAATCCGTGACGACAAGATTGTTGCTGAAGCAACGCCTCTATTCGTTGAAGATGCAGGAAGGTGGCAACCTGCAGGAACACTTCAATGTGTTCAACGGTCTCCTGAGCCAATTGCATGTGGTTGGCTCGAAGGTAGAGGAAGAAGACAAAGCCCTCTTGCTTCTTACCTCGCTCCCAGCGTCATACAAGCACATGGTGACTACACTCCTGTATGGGAAGGATACAGTGGGGCTGGAAGAAGTCACGTCGGCGCTGTTATCCAGTCAGATGTTAAAGGACCCCACTCCTATGGGTGACAAGATCTTGCTAGCGCATGAACGTGGGAAGAGTTTTAATAGAGGATCGAGCAGTGCACGAGCTCGGTCGGCGTCGAAGAAGACAGTGACGTGTTACCACTACAGACAGGTTGGTCACATTAGGAGAAATTGTCCGCAGCGTGCAGGAAGTTCTGGAACTTCGAAGGATGTCCAAGATGCGGGCATGGTGACACTCGACCTGGAAGGAGATGACGGATTTTATTGTGTCACTGAGAGTCAGAGTGACTCTGATAGCTGGATTTTGGATTCTGGTGCCTCGCATCACATTTGCTCAGAGCGGCGATGTTCAGTTCACTAGAGGTGACGTTTGGGTCGGTCTTTCTGGGTGACGGCTCAGCAAGTGAGGTCACAGGGATTGGGACGGTGAACTTGCGGATGCATGGTGGAGCTGTGCGTAGACTTGAGCAGGTACACCTGGTACCGAAGTTACGTAGGAATCTTATTTCATTGGGCAGATTGGACACTGGTGGGTGCAGGTTTGCATCGAGAGGTGGAGTTCTGACGGTGAGGCGAGGGTGCACCGTGCTCATGCGAGCTATGCAGTGCGGTAGTCTGTACCGGCTGATGGGGACCACGATGCGAGGTGGTGTGCCCATGATTTCTGCGGCCGACGGTGTGGATGGTCGAGGTGGTGCAGGGGATCGCCCTTCTGGTAGTCTGACTAGGCGAGTCAGATTCAGCGATCCAATTGCGTTGACATTCAGGGGTTGAGCCCGTGCAGGGATGAGTCGACTGGAGCAGGTCGGCTGACGCCTCAAGTTCTTGAGGTGGTGCTTTGTGCAGACTGGTTCTTCGTGCAGAACGGTTGCTTCACGCAGTTGGTGTCCAGTGCAGATGATGCTTCGTGCAGGTGGTGGCGAAACTAGGATATGAGCTAAGGTGGTGTTTTTTGGGTTGGCTCATACCCGGTTCAAATGGACCGGGCGCATTAGGAGCAGAAAACAGGTTGCAACGCTGTATTTGAGGTTGCAACCTTTTTTGTGCTATCTTGAAAGCTGTTCAAATTAAAAAAAAACTGTTTTTCAAATATGTTCAAATTAAATAGGTTTTAATTTGGAATGTGACCCGGTGATTTTAATTGGGAGGTGGTAATGGGAATATAATATACCCATTATTATATTCCTTTCTCTCTCTCTCTCTCCCATGAATGGTAACCGCAACCCCCCTCCCTGCATTAAAAATCGCAGCCCGCCACCCGCTCTCCAACTGCAATCGCTCTCTCTCTCTCTCTCTCGGCTTGGTGCAGGAGGCTGCTGCCTTGGGATCTCTTGCCGGAGTCGCCGCTGGTGGAAGGCAGCCGCCGGTGTTTGCCGTCGCTGACATGAAGAAGAGGGCAGCCCGCCTTCGCCATCGCCGTCGCCGTCCGAGTCTAGTCGGTCATTGCCGTGGAAGGAAGGCGGAGTCGGGGCTGTTTTAACCCGGCTGTTTGTGGAGGCTGTGGAGAGGAAAAGTTTGCGTTCAGGACGGGCTACACGTTTGTGGCAAGGTCCGGGTCCGAACTTGGAGTTTCTCTCCGGTGGTGGCGGTGGTTGCGGTTGAACGTCAGAAGTTGACGTTGAAGGTTCGGTGAACCTTGTGCGTCCGTTAGTCGGATTGAAGTCTCAGATCTTCCATTTCCTACGGATCGTGCGTGTCCGGTGCATCCGCGTGCGTTTCACCGGACGGTTATTTCTTCACTTGTTTCTTCATTGTAATTGATTTATAAATTATATTATAAATTTGTATTGTCTGTGTTCGTGATTTCTCCTGCAATTATTGGCTATCCCTTCAATTCCTTCCTATTCAACACCATAACAATTTTTTACAATGAGGGGAAGATCTATAAAAAAAACAATAATCTCTATTGAAACTATAACTGAAGAAACAAATTCTTGTGAAAACTGGAAACAATGGAGAAGAAGGCTCTGACGGGTTGCGGAATTTTTGCGGGATCGTCGAGGGTTGTGATAGTTGTGCACGGCGAAACTGAAAAGCAGGACTCGAGAAGTAGGTTTGAGTTGTGGTTGGGATTTCAAAAGAACCCTCCTTATTTTCAAAAAGTCGGAATACATTGTTTGGCCCGCAAACAACACAAATTATGAAAATTGAGTTTTCGCGAAAAATAGGGAACTGAAAAGGTAAATCAAATGGAGCCTCTGTCAAAGTCACGTCATAGTTTCTCCCTTGCGTTTGCCGCTGAAGATGCCGGTCGACTAGGGGTCTGTTTGTTTTAGCTCTGGCGGTTGGAGAAGCGCTTTTCCAGCCGCCAGAGCTGTTATGGGTCTGTTTGGGACAGCTTTTATTAAAAAGCACTCCTTAAAATACCTGCTCCCAGAGCACTTCTCCCACAGCTGCTCCCCCCCTGCGTTCAGCGCTTGAAAGCGCTGCCCCCAAACAATCGCTGTTGCGATTTCTTTTCCTCCCCGATCCCGATCCCGCAGGACGACGGCGAATCCGCGACGCGCATCGGCCGCAGCTTTGCACCGGCGACCGGAGATCTACCTGCAGCGAGACTTCCCGATCCCGAACGACATCGGCGTCTCCTTCCCCCAGTGCGACATCCCGCTGCGCGACATCCCGCCGAACGGTGACCGACGACCAGCCCTAGCCTTCATCCAGCCGAACGGCGACCGGCGACATCACACCCGAACGGCGACCGGCGACCAGCCCTACCTCCGCAACGCTCTTCTCCAACCCTAGCACCGGATCCAGATTTCTCCCGTGCCCTACCTCCGAACGGCGACCGGCGATCGGGTGTTCTGCAACTCCAACCCTAGCAGCCGATTCCAGATTTCTCCTCCTCCTCCGGATCTGCAACTCCAGCCCTAGCACCGGCTTTTTCTCAGGTATATGTTTTATTTTTTGTGTATGTGCTATATTTTTTGAGTAGTTGTGCTTGTGTTGTGGTTGTGAGTGTGTTTGTATGTGAATGTGTTTTGATGTGTGTGTGTGTATGTGTTGGTTTGAATGTGTTTGAATGTTTGTGTGTGTGTGTGTGTATGTGAATGTGTACGTGAATGTGTTTGAATGTGTGTGTGTGTGTGTGTGTGTGTATATGTGAATGTGTATGTGAATGTGTGTGTGAATGTGTTTGAATGTGTGTGTGTGTGTGTGTGTGTGTGTGTTAATGTGTGTGAATGTGTATGTGAATGTGGTTGAATGTGAATGTGTGTTAATTTGTATGTGAATTGTGTGTGTGAGTGTGAATGTGTGTGAATGTGTGTGTTGGGTTGAATGTGAATGTGTGTGCTTGAATGTGTGTGTGTGTGTGTGTGTATGTGAATGTGTATGTGAATGTGTGTGTTTGAATGTGTGTGAGAGTGAATGTGTGTGTGTGTGAATTGTGTGTGTGAGTGTGAATGTGTGTGAATGTGTATGTGTTGGGTTGAATGTGAATTTGTGTGCTTGAATGTGTGTGTGTGTGTGTGTGTGTGTATGTGAATGTGTATGTGAATGTGTGTGTGTGAATGTGTGTGAGAGTGAATGTGTGTGTGTGTGTGTGAATTGTGTGTGTGAGTGTGAATGTGTGTGAATGTGTGTGAATGTGTATGTGAATGTGTGTGTGAATGTGTGTGAGAGTGAATGTGTGTGTGAATGTGTGTGAGAGTGAATGTGTGTTTGAATGTGTGTGAGAGTGAATGTGTGTGTGTGTGTGAATTGTGTGTGTGAGTGTGAATTGTGTGTGTGAATGTGTGTGAATGTGTATGTGAATGTGTGTGTGAATGTGTGTGAGAGTGAATGTGTGTTTGAATGTGTGTGAGAGTGAATGTGTGTGTGTGTGAATTGTGTGTGTGTGAATTGTGTGTGTGAGTGTGAATTGTGTGTGTGAATGTGAATGTGTGTGTGAGTGTGAATGTATGTGAATGTGTATGTGTTGGGTTGTATGTGAATGTGTGTGTGAATTGTGTGTGTGAGTGTGTATGTGAATGTGTGTGTGAATGTGTGTGAGAGTGAATGTGTGTTTGAATGTGTGTGAGAGTGAATGTGTGTGTGTGTGAATTGTGTGTGTGAGTGTGAATTGTGTGTGTGAATGTGAATGTGTGTGTGAGTGTGAATGTATGTGAATGAATGTGTGTTGGGTTGTATGTGAATGTGTGTGTGAATTGTGTGTGTGAGTGTGTATGTGAATGTGTGTGTGTGGATGTGTGTGTGAGAGTGAGTGTGAATGTGAGTGTGTTGGTTTGAATGTGAATGTGTATGTGAATGTGAGTGTGAATGTATGTGAATGTGTGTGTGAATTGTGCGTGTGAGTGTGTATGTGAATGTGTGTGTGTGAATATGTGTGTGAGTGTGAGTGTGAATGTGAGTGTGTTGGTTTGAATGTGAATGTGTATGTGAATGTGAGTGTGAATGTTTGTGTTTGTGGGTGTGTGTGTTTGTGAATATATTAGTAATTTGTATTTTAATTTTATTAGTTAATAGCACAATGGTAGTACCAAAGGAAGGAGGAATTGTAGCAAGTTGGGAGTCAAGCGAAGTGATGTTATTTTGTGATCTCTGCATAAAAGAGATTGGGTTGGGGAATCGGCCAACCACGCACTTTAGCAAAGAAGGATGGAAAAATTTGATTGCAGGGTTTAAAGAAAGAACAGGCAAAAACTACGATCGAATGCAGATGAAAAATAAATGGGATCATTTGAAGAAGGATTGGAAGTTATGGAAGGAGTTGAAACATGGTGAGACTGGATTAGGCTGGGATCCAGAGAAGAGGACTATTGCTGCATCAGAAGAATGGTGGACAGAGAAGGTCAAGGTATGCACGAAAACATGTTCTGTTTCAGTAATATTGATATATTTGTTTATATTTGTTCAGGTATTAATATTGATATATTTATTGCACCAGGTTTTCCCAGGGGTGAAGAAATTTCGATGCGGCGGTATTGCACCTGACTTGGAGGAGAAATTGAATATTATGTTCAGTCAGGTAGTCGCAACTGGAGAAGACTCATGGGCTCCTTCAATTGGGAGTTTGCCACCGGATGTCGGAAGGATCCAGTTGGAAGACGATGATGTGGCTGATAACATAGAGACCAATCAAGGTGGACCAGAAGAGTTAGGGGGGGGGTTCAACACCTGGAAATGCGTCCTCCGCGGCGAGTAAAAGAAGGAAGATTGGAAAGAACAAAGGACTGGCATTGTCTTTGATGTCAGAGTTACAGCAGTCCACACTAGCATTGAAGCCTCCACCAGTTGTCACGATCAAAGAGGTGGTGGAGTTGATTTCAAGCAGCCCAGAGCTCATTACAAACCTGGATCTATATTACTTTGCACTCGAGCACATCAGGGACAAGACCACTAGGGAGATCTTCATGAGTATCCCAGAAGATATGAGGGTTTGGTGGATTACGAAGGCATACGAGAAGAGGGCTCAGTGACACGAGCTTACTTTGATCTATTTTATGTCTTGTCTATTTTGCTTTTAAAACACGATGATGTTTATGTTTGTTTGTTGTTGTTGTACGATCTGCATGAGTATTAGCTTTTTGGTTATCATATTTATATGGATTATAATTAGTGTTCTATGATGCTTTATATATCGACATGACAATATGTCTTTGATGTTTCTGCTTACTGTTTTCTATGTACCTTTTAGATATTGTATATCATGATAGATGATTTGACGTGCTGTTATTCATTAAATGCAGTGACTAGTAATGGAAGATCATGACTCATCTGAAGATTCTGGTGATTCAACTAGTCTTTCACCGGAGCGGACACAATATATAGAGTATTGTCGTGTGGTCATGTCATCGATCGAGAGGCTGAATTATCATGTCCGAGACAGACGCCCATGCATGACATCTAATCAAACGGGGGCAAAATGAATCAGTGAATTACTAGAAGGACATCCTGACAGAATTCATGATGCATTTCGAATGTCTAAACGGATTTTCACAGATTTACTTCACAAGCTGGAGGTAGATCACGAGCTTCAAGGATCAAGGCGGACGTCCTCAAGAGAAATACTAGGGATCACCTTGTATATCTTAGCACAGCGAGGTTCTTTTAGATTAACGAAAGAACGGTTCCAGCACTCAACTGAAACAATAAGTAGATATTTTTCAAAAGGGATTAGATCGCTACTGTTACTCTCGATTGATGTTATAAAGCCTATTGACCGTCAGTTCAGAGATATTCCCGCTGAGATACGGTATGATTCTCGTTACATGCCATTTTTCAAGGATTGTGTTGGTGCCATTGACGGTACACATGTTGATGCGAGGATACCCGTTGAAGATCAAGTACGATACATAGGACGTCATGGCACGACGACACAAAATGTAATGGCAGTATGTGATTTTAACATGTGTTTTACATTTGCTCTTGCTGGATGGGAGGGAACTGCTCATGATAGTCGCATCTTCGCGCATGCTTTGTCGGACGATAGATTACAGTTTCCGCATCCCCCACAAGGTATACTAATCAATATGTTTACATTCAGTCAATTAGCCCTTATTTGATAATGTTTACCGGTTTAACAGAGCAAATAATTGCAGGTAAATATTATTTGGTGGATGCTGGATACCCGTTAAAGACGGGTTATTTGAAGCCGTATCCAGAAACAAGGTATCACTTATCAGACTTTGTCCGTGGGAGTTGGCCTGTTCAAGGCAGGCACGAACATTTCAATAAGGCGCACTCATCTCTTCGTGGAGTTATCGAGCGAACGTTTGGAGTGTGGAAAAAAAGTGGCACATTTTAAGTAAAATGCCGCAGTACACCTTCAAGAAACAACGCTCCATTGTCCTTGCAACAATGGCCTTACATAACTTCATTCGGAGACATCCATCTCGTTGGGACCCTGAGTTTAATGCTTGTGATGCTGATGAGTCTTCTTTCATTCCCTCAGAGGATGCACACCCTGCGGCAGAGAATGATATTGAAGGCGATATGTATGATGCTGCTGGAGCAGAACATATGTCTACAGTACGAGATATCATTGCCGAAGAAATATACAATGCGCGCAGGTGATCGGAAGGCGAAATATATGATGCTACTGGATTGGATGTTCTCAAGAGTCGCTGCATGTTGGAAGAATATTTATCCTACTTTCTAGAACTATGTAATAAAAGACTAATGTTATGTGTTATTTTGAAATTTTTAGTTTTTAAAAAAACAGCTTCCAAGAGTTGTTTCTCCAAACAGCCAAAATTTGCGCATCCAAACAGTCTGCAGCTTTTCAAAGAGCAGTTCTGCAAATAACAACCAAACAGACTGCAGCTTTTCAAAACAGCTCCCCAGAGATCTATTTTAAAACAGCTCTATCTGGACAGCAGCTTTTCAATCCGCCAGAGCTAAAACAAACAGACCCTAGAACAGCCCTGAAATCAGCTGCTGACGAGCTGCTCTGGGAGACTGGGACGAATACTTCAAACCCTATACAACCGAAGATTTTCTTCTTTATGCTCGTTGTTCAGGCCAATTCTGTTGAAATATGAACTAGGTGCTCCTTGTTGTCATTTTCCTGCAATAAATAATAGAAACTAATGTAGCGGTATTCAAAGGGTCATATAACCTTGGAATGGATTTTTTCCTAATTTATGAGTCTTAGGATTTGTTTGGCGCAGCTCTGGCGGCTGGAGAATCTCTATTCCAGCCGTTAGAGCTGTTTTTTAACTGTTTTGGACAGTTCCTTAACAGCAGCTTTTCAGAAATCTGGAGTTGTTTTGCAACTCTTCAAAAATCTCTCCCCCCCAGCTTCAGCTTCCGCAAAATAGCTTTCTCTCTCACAGGATTTGGAAATCTAATGGTTTCTTCAGTTGGAACATGCTTAGAGGTCGGACGGCCTTCCTCCGGCGATTCCGAGCCCCCGACGGCCTTCCTCCGGCGATTCCGAGCGCACTTCTGCACAGAACACCCAAACACTGCAGCTTTCCAAAACAGCAGCTTTTCAATCCGCCAGAGCTGTCCCAAACAGAGCCTTACGCTTTGTTTGGGACAGCTTATGCTGATCAATAATCTCTATTTAAAACGCAAAAACAGTTTTATGGTTGTTTGTTTGTGCAGCTTATATAAAATCACTTATTTTAAAATTGATGATAAGTTGATTTTTAATAAGCCATTCGGGTCCAGCTTATGACTTCTCATAAACGCTTATCTCTTAAAAAAGTCATATGAGTGATTTTTCGTCCAGATATGATTTTTTCGTTCCGACGTGATTTTTTCACCAAGGCACGATTTTTTTGTCCGGGCGCGAACTTTTCGCCCGGGCGCGATCTTTTTGCCCGGACACGATCTTTTCGCCCGGGCGCGATCTTTTCGCCCGGACGCGATCTTTTTTTCCTGACGCGATTTTTTCGCTATGACACGTTTTTTCACTAAGAAGAGTTTTTTTCGCGCATGCACAATATTTTTTGGGCCGGGCGCGATATTCACCCGTGCGGGATTTTTTCGCTCGGGCGCGGTTTTTTCGCCCTGGCGCGATTTTTTTGGTCGGGCCTGATTTTTTCGCCAGGGCGCGTTTTTTTCTCCCGGACGCAATTTTTTCGCCCGGGCGCGATTTTTTCGTCCGGGCGCGATTTTTTTTGCCCGGAAGCGTTTTTTTCGCCCGAGCGCGATTTTTCGCACTACCTCATTTTTTTCGCCCGGACGCGTTTTTTACGCCCGGGCGCGTTTTTTTCGCCCGGGCGCGATTTTTTCGCCCGGAAGCGATTTTTTTTACCCAAAAGGGATTTTTCGCCCACGCGCGGCGAGAAGTGATTTTTTCGCTCGAACGCGTATTTTTTTGCCCGGGGGTGTTTTTTTTCGCCTGGGCATGATTTTTTTCATCCTGGAGTTTTTTTCTTTTTTGTGCAGGCAAAAAATTGTATCAGGGTGAAAAAATTATGTCGGGGAAAAAATCGCGTCTGTGAGAAAAAATTGCGCCCGGGACAAAAATGTGGCCAGTCGAAAAAATCGTGCCTGAGCGAAAAAAACGCGCTCCGGCGAAAAAACCCGCGACCGAGCGAAAAAACCGTGATCGAGCAGGAAAAAACGTGCTCGAGCAAAAAAAACGCGCTCGAGCGAAAAAAACACGTCCGGGCGAAAAAATCGCGTTTATGCGAAAAAATCACGCCCGCGTGAAAAAAAAAGCGCTCGGTTGAAAAAAATCAGGCGGGCGAAAAAAACGTGATCGAGCGAAAAAACACGACCTGGCGAAAAATCACGCCCGATCGAACAAATCGCGCCCGGGCGAAAAAAATCACGTCTTGGTGAAAAAAATCGAGCTTGGGCAAAAACAATCTTGACCGGACAAAAAAAATCGTGACGGGCGAAAAAACACGCCCGAGCGAAAAACTGCCCCAAGTAAAAAAATCGTGCACGAACAAAAAAAACACGTCCAAACAAACATACCCTTATGAATAAATGAGAAATTTAGATAAGCACTTATGGCCAAACTATCCAAACAGTCGACTGCTCATTCATCATTGATTTTATAAAATCACTATACAAACATCAATTTTCAATTTGCGGCTTATTCATCATCATAAGTTGTCTCAAATAAAGCCTTAATGTGCTAGTTGTGATGTTATGTATTCCACATGCATCCTTTTTATGTACCCAAACAAAAATAATATAACTTAAGAATGAAAATGCCATGATAAGAAGTTCAGTTTTTGCCACTGTTTTGTCTTGCCAATTTTTTCTTTTTGCCACTGCTCCATCCTACTCTCCTACTGAAAGTTTTAACAGTTGTAGAAATCCTCTAATAATTCTCAAGAAGGGGTGAATAGAGAATTAAAAAAACTTCTCAATTAATTCCAGTTAACTTAGAATTTGTACTTGTACAAATTTAAAACCAAAGATTATTCACAACACAGCACAGAAATAAAGAAAGAAAATAAGGAAATATGAAGACACCAAAGCTATAGCGGTTCCTCAAAATATAGGTACATCCACTCTTCTACTACCATGATAGGAATACACTATCTCAGTGCCTTGAGTCTTTTGATAAGGAGACTTTTAGAACCAACAACTAGATCTTTTGGTAAAGAGATCTTGAACCACTAGCAACCGAGTCTTTTGACAAGGAGACTCTAAGAACCACAACTTGAATTCTCTGAAAAGAGATTCTAAAAAAATCTTTACTCAGTTAATACAAATGTGAGAGAAAGAAATTGAGAAGAAGAATTCTTCTAAATGAGTCCTCTGAGTAAAAAACTAAGGACTATTAGGCACTAAGTGTTTCTGATTCTTCAATATGATGAACCTCTTTCTAATAGAAGATTTATGGATGTTATAAGCTTTGGATCCAGTGATCTTCTCTAAATGTTCTAGTTGATTATTGGTTTCAGTACTAGAAGAGAAGATTGAGTATTGAGAAGATGAAGAATAGTCGGTTATCAGTCTATGTTCATGTTCTCTGTGTCAATGTATGTTTTGCATTCTCTTCTTTGATTATATTATCTCTGGATTATTTTGAATTGTCCCACTACAAGAAAAATGGGTTTCCGCCGTCCGCGATCAACGACATGCATTAATAGCACGACGCAGATGGTATTTTTGACTGCGTGTTGTATGATGTATGCTGCAAATAGTGTTTTAGCTTACAAAAATGACATCGTGTATTAAAAACACGTCATCAATACCAATTTTAATGGCATACAAAGAAGGCACGCTATAAGACTATAAAACAATGCCCTGTAAAACTCCATCCGGCCTCATGGGTTTTCACAGTTTTTCATAAAATCCGCGAGCCCTTTGTATAACCCGTAATTCGTCGAAATCCTAAGCGGTTAAGGAGAGCACTCGTCGAGGGAGCACTCGTAGGGTGAGCACTCATTGGGGGAGCACTCGTCGAGAGTACTCGAAGGCCCCTAGGGTCCGCCAATAGTATTTCTAGACAGCGGAGTCTGGTTGTTGGCAAACCAATTTGGATTGTATTTAGTAAAACCGAAAGACGAGATGGTGCTATTGTTAGAACAAACTTAGAATTCTATAAATAGATCCTTAAGAGAACATTTCGAGGGGGATCCAGTTCTTTTGGCTTCCTCCTCTTCAGGCTATTTTTGGTTGGTTTCGAGTGTCCTACAAGGTGTCCATCATAGCTTCTGTCTTGGGAGGGAAGCGCTCTAAGATCTTTTGAGTGTGTGGTTGGACCTCTACGCTGTGACTAAGGATCTGTTCAATAGTTCTAATCCTTAGGTCAAGTGAGCTTCCCTAGGAGAAGTAAGTATGAGGTTACCCCTTATTGGGCCCCGAACTCCACAAGAAGTCGGGTTTCAGTTCCTGACGCCACATGCTTCTCTCCCGTAAAAACCTTTCCGATCTCTATCTTCCTCATTCCTTCCTCCTCCCTATAGCGTGGAGGAATTTTTCACCATTTATCTTCCAAACAAGCAAACGCAATGTAACGCCCCGAAAATTGTAATCGAACCGGTCGCGTCCTAAGGAATTTTTGGTGCCTATATAGGGGAACACGGCCTGAGACACGGGCATGTCCAAGGTCGTGTCTTTCTCTGTATTGGTCGGTTGTGTCCAGTAAAGGACACGGCAGAAAACACGGCTATGAATAGTAACGATACGACGTGTCAAGCGTGACACGGGTGTGTCCATACCCGTGTCACCACTCTTGTCCACCAAGTGACATGACGGTTGGCGTGGCGGTTATTTGTGACACGCCCAAGGTCACGGGCGTGTCGGGACCCGACACGGGTGTGTCAGGTTGTGACACGGGTGTGTCTCAAACCGTGTCTTTTTCTGTACTCGACGAGTGTGCCTGGATTGGGGCATACGTCCTGGAACATGGTCGTGTGCAAGGCCGTGTTTGGCCTAGGATTGAGAGATTTCAGGCGAATCCGAGCCGTTCGTTTTCTTTAAACAAGATCTGACGATCCAGATTTGTTCCTGCTTTAATAAGGCCGGGAATAGATGATTAACTTCTCATTATATCTTAAGCATTCTCTTTCTAAGGAGTTAGAGAGAGGAGAGACCGGTTGAGGAAGGAAGAGGAGGAATCCGGCCGTCGGCGGAGCATCGGAGCACCGAGTCGAGAACAGAGACCGGATCCGCGGAGGAAATTGCCTTGTGAAGTTTTCCATCCGGATAGATTTTCACGGCGCAAAAGAGAACTTCAAGGGTAATGATTCTCTACTTGAGCATGTGAAGCTCTCTTTCCTTCTACATAGGAAACCCACTACCGCGAGTGTGCGGTGTTCCTTGGGATAGATGTGAATAGTCCCCCTTGTGTTGTATATAGAGTCCGGAATCGAAGTACGGACATAGGCATTGTGTGTGAAGCCTACCCGGACGTGTTGGTCTGGATCGGTGATGTTGCATATTGTATGGATTGCCGGAGAAGACTCCGTGCTATGTGTTTTTCGTATTTCTACACGGTAGATTGAAGCAGGGATCCTTAGGGATTAACTCCAAGGCGCACCCGGAAAACTGAACGGAAACGTAGTTCTGCTAACTTGGCGGCCGGGGAGCCAGCCTTGTACATAACTGGGTTGTGTGATGATTGGGAATGTATTAGGCTCCGGGAGAAGCTTGGCCCGTGCATACGTCTTAAAGTTACTAGGCGGAGTGAGCAACGGGCAAGTGGAAGCAGACCTGGGCTATACGGTTCGGTGTTAAACGCCCAAAAGTGGATCTGGCCGTTGGCATAGTCGGGAGTCTTAGACGGTGGTCAGAAAGACTAAAATGCTAACGATGTTGCCATCCCGTGGATGGTGGTGAAGCCACGGAATTGACCGAATTCACCGAAAATGTGCCCTGAGTGCACGAGGTGTTTGGCCGTGCGAGCCTACACCTGTGGCGATGTATGTTTGCACTTTGTTGTTTAGTTGGGCTAATGAAATGCAGGGAAGGAGCACCGCCGTCCCGAGTAAGGGGCATGGTCGTTATAATTTGGTCAGCTTTAGCTGACCGTTGCTTTGTTTGTCACCGTGCGGTGGAATGTTGCATGCAGGTGCTGCGGAGCCAGGTACCAAATAGCGGGCTGAAGCCCATGCTGATGAACTGGCCCTCGAAGGCCAAAGCGAATTGTTGTTTTACTTTTGTCATGTGTTGCCGGCCCGCGAGCCGATGTATGTAAAACATTACTTTGTTAAGTGAACTCTTGTAAGGCCATAAGACCAAGTACTTTCAGTGTATTTGTTATTTCTTTCCTATGATTGTAAGTGGGCATTCATGATAGTTGTTATTCAATTATGGGTTCTTTCAAACTGTTTAAAAGCTTTCTCTAGAATGCTCTGAGTTAGGGTGAGTAGTTGTAGTTGATTTTTGATATTCTTATGTAACCCTTCCGACTGTCAGTGGTATATAGCGTCGGGTTCCAGCTGGACCTTCTGCTATATGTCATACGACGGATGGGGGTGTTACAATTTGGTATCAGAGGGAGGTGTCGTTCTTCTTTATTTGAATTCGTGGGCGAATTCTTTTAAGGGGAGGTGAGCACATGTATGTGCGTCATCGTTATGACATAAAAGAACCCATGAATGTCCACTTAGGAATGAAAAATACACTTGTTCTGAGGAACCTGAGTGTTCCAATGATTGCTTTTAACAATCAGTATGTCGCCTAATCAAGGGTTTATACTACTATAGGTAACTAGGAGCGGTGCTGGGAAATCAGAATGTCCGCGATCGGCGGAAAGTAGTGCACCGAATGACGTGCCTACAACACCCCCTTCAACAGAAACCATCAGATTGGTGGTTGAAGCAGTATTTGCTATGATAAATGCCTAACCTGTAAGGCAAGTGCAACACGCACCACCTATTAATGATCAAGAATCGATTAGGGTGGCAGAGTCGGTAGTGCTAGAACGCGTGGCAATTGATCAAGTGGCACCAAGGAAAGTTACGGAGAAGCAACTCAAGCATGTAATGAGCTTTAATCCTCTGGTGTTCAACGGGATTGGAACGCTAACTCAAGCTGAGGACTGGCTCTCTATGATGAAGAGATTCTTGATGGCCACAGAAACTGTGGAGTGGTAGAAGACCACCATAGTGACCTTCCTATTGGCTGGTGAGGCGAGGCTGTGGTGGGAAGAGTTGGAGGTTCATCTCTTAGTGGGAAGGCAACTTGCTTATGTGCCTATGGAGGAATTCTCAAGGTTGTTTTTGGCCAGATACCTACCCTCTACTCAAAAGCTTGAGATGGAGAATCAGTACCTTGGTTTGACTCAGGGAGACAGAAGCGTGGATGAGTGTCTCCACGAGTTTACACGGTTGGGCCGTTATGCTGGTGCTATGTTTACTGAGGAGGAGCGGAAGACCAACCGATTTTATGAGGGTCTATGTGGCGACCTACAACTACTCCTTGTTGGTCCTAAGGCGCAGGGCTTCCTAGCCTTGTTCAATTCGGCCCGGTCATTGGAAAAGGTCGTGAAGAAAGTGCAAAAGAAGAAGGACCCAGGGGAAAAGAAGTCAGAGTTCAAAGTGCCGAATTCAAAGTCGGGTTTACGCAGATGGAACAAGAAGCTGAAGACTTCAAGCTCAGCCCCTTCGTTTGGTGCGACGGGGCAACCACAAGTCGAGTCCCAGGAGCTTGCTACAACTATGGAAAGATGGGGCATTTTGTACGTGAATGTAGGAGCAGACGTGCAAAGTCCGAGAGGAAGTATGGAGCAACTTATGAAGAAAAAGGGAAGGCGGTAGAGTCAACCACATCCCACCATGCTCCAGCCCAGCCTAGAGTATATAATCTTGGTCTATAAGTGTTCATAAAGCAAGCTGACGTGGTGACAGGTATGAGTTAGATTATAGCAGTTTAGCTTTATGTAGTTGTTAACTTTTTACATGTTAGCTTATAAATGTTTGTGCTAGGCTTTGTGTTAATTTTCGATTGTCCGGCGAGAGACCTGTTTGATACGGGAGCTTCGCATTCCTTCTTGTCTGAAAGATTCGTATCCCGCATCGGAGTTCCTCCTTTGGTGGAAAAGGACAAGGTTGATGTGTTGTTGCCCAATGGGTGCTCAATGCGCGCGGATAGAATCTGTATGGTAAAGATATGAATTGGGGATCAGGAGTTTGACTTGTCAGCGTCGGTACTGCCTTTAGTGGAGTTCGACGTAATCTTTGGTATGGACTGTCTCTCGGAGCAGCGAGCATGCATTGATTGCAACTGAAAGGAAGTTAAATTGATACTAAATACTTGTCGGGAGACTATGTTTGCGGGCATGAAAGGGTCGAGCAAGATTTTGATGTCAGCTCTTCAGGTGATTAGGGCAGTTTGGTCTGGGGCAGAGTTGTTTGTCACATTATTGCAGGCTTCAACGCCTAAACCTTATCTGGGAAGTATTTCAGTTGTGTCCGAGTATCCTGATGTGTTCCCAGACGATCTCCCTGGATCCCCTCCTCAGCGAGAGATTGATTTTACAATTGAGCTGGTGCCGGGTGCCAAACCGGTGTCACGCTCTCCGTATCAGATAGCGCCTAAGGAGATGGCGGAGCTGAAGGTGCAACTACAAGAGTTGTTGGAACAAGGGTATGTGAGTCCAAGTTCGTCGTCATGCAGCGCACCGGTCCTCTTCGTTAAGAAGAAGGATGGGAGCTTGCGACTTTATATTGACTATCGGGAGTTGAACAAGCTTACGGAAAAGAATAAGTATCTGATCTAAAGGATTGACGATCTATTTGATCAGTTGGTTGGGTCAATAGTATATTCGAAGTTAGATCTAAAATCTGGATACTACCAATTAAGGATAAGGGAAAGCAACATCCCAAAGACAGCATTCAACACGCGGTTTGGTCATTACAAGTTCACGGTCATGCCGTTTGGGATTATCAATGCGTCATCCGTGTTTATAGATCTGATGAACAGGACGTTCAGAGAGTACCTGGATCGTTTCATGATAGTATTTATTGACGATATTTTGGTGTACTCGCAGTGTGAGGATGATCACTACAAGCATCTGCATATGGTGTTGGAGACGTTGAGGAAGAATCAGTTGTATGCTAAGTTATCCAAGTGTGAGTTCTGGTTATCCTCGGTAGCGTTCTTTTGTCATATTGTTAGTGGAGAAGGGAGAGCGGTGGATCCGACAAAGATAGTGGCGATACGGGAGTGGCCTGTGTTGACTACAGTGGCAGAAGTCCAGAGCTTTCTAGGGCTTGCCGGCTATTATAGGCACTTCGTAGAAAACTTCTCGCGGATAGCGCTACCACTCACGACGTTGACAAGGAAGTATCAAAAGTTTGTGTGGTCGCTAGAGTGCGAGCAAGCTTTTGAAGAATTGAAGAGGCGGTTGACCACAGCGCCTATTTTACGTTCACAGAGTGGGACTGAAGGGTTTGAAATCTATAGTGATGCTTCGGGCAGTGGTTTGGGTTGTTTTCTACAGCGTGGGAGCGTGATAGCCTATGATTCGCGACAATTGAAGGTTCACGAGAGGAACTATTCGGTCCATGACTTGGAATTATCGGCCGTGATATTTGTTATGAAGCTGTGGAGGCACTACCTATACGGTGTGAAGGTTGATATCTACACCAATCATAAGAGCCAGAAGTACTTGTTATATCAGAAGGACCTGAACATGAGGCAGTGGAGGTGGATGGAGTTCATGGGGGACTACACTTCAAGATATATTATGTATCTGTGAAAGGAAATGCTGTAGCGAATACGTTGAGTCATAGGGCCCCTGCGCAGGCAAACTGGTTGATGGTACATGTTGAGAGTTTTGTCTGTGATTTGGAGGCATTGGAGATCTCTTGCGTTGACAAGCAGACTAGTGTCAAGGCGAAATTGTATTGGATAGAGGTACAGTATGACCTAGCTGATAGGATTTGGCAGGCTTTGGTTCAGGATAGCAGCATGAAGCAAATCTTAGATGAATCTTTGGATGGGTCAAATTCCTAATTTGCTATTGAGGATGGGTTGCTGAGGAGGGACGGTCGACTATGCGTCCCTAGTGCTGATAATCTTCGGGAGGAGTTGATGTACGAGGCTAATCATACCAAGTACTCAATCCACCCGGGGAGCACGAAGATCTATAAAGACATGAAGAAGTTATTCTGGTGGACTGGATTAAAGAAGGATGTAGAACTTTATGTGGCCAAGTGCCAAACATGTGCCTTGGTGAAGGCGGAGTGCCAGAAGCTCGGAGGTTTCTTAAAGTCCTTGCCTATTCCGGAGTGTAAGTTCGATGACATTTCTATGGATTTTGTGCATGGTTTGCCAAAGTCGCAGAGGGGAAACGACGCCATCTGGGTGGTTTTTGATAGATTGACAAAAGTGTCGCACTCCATTCCGAATAGGAAGGAAGATCCGGTATATAAGTTTGCCAAACTTTATGTGGATAATATTGTACGATTGCATGGTGTGCCCTGCAGTATTGTTAGTGACCGAGATGGACGCTTCACGTCAAATGACTGGAGGCTGGTGCATAGATTGTTGGGAACTAGGCTGAGTTTCAGCACAGCCTTTCATCTGCAAACGGATGGTCAGACCGAGAGGGTCAACAAGTCGATGGAGGACATGTTCCGCACGTGCGTCTTGGATTTCAGAAAGTAGTGGGAAGACCATCTGTACATGATGGAGTTTGCATATAATAACAACTATCAAGCGAGTATTAGAATGGCGCCTTTCGAGGCCTTGTATGGGAGAAGGTGTCGCACGCCGTTGTCTTGGTTGGAGACAGGCGAGTCTAAGTTATACAAACTTCATGCGATGGAAGACGCCACTTCAATGATACGTACAATTCAGGAACGGTTAAAGATAGCTCAGGACAGGAAGGCAAAATAATATAACGCCAAGCATAGGAATGTGGAGTTCGGTATTGGCGACTGGGTGTATTTGAAAATCAAGCCATTAAAGGGTGTCTCGCGGGTTCGACGCTTGAAGAAGCTGAGTCCGATATACCTTGGACCATTTGAGATCTTTGAGCGAGTTGGTGAAGCAGCGTATCGACTAAAGCTGTCAGTGGAATTGAGTGGGCTACACGATATGTTCCACATATCGATGTTACGGAAGGCGGTGCAAGATCCTTTGAAGGTCATTGCGGTCGATCAAGTGCCGGTTGATAACGGATTGACGGCAAAGGTCAAGCCAGTACGCATTGAAGATTTTGAAGTCAAACGATTTCGCAATAAGGAAATCATGATGGTTAAAGTCTGTTGGGATAACTGCGGATGTGAGGAGCTTTCATGGGAGCGAGAGCAGACTATGTTGGAGGAATACCCCGAGTTATTCGGGACGAAATTCTTTTAAGGGGGGGAGATTTGTAACGCCCCGAAAATTGTAATCGAACCGGTCATATCCTAATTAATTTTTGGTGCCTATATAGGGGAACATGGCCTGGGATACGGGCGTGTCCAAGGCCGTGTCTTTCTCTGTGTTGGGAGGCTATGTCCAGTAAAGAACACGGCAAAAAACATGGCTATGAACAATAGCGACACGGGCGTGTTAAGCGTGACACGGGCGTGTCCATACCTGTGTAACCACCCGTGTCCACCAAGCAACGTGACGGTTGGCATGGCGGTTATCTGTGACACGCCCAAGGTCACGGGCGTGTCGGGACCCGACACGGGCGTGTAAGGTTGAGACATGGGTGTGTCTCAGCCCTTGTCTTTTTCTGTACTCGACGATTGTTCCTGGATCAGGGTACACAGCCTAGAACACGGCCGTGTGTAAGGCCGTGTTCGGCCCAGGATTGAGAGATTTCAGGCGAATCCGAGCCGTTCATTTTCTTTAAACAAGATCTGACGGCCCAGATGTGTTCCTTCTTTGATAAGGCCGGGAATAGAGGATTAATTCCTCATTATCTCTTAAGCATTCTCTTTCTAAGGTGTTAGAAAGAGGAGAGACCAGTTGAGGAAGGAAGAGGAGGAATCCGGCTGCCGGCGGAGCATCGGAGCACCGAGTCGAGAACTGAGACCGGATCCGCGGAGGAAATTCCCTTGCGAAGCTTTCCATCCGGATAGATTTCCATGGCACAAAAGCGAACTTCAAGGGTAACGATTCTCTACTTAAGCAAATGAAGCTCTCTTTCTTTCTGCATAGGAAACCCGCTACCGCGAGTGTGCGGTGAGTGTGCGGTGTTCCTTGTGGTAGATGTGAATAGTCCCCCTTGTGCTGCATATAGAGTCTGGAATCGAAGTACGGACATAGGCATTGTGTGTGAAGCCTACCCAGACGTGTTGGTCTGGATTGGTGATGTTGCATATTGTATAGATTGCCGGAGAAGACTCTGTGCTATGTGTTTTTCATGTTTCTACACGGTAGATTGCAGCAGGGATCCTTGGGGATTAACTCCAAGGCGCACCCGGAAAACTAAGCGGTAACGTAGTTCTGCTAACTTGGCGGCCGGGGAGCCAGCCTTGTACATAACTGGGTTGTGTGATGATTAGGAATGTATTAGGCTCCGGGAGAAGATTGGCCCGCGCGTACGTCTTAAAGTGACTAGGCGGAGTGAGAAACGGGCAAGTGGAAGCGGACCTGGGCTATGTGGTTCAGTGCTAGATGCCCAAAAGTGGAACTGGTCGTTGGCATAGTCGGGAGTCTTATATGGTGGTCAAAAATACTAAAATGCTCACGATGTTGCCATCCTGGGGATGGTGGTGAAGCCAAGGAATTGACCGGATTCACTGAAATTGTGCCCTGAGTGCACGAGGTGTTTGGTCGTGCGAGCCTACACCTGTGGCAAAGTATGTTTGCACTTTATTGTTTAGCTGGACTAATGAAATGCAGGAAAGGAGCACCGTCGTCCCGAGTAAGGGGCGGGGTCGTTATAATTTGGTCAGCTTTAGCTGACCGTTGCTTTGTTTACCACCGTGCAGTGGAATGTTGCTTGCAGGTGCTGCGGAGCCAGGTACCAAATAGCGGGCTGAAGCCCATGCTGCTGAGTTGGCCCTCGAAGGCCAAAGCGAATTGTTGTTTTACTTTTGTCATGTGTGGCCGGCCTGCGAGCCGATGTATGTAAAACATTACTTTGCTAAGTGAACTCTTGTAAGGCCGTAAGGCCAAGTACTTTCAGTGTATTTGTTATTTCATTCCTATGGTGGTAAGTGGACATTCATGATATTTGTTATTCAATTATGGGTTCTTTCAAACTGTTTAAAAGCTTACGCTAGAATGCTCTGAGTTAGGGCGAGTAGTTGTAGTGGATTTTTGATATTCTTATGTAACCCTTCCGACTGTCCGTGATATATGGCGTCGGGTTACAGTTGGACCTTCTGCTATATGTCATACGACGGATGGGGGTGTTACATGCAACACCAGCAGCCGCACTAGGCCTCCTTTATCCAGAGGATTTCCGCAATTTCCAATAGTTCTGAGCATTTCTTCGGCAATTCCGCATTTTCTTCTGTGATTTTCGTGATTTCCCAACGATTTTCCGCCTCTTCCTCCTTGTTTTCTCCCGACCATGAAGAGATATACCTAAACTTAGTAGTCAATAGTCTTCTAAGTTTCACTGCTCGTTACCCTAGCTTTGGTTGGCACCATAACAATATGGCAACAAGTGAAGAATGCATTCCATGTGATTTTGCTTTGGTAATCATATTTTAATTTCTTTGGATTTATTTCTATGTGATTTTGCTAATTATAGGCAAGCTTGGGCCCTCCTGATTACTCACCACCCCGTATTTGATCCTTCAGAACATGAATGATGACGTTTTCTTGATACATTTTGTTGTGTTTCATCTTTAGTCTATTAGATTACATCGTCAAACTCATCTGGCATACATTCATAGCTTTATCTTCAGGTGCTTATAGTAGATGTTTAAAAGCAAGTATTACAGAAGCATTTGTTTCTTTTTTATTCTTCTCTATTAAACATTTCTCAAGTCATTCTCGGTTTTGAGTCATTCTCGATTTTGATGGTCGTATAACGAAGATTCTTGCAGTTTTAAGGCAAATAGAGAGCCTGTTAGATCGATCGAAAACTACAATGTTAACATACATATTTCTACTCATGTTTAGATAGATAGGTTAACCTATTTGTTAATATGAGTACATGTCCTGAAAGCTACAATGTTAACTTATTTGTTTTGCTGGAATTATTAAACTTGGGTATCGTAGCTTTTGAAGAAATGTTGCTTCTTCTCTTGTGTGTTGTTGAATGAATTTGATTACTGTGTTGATGTATGTACATGTTGAATATTTTATTACTGCGTTGATGTGTGCACAAGTTGAATTGGATTCACAGTGTTTTAATTTTGGTAATAAAAAACCACATCCACAACGTGCTTGGTGCGTTGTTAATATTAAAACATGTGACGCATGTGATACACTGCCAATATAGGAATTTGCATCCTGCTTTGTGTGTTGCGAAAACTTACTTCATTTTTTCTCCAAATACTTGTCGCAGCAGTTTTCTATGCGTCGTTATTACCTCTTACTCCAACGCGTTATGTCCGCCATTAATATAGGAATCAACAACGCTCCATACACGCTATCGATAGATTGCTACTAACGATAGTGTTGAACTTGGCGGCGAGCATATATGCATCGTTAATCACATTCCGCAACGCATATCGCGTGCTGCGGAAACCCATTTTTCTTGTAGTGTCCCTTTAATGGCATAAAGTCTTCAGAAGTAATGTTGATATATTCTTCCAAAAATACTTCAATCAATCTCGATATTTTCTTCAAAAACTTTCTTTAAAATCATCTCTGAATCTGATAAACAAATCTTTCATTTAGACTGTTTTCTAACGGTTAAAATTGTTTGAATAAATTCCATTAAAGTTTCATGAAATAAGCCTGAAATAACTCTCTGAATTTTCCATTCTGAACTGTATTCGACGCTACGTCGACTTCAAATAAGAGTAACGTCAACTTCCTACTTCTGTATAAAATTAATCTATTGCCAAAGTTACATTGATATTTTATTGACGTATACGTCAACTTATATCTTGAAGTAGCGTCGTCTCAACATTCTGTAGTTGCTCTGAGTCCTAGTCATATTAACATCGACTTCAAGTTGATGTTGCGTCGACTTCTAGTCGACGCAAGTTTGTTTTTCTTGACTTTTTTCTACAAATTAGAGTGTCTTAGCTCATGTCATTGACTCTACTGACTTTTTAGGACTTGTATGACAATATTACCCTCTTTATACAACATGAGTAATCAACCTATGGAGTAAAATCACTTTTAATATAATTTGTTTAGTTAAATCACAAAGGTTTTTCCCAACAATCTCTCCCTATTTGCTTAACAAATTTTACAAGTTTTCAATTATGATTTTACAAAAATAAAACATGAAATTTCTAGAATAATTTAAGTGCATATGAAAACTGATCGGGATGAGGCTCCATTTATAGGCTTGGGTGTGCATTTAATCACTTACTCATAATTTCTCCTATTGTGGAGATCTTGGGTTTGACCGGTCAACCCCCCCCCCCCCATGATCTCCACCACAATAGGAGAAATCATGAGGGCCTCCCATTCAACAACTACCGTCGCCGCCAGCCGCAGCTCGCCGACCGTCGTCGCCGACCGCCGCCACCGTCGCCGGCCGCTGCTGCCAACCGCCGCCTCCCGCCGCCGCCCGTCGATGCCGGTCGACGACCGCTGCCATCCGTCGTCGCCACTTGCAGGTTGGCCACCGTTTGATCACTACAAAGCATCCATCGCCTTCCGATCTACAGGTAACCACCCACTAAACCACCAAGTTAGTGGGGGGCACCACAACCACCTCCTGAAGGCTATAAAAGAAGCCTCAGGCCTCCTCATTTCTCACCTTTTGGCTCCCCGAGTCTTCTTCCTCCTCAGGCTAGAGCTCTATCGAACTCCTCCCTCGAGTCATCTCCAAGCCGCCTACGAGCCGGAGAAACGCCCAAGTCCCCAAGTGCACAGAAAAGGGAAGAAGACGACCACCACCGCGCTCAAGCACACCAGCTACCAAGCAGCATCCAGCACTCCTTCGGCGCAGCCTGTTGCCCATCGCGAGTCATAAAATTCTCTCTCTCACCACCAAGTTATTATGAGGAGCGGTCTGTTGCCCTCGATTCTCCAAACATATTGTAACCGCAAACTGATAGTGGACTTTGACCGGCACAGATCCGGTCACGTGGTTTTTTACCTAGTTGAGGGGTTTTTCCACATTAAAACCTCTTGTGTCAACTCTCAATTCTCATTAACTGTGTGTGCGCTCGACGGTCCCGAGAGCTAAGGCGGTCCAGTTTATTCCGGTCCGATCGGGACGCCGAGTTAGTCCACAACAGTTTGGCGATGTCTATGGGAACACAATCCCTAACATCCTTCAGAAGTCAAGACCTCCCTCCTTGCAACATCCAAGCTCCGCTTCAATGGCGAAAAGAAGCACCCGCACAACTGAATGATCCGTCCCAAAAGGACACACTGAAACAGCACGCTCTCATTCTCTGGTGAACGTGTCATTAACCGCTGAGGCCGCTTTTGCGCCTATCACCGCCCTTGAGGGGTGAGTTCGCCAAAAGGAGGTGCAGTAGACTGAAATGCTTACTCTGCTCAAAAATCTGGGAGCGCCTCCTACTTATCCTCTAGCACCAGCTAACCCGCCACTTCCATATCATGGCAGGGCGCAAGAAGCTCCAAGATAAGAGACGCACGAAGAATACTCTGATGCTGCCAGATCCACTCACCAGGCTCGATGAGGAACTGAAACTAGGCGACGCCGCCACAATTGGGGATACGAGGCCCGACTTCCCCCACTCGAAAGGTTTACCCGGGAAGAAATTTGGGAGGTGATCGCAGAAGAATACCGGCAAGTGGGCCGACGGGATATTCATACTCGCCGACCACTCTACCAAGGCTCCCCCTCGCACCACAAATCCTGGCTCATCCAATTCCGCATGGTTTCAAGCTGCCGAATATCGAGACATTCGACGGAACAGACGACCCGTTGGAACATGTCAACCACTTCACTACCATCATGAGAATCTACAACGCCTCTGACCAGTTTCTCTGTCAAGTCTTCCCAGCAACTCTCAAAAGGCAGGCCCACACATGGTTTCACTCCTTGAGGGTGGTCACCATCACCAACTTCACAGAGCTTACAAGACTGTTCGCGGATCAGTTTATAGTAAATCGGAGGATCGTCCACGACCCTTCCAACTTATCAGGTATCCGCTAGAATGAAGGAGAATCTTTGAAGGACTTCTTCCACAGGTTCTCAGCAGAAGCTCGCCAAATCCCAAATGTCGACCTAGAGCTCATGAGAGGAGTGTTTCTTGGTGGTCTCCATCCTAGCGGCTTCTATTCAGCGTTAATGAGGGAAACCATCCCTAGCTACCCCGACCTCCTACATCGCGTAGAGGTGCAGATTGTGGTCGACGAGGCTATTCAAGCTCATCGTCAACAGTTCGACGGGAACCAGAAGCGCGAGAGGGAAAAGGAACTGGCCCCTTAGCACCAAGAAGGAAGATTCTGAGAAGAACGTCGGAACGGGCAATGCCGACGTGACTACCAGAGAGATCAGTCACCCCGGGATTTCACTCCCCTCAATACCACGCGCACCAACATACTCTACGCAATCCAGAATGAGTCGGCCCTGTATCGTCCTAAACAGCTGGATCATAACCCTAAGAATGACCAGTCAAAGTACTGTGAATTTCATCGAAGAACAGGGCACACTACTGAAGATTGTGCCCGCTTGAAGGAGGAAATCGAGTGTCTTGTTCGTCTGGGGTTGCTCAGAAGATTTTTATAGGGGCGCCTACAAGACCAGCAAGACCCACCTATGCTACCAATAGATCAACAAAATGCCCCGCAAGGAGGAGCCGGTGGTAGGCAGATGGTCAGAAACATCGAGACCATTGTCGGATCACCCGTTCTTTCCGCTCAGATACTCTCGGTGTGCACGCGGGGGGGAACTCACGAAGATAAGAAGTGTAGGCAAGACACCACAATAACTTTCGAAGATAAAGACCTCGAGGGGCTCTGAATGTAACACCCCAAATCCCGATTTGGAATTTAGGTTGGATGACACGGCTTGGGACACGGGCGTGTCCCAGGGCATGTCAAGCTTTCAATACTCGAGTGGGTCTCGAGTAGGACTCGAGTGAGCGTCGAGTGTGTCACACGGCTTGGGACATGGGCGTGTCCCAGGGCGTGTCCTGCTCGGTTTCCATGGCGGTTAGTGGCGTTGAGGCATTGAGTGTAGAACACGGCCTGTGACATGGGCGTGTCACAAAGGCGTGTTCGGCACACGGCCAAGGACACGGTCATGTGCCTTAGCCGTGTGCTTCTCGGGAGAGTTGGTCCTGTGTCGAGTGAGGAACACGCCCCTCAACATGGGCGTGTGCTTACTGACACGGGCGTGTCAGGGCTTGACATTGGCGTGTCATAGCCCGTGTTCTGGCCTGGATTGAGTCGGTTCCTTGCCGCTTAGGGGAACACGGCCTGTGGCACGGGCATGTCACAAGCCGTGTCAGCTAGGAAAAATGATTCTAGGGCAAATCTTGGTCTTCCAATTCCTTCTATTTGGATCCTATGGTCCAAGCTATTCCCGCAGTGATAAGACTGTGGAATGAGATGGCCTTCTCATTTGGTCTAAGATCACTCTCTTTCTAAGCAAGAGAGAATGGAGAGCTTGGAGGAGGAAGAAGAAGAGGATTTCGGCCGCCGGTGGAGCTTCAACGGTCTGACACGAGATCTGAGTCCAGTGTTGTGGAGGCAAGGCCGTCGCGGTGATTACCATCCAGCTAGTTTCTCCATGACTCCGAAGCAACCGTCAAGGGTAACGATCTCCTTCTTGGATAAGTGAAGTCCTACTTTATGCATGTGCATGGGATCCTCCACCAAGAGGTGGAAAGCATAAGCGATTCCAACGGTTGAGTCTGCATCTAGAGCCGGAAATGTGTAGTACGGCATAGGCATGCTGTGTGAAGCCCATCTTGACTGGTAGTCTGGATTGGTGATGCTTATATTGCGAACCGGAGAAGACTCCGTGTATATAACGAGTAGCTTGCGGAGATGGTGAGAATGCTTGTGAATTATTGTAAGGAAGCTTTGCATAGCTCCTTTGGTTGTATGCTCTGCTTGTGCGGAGAGATGGATTGAGAGGAAAGCGGCACTGTGTGCTGGTGTTATGAGAAATTGGCTGGTAGCAATGCAGATGTGTGGTTTCACGGGCTTGTTACCCTCTAGTGGGAAGTTGATCTAGAGGTACTGTGTACCTGCGTTGTGAGCGGTCGATTAGTGGAGATGCAGATGTATGGTTTCACGGGCTTGTCACACTACGAGGGTAGGCCGACCTATAGTGCTCATTCGTTGCCGTGAGGTGAATACCTCTGAGTGGTTTGGGTGTGTGAGGTCTTCAACAGGGGTTTGAAGGCTTATGCCCGGCAAACAAGCTAATCACCTCAAATCGGTGGTGGAACCTAGAGGTTATCGGTACCACCATAAGCGTGCCCTGAGTGCACGGAGCGTCTGGTACGAAGGCCAGCGTTTGTGATGTGATTTTAGCAGATATATAGTTGTGATTGTATTGCATGGAGGGAAGGAACCACTTCCTCGGGTAAGGGGTAGGGTCGTTATAATTGGTCAGTTGAATGTTGATCGTTGCTTTGTTGATCACCCTGGGGTGGACGTCCATATGCAGGTGTTGCGGGCTAATTGGATTGAGCGGGCTGAAGCCCTTGCTGCTGCTTCTTGTAGGCCCTCGAAGGCCGTGCGAAGCTTTGGATTTCATATGTGGTCGGCCTGCATGCCGATGTATGAAATCATATTGTGTAAAGAGCAACTTGTAAGGCCTTAAGGTCGTGAGTGTTTGAGTTGTAAATATTCCTAGTGTTATATATAAATGGGTTGTTTATATATTTGTAGTGGACATTCATTGGTTGAGTTCGTTCAATTTATAAACTTCCGCTAGAATGCTCTGGGTTAGGGTGAGATGTTATTTTGGTATTAACCTGTGACCTCGCTGTCTATTTGTGGCATATAATGTGGGGCCCCGGCCGGACCTTCTATTATATGTTATTTAACAGGTCGGGTTGTTATAATTTGGTATCAGAGGCCCCCTCGGTTTTCCTCTTTCGAATTCATGGCTGAATTCTTTTGTCGGGTGGCGAGCACGTGTACGTGCGAACCGTTTTAACATAATTGAACTCAAGAATGTCCACTAGGAATGTGAGGGTTTGGGCATGTTTGCCGTTTTGGATTGGAGGTTATTAATATCTTGTTCACGTATAGGTTACAAGGAGCGGAGCTGGGCAGTCTGAGCTCCAACGTTCGGATGAGAGTGCGACACCAGTTGAGGTGCCCACACCTCCTCCTTCTGCGGAAACCGTACGCTTAATTGTGGAGGCGGTATTTGTTATATTGCAAGCACAACCTATTGGGCAGGCAAGGCCTGCAGTGGAGCAAGTACAGGTTGGGGCGAGTCAAGAGTGTGTTGAAGCTCGGATTGATGAGAAAGCAGTGGACGAGCAACTGAAGCTGTTTATGTATTTTCATCCACCTACGTTTTTCAGGGCGAATTCCCCAACGCAGGCGGAGGATTGGCTCTCAAGAGTGAAGAGGATTCTGACAGCGATCAGGATTGATGAGGAGCAGAAAGTCACTTTAGCCACTTTCCTGCTGGAAGGAGAGGCGTGGCTTTGGTGGGATGAGGTCAAGATGCACCAGTTGGCAGGCATGGGCCTGGGAGAGATTTCGATGGAGGAATTCTCCAGATTGTTTTGGGCAAAATATTTGCCAGTATCACGGCAAATTGCGATGGAGAATGAATTCCAACGTCTAGTGCAGGGTGAGAAGATGGTTGATGATTACCTACATGAGTTCACCAGGCTAGGGCGCTATGCGGGGTCTACGTTTGCGGAAGAGGCGCGGAAGACAAATAGGTTCTATGAGGGACTTCATGATGAGTTGCGGTTGGCCCTCCTGAGTTCAATGAACCAAGGCTTCCAAGCCTTAGTAGATACAGCCTGTGCGCTGGAGAAAGATGTGAAATGGGTGCAGGACAAGAAGAACTTGGCAGGGGAGAAGCCAGAGTTCAAAGTTCCACAGTCCGAACAATCAGAGTTTAGGAAACGAGACAAGAAGAGGTTAGGGCCCGCTGAACAAACGTCTTCGAAAGTTGCTTCGGGAGCAACGTATGGGCAAGGACGTGTGGAGATGCGTACATGTTTTTGGTGTGGTAGGGTGGGACATGTCGCCCGCAATTGTTGGATTGGCCCTTCAAAGAATGAGAAAAAGTCTGGTGCGTTCGATGAGGAAAAGGGAAAGGCAGTGGCGGAATCATCTGCATCGTGAGCGCAACCGCACGTGTACACTCTCGAAGTATAGGAGCCGCAAAGCTCAAATCATGAAGTACAGCAGCCTCGGGTGTAATACCCCGAAACTCAAAAGAGTGACGGGTGGTGTTTTGAGCCAAATCAGGGTTTTGGTAGAGGTGACACAGCCTGTGACACAAGCGTGTCCCAGGGCGTGTCATGCTCGGGTTCGGCGATGGTCGTATGGTCGACAAAATTCCTATCAGCGGTCGTCGGGGAAGTGAACACGGCCTGGGACATGGGTGTGTCTCAGGGCGTGTCAGCCACTCAAAGCTTTCCACTCAATGATCGTTAAGTGAGGGCACACGGCCTGACACACGGGCGTGTCAGTGGCTGTGTGCTGCTCGGGAAGTTTTCGGTTTTGTGCTGAGGGAGCTACATGGCCTGGTACATGGGCATGTCCCAGGGCGTGTCTAGAACACGGCATGTGACATGGGCGTGTCACATGTCCGTGTCGTGCTCTGGACATTTTGGACCTGTGTCGATGGAGGAACACGCCCAGCTACACGGGCGTGTACTGGATGACATGGGCGTGTCAAGACTGACACGGGCGTGTCAAGTGCCCATGTTCTTTTCGGGATGCGACAGTTTTGGTGTCGATTGAGGCACACGGCCTTGGACACGGGAGTGTCGCAAGCCGTGTTCGGCCAAGGAAGTTCATTTTAAGTGCGAATTGTGGTCGTCTGTTTCCTTACTTTGGGATCTAATGGTTCAGGGTTGTTCTGGTTGGGTTTTAAGACAGGAATAGGGTTCAAACCCTCATTTCTTTTTGGTCCAGTCTCTTTCTAAGTCCTAGAGAGAAGGGAGAGAAAGGAGGAAGAAGGAAGAGGGATATCCGGCCGCCGGTGGAGCCTCAGAGCTCCGATTCTTAATCTGAGTCCAGATCCGCAAAGGCGAGGCCGATACGGTGCTTTCCATCCGACTGGATCGTCATGGCGCCGATGAGAAATGCTAGGGTAACGATTCTCATATTTAGCATGTGAAGCTCTTCTTCTTTTGCATAGGGAAAACCCTCTCCCGCGAGTGTGCGGTGAGTTGTAGTGTTCCTTGGGGTAGATATGCAAAGTCCCCCTTGTTTGCATGTAGAGTCCGAAATCAAAATGGACATAGGCATGGTGTGTGAAGTAAACCGGACAAGTTGGTCTGGATCGGTGATGTTTTACTATGCATTGTTAGTCGAAGAAGACTCCGTGCCCTTTTGTTATTTTCGGGTTTCTACGTGGTAGATTGCAGCAGGGATCCTTTGGGATTAACCCCAAGGCGCACCCGGAAATTTGGGTAGAAGGGTAATTCTGCCATCATTTGTGGTCCGGGATCCATCATTGTACATAACTGGGTTATGTACGTTGGTTGATTGATTTACGGGTTACGGGGAAACTTAGCTCGCGCCGATGATTTTTAGTTTCGTGGCAGTGTGAGCAGCGAGTTGAGTGAACCGTACCTGCTCTATGTGGTTCGGTTTAGCGGCCTGTCGATGGCATAGAGGGAGGGTCTTCGGCTTAAGCCATGAAGACTTTATTGCTCACGAGTTTGTCGTCCTGGGGACGGTGGTGGACCGAGTCCACCGTGTAAGTGCCCTGAGAGCACGGGGTGTGCAGCCGTGTGTGCTTACACCTGTGATGAAGTGTGCTTAAAGTGTACTTTCGCAATCTTGGTTGTTTATACTAATACATGTGTAGGGAAGAAGCTTTGCCGCCCCGAGTTTGGGGGAGGAATCGTTATAATTTGGTCAGCTTTAGCTGACCGGTATTCTTGTTTGCCACCGTTGCGGTGAATTGTGCTTGCAGGTGCTGCGGAGCCGAGCGACAAATAGCGGGCCAAAGCCCAAGTTGTTGAGCCGGCCCTCGAAGGACTTGGTTGTTTACTTATTTAATTCATGTGTGGCTGGCCTGCGAGCCGAAGTTTGTAAGACACTGATTAATTATTGTAAACTCTTGTAAGGCCATAAGGCCAGTACTTTTGTGTATTATGTAGTTCATTCCTATTGGGTTTTGTTAGTGGACATTCGTGCCTGTGGCTGGGTTCTTGCTTGTGCAACTTAATAAATTGCTTCCGCTAGATGCTCTGTGTAGGATCTGTGTATTGGTTGAATGGTTTCATCTAGTAACCCACCAGTCTGTCTGTGGTATATGGCGTTGGGCCCCGGCCGTACCTACTATTATATGCTATGTGACGGATATGGGTGTAACAATTTGGTATCAGACAACCGGTTTCAGTCATGCTTAAATGAATTCGTGGACTAATTCACTTAAGGGGGTGGTGAGCACATGTGTGTGCGTCATCGTTATAACATAAAAAACCCATGAATGTCCACTTAAGAATGAAAATACACATGTTTGAGGAACCTGCGTGTTCCTATTATTGCTTTATGCAATTTTGTTCGGTCTCTTATTGGTGTTTTGTACAACTATAGGTGTCCGCGAGTGGAGCGTGGCAGTCTGACCGCACATTCTCTGAGAAAAGTACCGCACCATGCGATTTGCCTGAGACCCCTACTTCTTTTGAAACCATAAGAATGGTAGTTGAAGCAGTGTTCGCTGTGACCAACGCACAACATGGATGAAATGTGCAACCCTCTGTCCCTGAGATGTCCCCAATACCGGGCGGTGTGATGGAGAAAATGACATTTAGAGGCTCATTAGAGCAGCAGATGAACATGATTGTGTTGCAGGGAGCGCACTCAGTTGACGAATATTTGCAGACATTCCTTATGATAAGGTGCTACCCAGGCTTTGAGTGGGAAAGCGAGCAGTCTATCGTCGATAGATTTTATAATGGTCTGCGTAGTGAGTTGCGTATCCTACTGCTAGGACCAAAGCTATTGGGATTCCGAGCCTTGGTGGAGTCGGCCAGAACTTTGGAAATAGAGTTGGGGCAACTCACCAAATACCAGTGAATAGGGTACCAAACCCTGCAGATCCTATAAGGACTGCCTACCGCAGAACGTTGAGAAAGAGGCTAGAACATCTACTAGCCAGGCTACTTACAATTGCCATTCTTATGGCAAGAAAGGGCACTTTGCTTGAGATTGTCTGGAGGGTGCTCAGAAGACAATGAAGCTATGACAGGAGTAGTTGAAGACTCTAGTGCAAAGGAGACGGTGTCCAAAATGCCGAGCTCTTCAAAATCTGGGTACTGTAGGTGGTACAAGAAGGCTAGGATGTCGAGTCTAGTCCCTCCCTCTAGCACATCCGAAGCGACTACAGGCCAAACCCCGGGTGCATGTTATAGCTGTGGAAAGCCGGGACAATATGCCTGGGATTTTCGGAGTGGATGCCAAATGTCTGAGAAGAAGCCGAGGGGGCAACATCTGAGGAGAAGGGGAAGGCGGTGGAGTCAACCGCATCACTATATACTACAGCCCAACCGAGATTGGACATCCTTTGCCAGAAGGAGGTCTTGTGGCCGACCGTCGGGATGTCAGGTATGGTTTAATTGATAGTAATTTAACTTTTTATACCTGTTACCTTATGCATGTTAGCTTAGGACTGGAAGTTCTAGGCTTTGTTTTGGATTTTTGGTTATCCAGCGAGGGCATAGTTTCGATACGGGAACTTCGTACTCCTTTTGTCCGAAGGATTTGTATTGCGCATCGGAGTATCTCCTTTGATGGTAAAGGACAATTTGGATGTGTTGTTGCCTAATGGTTGTTCTATGCGCGCAGAGAGAGTTTGTGTCGTAAAGAGGTTACAGTTTGGGAGTCAGGAGTTCGACTTGCAAGCGTCGTTACTGCCACCATGGGAGGCTTCAAAGCCTAAGCCTACATTGGATAGTATTTTGGGTGTATCCGAATATCCTGATGTGTTTCCCTGACGGTCTCCTTGGAGCCCCACCGTAGCGAGTGATCGATTTCACGATTGAGTTTGTGACAGTGCCAAACCTGTGTCACGCTATCCATATAGGTTAGTACCTAAGGAAATGGCAGAGCTAAAGGTTCAACTCGACCAGTTGTTGGAGCAGGGTTATGTGCGTCCAAGTTCGTCTCCTTGGAGCGCACCGGTCCCTTTCGTTAAGAAGAAGGACGGGAGTTTGCGACTCTTTATCGATTATGGGGAACTGAACAAGTTAACGAAAAAGAGCAAGTACGCAATCCCAAGGATTGATGATATTTTGATCAGTTGGTCGGGTCATCGGTATACTTAAAATTGGATCTTAAGCCCAGTTACCATCAGCTAAGGATAAGGGAAAGCAATGTCACAAAGACAGCGTTCGGCGCAAGGTATGGGCATTTCGAGTTTACGGTCATGTCGTTCGGGCTGACTAATGCGCCATTAGTGTTCATGGATTTGATGAACAGATCGTTTAGGGAGTACCTAGACCATTTTGTGGTCGTATTCATCGACGACGTATTCGGTGTACTCACAGAGCAAAGAGGATCACTTCAAGCATCTACTTTTGGTGTTGGAAACGTAACGAGGAACCAACTCTATACCTAGTTCTCCAAACACGAGTTTTGGGTTATTCTAGGTAGCGTCCCTCAGTCATAAAGTTTGTAGAGTGGGTGTTGCAGTGGATCAAACGAAGATAGTTATGATACGTGAATGACCTGTGTTGCGTTCGGGAGTGGATGACCAGAGTTTTCTGGGGCTGGCCGGATACTACAGGCGCTTCATAGAGAACTTCTCGCGGATAGAGTTACCCCGTCACGACTTTGTCGAGGAAAGATGAGAAGTTTGTATGGACACAGGAGTGCGTGCAAGCATTCTAAGAGTTGAAGAGTCGGTTGACCACGGTTTCAGTGCTTAGGTCACCGAGTGGGACCAAAGGTTTTGAGTTATACAGCGATGCCTCAGGCAGTGGTTTGGGCTATGTGCTGCTGTAGCATGGTAGTGTTATTGCATATGGCTCGCATCAGCTGAAAGTGCACGAAAGGAATTATTCGGTCCACGACTTGGATTTAGCGGCCGTGATTTTTGCGCTAAAGCTATGGAGGTATTATTTGTACGGCGTAAAGGTCGATATTTATACCGACTACAAGAGACTGAAATACCTATTGGATCAGGAGGATCTGAACATGAGGCAGCGGAGATGGATGGAGTTCCTGGGGGATTATACGTTCAAAATTCATTATGTGCCCGGGGAAGGCAATGTAGTTGCGGATGCGTTGAGTCGCAGGGCTCCCGCCCAAGCCAACTAGTTGTCGACTCGTGATGAGCAGTTGATTCAGGAGTTGGAGGCGTTAGAGATCTGTTGTGTTGACAAGCAGACTAGCGCTGAAGCGTTGTTGAACTGGACGAAAGTTCAGTATGATCTGGCTGATCAGATTCGGCAGGCTATGGATTTGGATAGCAGCATGAAGGGAATCATGGATGTAGCTTCGGATGGGTCAAATTCCCAATTTACAGTTGAAGATGGACGTCTAAGGAAGGACAGTCGTTTGTGTGTCCCAAACGTGGGAAATCTACAGGCGGAGTTGATGTACGAGGCGCATCATACCAAGTACTCAATTCCCCTAGGGAGCACGAAGATGTATCGAGATCTGAAGAAGTTGTTTTGGTGGCCAGGACTCAAGAAGGATGTGGCACTATTTGTGGCTAGATGTCAGACTTGCGCCTTAATGAAGGCAGAGTGCCAAAATCCATGGGGTTTCTTGAAATCTTTGCCTATTCAGGAGTGGAAGTTTGACGACATTTTGATTGACTTTGTGTATGGCTTGCCAAGATCGCAGAAGGGAAACGACGCCATCTGGGTGATCGTAGATTGGTTAACAAAGGTGTCGCACTTCATTCTGAATAGAAATGATGATTCTGTGGAGAAACTGGCGAAGCTATATGTGGATAACATTGTTAGACTGCACGGTGTACCTCGTAACATTGTGAGTGATAGAGATGGGCATTTTACGTCCAATGACTAGAGGTTGGTGCAGCAGATGCTGGGACCTAATTTGAAGTTCAGCACAGCCTTTCATACGCAGACAGATGGGCAGACCGAGAGGGTCAACAGGATGATGGAGGACATGCTTCGCATGTGCGTTCTAGACTTCGGAAAGCAGTGAGAAGACCATCTGTATTTGGTGGAGTTTGCGTACAACAATAACTACTAAGCGAGCATACAAATGGCGCCCTTTGAGGCCTTATATGGTAGAAAGTGTCGCACGCCGTTGTCGTGGCTAGAAATGGGTAAGGCAAGGTTATACAAAAAGCAAGAGTTGGAAAACGCTACTTCGTTGGTGCGAACCATTCGGGAGCATTTGCTGATCGCCTAGGATAGACAAGCTAAATACTACAATGTCAAGCACCGGAACGTAGAGTACGCGGTTGGCGATTGGGTGTATTTGAAGATAAAACCGTTCAAGGGTGTTTCACGGGTACGACGCTTGAAGAAGTTGAGCCCGAGATACCTTGGACCATTTGAGATTCTGGAGCGGATCGGCAAAGCGGCTTATCCTCTAAAGCTATCGGTGGAGTTTAGTGGTCTACACGATGTATTCCATATATCAGTATTGCGAAAGGCGGTGCAAGAGCCTTCGCAGGTGATCGCAGTTGATCGAGTACCTGTGGACGAAGGGTTGACGACGAGGGTCAAGCCCGTTTGATAGTTTTACTTTCAAGATAACCTAAACACCTAGAGGGGGGTGAATAGGTTCTAATTTCTTATTTATACTTCTAGGCAGAATTCAATTACAAATTAAAATATCTAGCACAGCATTCACAGACAACTAAGCATCACAGATTGCACAATGTTTTATAGTGGTTCCCCAAGGTCTGGGTACATTCACTTTCCCCCTTCACCTATCTAGCAGTTTGCTAGATTCGGCCAAACTTCCACTATTCTCAGATCCTTAGATCCTACAGCTCAGAACCTGGATAGGTTCCTACAACTCAGGCTCAACAGCCCTACCTCAGCCTTGCCTCAAGGCCTACCTCTCAGAGAAGAACCTTCTCCTACACTCAGGCAAATAGCCCTACCACTCAGAGATCACCTCTCCTACACTCAGCCTTTATAACACAGACTTACAACTCAGATCTGTGTAAACAGATCCTACAGAAATTTAGAAAAGATATTTTAATGTCTTGCCTTTGTTGAGAGAGAAGAGGACAAGACACTTCTTGATCAGCTGATGAAATCAACTGAATCTGAGCTTTCTTCAAAGCTTCTTGAATCTGAACTTAGCTGAGTTGATTTCCAAACAGCTTCTTGAGAAACCACTGATGGCTTCCTTCTTCTTCTTCAAGATGACTGGATCCCTCTCTATCCAACACCTTTTCTGATACTTCAGACTTCTTCTTCTTAGATCTTCTGATGAAGATCTTCTTTTGAGCTTAGCACTTTCTTGAATTGAAACTTCAATAGGATCGTAATCCTTTTGTTTCTTCTTCTTAGCTCTTCTTCTGTTATTTTTCTTGGCTTTTATTTCCTTTTGAATATGTCTATTTATAGACTTTCTTCATGGTAACCGGGTGATCCGGTTTCTAACTGATTTCTGACAGGTCTGACAGCTTCAGTTAAACGGTGGCAACCCACAGCTGTCAAGTCTTCAAACAGTTCCTGTACCTTAGCCTTGGACAGCGAAATGTCGAGACAGTCTGTTAGAAAGTGTCGAGACCAATCTGTCTATTTGTGTCGACACAAGTGACTTTGGTGTTGACACAGTCTTTGATGATGTCGACTAAGTTGCCTTTAAGTCGACACAGCTTCTTCAGAAAATAACTTGGTCTAGACTCTGCAGTGTGTCGACACAAGTCCTGTGTGTCGACACAGTTGTTGTAGATTCAGAACTCAGTATATGTCGACTCAGCCTTCAGGTGTCGACACATCAATCTTCAATTATGCCAAAATGTGTCGACTCAGTCTTCTGGTGTCGACACAAGCATAGTCGACTTCTGCCAATATGTGTCGACTCAATCTCAAGGTGTCGACACATCCACCCAGTGTCGACTATCTTTCACTAGTCGACTATCTTCCACTAGTCGACTATTTTTCTCTGGTCGACTATCTTTCACTAGTCGACTAACTTTCTCTGGGTGTCGACTATCTTTCACTGTGTCGACACTGCTTCCCAGTGCTGAGATCGACGATTTTCTTTATGTGTCGACACTGCTTCCCAGTGTCGACATAAATGTGGTCGACTATCTTTCTCTGTGTCGACACTGATATTCTGAAGTGTCGACACAAATATTCTGAAGTGTCGACACAATTTCTTCAGGTGTCGACATGTGGACTTAGAATATTTTTTTGCATTCTTTAATACTTCTTCACATGCACATGTCAACTCAAAACAACATCAAATACACCTTGATGTATATCATTGAGCTAAGTTGGGCTTCTTCAAATCAGGTACACATTTTCCAATGTACCCAACAATCTTCCCCTATTTGGAGAAGTCATAACCCTATAGCCAATGATATACACCATTTATAAAAAGTATAAACTGATGATATATGACATAACAGGAATACTTAATATAAACAAAATAAAAACAATCCATCACAGAATGAACATTATATGATACCAAACAACATTTTGTTTATAACTTGATAATGTTTGAATACAGAGATTTACATTTAATGATTTAATCAAAACATTACAAAATACTTTGAAAGAACTAAAAATTAAGACTGATCAGACTCTTTTATGACAATCCCTTTGCCAGATAGAATTTGAGCCTTCACAGGAGCTTCAGAATCTTCAGCTGGCTTCTTGCCTTTTAGATCAGCCTTCTTCTTTGCTTCTTCCTTGAGCCTTTGCCTTTCAAAATAATGAAAGGGCTTTGGAAAGTACTTGCTCGGCTCCTGAGCATTTGGAGGCAGCCTACCCAGCTTGGCTTTTCTTCTAAACTGTACTATGGCCTCTTGCCTGGCTTCATACTTCTGCCATTCCATCTCATTGAACCACTTGCCTCTTTCATGCACTTGGTCTTTGACAGCCTTCCATGCAGTGAGTATAATATTTCTGGAAGTAGGACTCCACTGCTCAAAGTCTGGCTTAAGTTCAGCCTGCTCTCTAAATCTTTTCTTAGATAGTAGAGCATCTTGCTGGTCTTTCAAAGTAGCCTCAGGCTTATCAACCTTCCCAATAACAACATTGGTAACCTCCTTTGGAGGACTATACATTCCTTGAACTTGCTGATCAAGCATATCATAATCTGGAGGAGGGTAAATGACTTGGGCAACCTCAGGTTGATTGCCTTCAAGTAGACTTGTTTGTATTCCGGACTCAGCCACCATAGCATCATCACACAAAGGTGGATATCCCAATGTGGCTCGAATACTATTGGTCACCCATTTGGTGTGCTATGAGCCTGCATGAACTAACATCCTCTCCCCCTTTATGGCTTCTCTAGTAACATGATCTCTTAGATCTTCCTTCTGAAATCTGATTTGGCCATCTAGATAATTCACACCCTCTTTAAAAAATGGTTTTAACTTTAGAAGCTTGTCAGATATTTCCATTTGAGAGGTAGTGATAGCAGTTTTAACAGAATCAATAGCAGCTTGAAAGTTTTTATCAAATTCTTCCATTTCCTTTGCTCTAGCTGCAGGCAGGCCTGGAACAATCTTTTTCAATTCATTAATGATCTCATGATGAGATTCAGTTAAATTCTCATTCATCCTTATCTGATTTTCCAAGACATAGCTTTGCTTTAAAGCAATATCATCCACCTTAGGGATGATAGACTGCTGTTGTTTTGCCAAATATACCACAGCATTACCTCCCTTATGGAAGCAATCTGTCATCTCCTTCTTATGCATATTGACCTCAAACCTAATAGATTTTATATCTTGAGCTAAGTCAAATTGCAGGGACTTGTTGTTCTCATCAACATATTTTTCAATAGCCACTCTGTGTTCATCTAATTTCACTTGTAAATCGACCAAAAACTTGTTAGAATCAAAGTCAGAAGGAGTGTGATGTGTTGTAGACTGTAGAGCCTGCTTATAGCTCTTGCTCCTTCTCTGGAAGACCATAAGTTTTCTCTTCTTATCCACCCTGGCTTCTTCATTCTCAGAATCAGAAGTACTATCAATTTGAACTCTTTCTTTGGGAGGAGGAGGAACAACTGCTTCAGTGCCATGTTGTACAGTCTCCACATGCACAGGCTCCCCCTCAATTTCTTGCTCCACTTCCATTCTATCAGTAATTATTTCATTATCTGGAAATAACTCTTCTAGAGTATATTCCTTTTGGGCTGGAACATCTGCAGTATTCAAATTTTGAGATATATCAATTTGAGTATCGTCTTGCACTTTCTCAGACAGCTTCTCCCCCTGTACTTGTTCAGTATTGGTGATGTCCTGGGCAGGTGAGGACACTTGCTTTCCCTGGACCTGTGCAGAAATAGAAATATTAGAAATGTCTTTTGTAGGAAAATACACCAGCTCCCCCTGCACCTGTACCTGGTCATGAGTAGATACAGTCTGTGTAGGTGAATAAACTTGCTGAGCTGGTATTCTTACTTCTTCTTCTTGAATTGCAGGTATTGTGGCATCCTGAACTTGTGTAGAAGCAGGCTGATCTTCAACCTCTTGTCTTACTTGTTCTTCTTGTGGGTGCTCAGTACTGGTAGTATGATCTGGGGATTTCTCAGGTGAATCCTGCCTTTCCACTTCAGGCATCTCTTTGGTCAGCACCCTATCCCATCTGGAGAACAATCTCATGTCCATCCTTCTCATGTGATTAATTTTTGTTCCAGATTGTTGTTGCATAACATCAGGAATCTCCTTACTTAGGTATATACTCATTATTCTAGCCAGATTTGGCTTCTTGATTCCTTCTTTAATCTTTTCAAAGATTACAGTTGACCAATCCGTTGGAATTGTAAACACAATCCTGGTCATTAGGCTGAACATATAGGCGGAAATCCTATCATGTCCACCTGGCTTGCACAGAATAACTTTTCCAACCACCTCAGACAGAAACTTGCCCTGTTGATTCATTCCTTTCCTATTGAAAGCAGCTCCAATTTTCATGGTGGAATCCAATCCACACCATTGAAGAGCCTCCCTTGATTTAGAAGCAGGGGCATCCTCTTCATTCTCAATTATAGGTAAGTGTAGAATTGTTCTTAACTTACTTGGTGTAATTTCCACTGGTGACCCATGAACTGTTGATTTTATCTCATGACTTTCAGAGACTACAGATGCAGAAGTATAGAACTCATGCACCTCCTTCTTTCATATCTTAGATGGTTCGGAGACCAGAAATTCTAATCCTGAGTCGGAGAGGAGAGAGATAACCCCGAGAACATCTGGAGGGGCAGCACCAAAGGCCTGGCGCACCAACTCATATCCTTCATTCACATTATCTTCAATCTTTGGCGCCATTGATCAGTCGAGAAAGCTTGAAAGATGAGAGAAAGAGAGAGAGAGAGAGAATGTCGACACAGGGTTTCGAAAACCTTGTAAGCGTGTCGACAGAATGAGTTTTTGACCTATTTATACCTTCTGTTTAAAGAAGATCAAAAGACGCCAAAAACAGACTATAAGTGTCGACACAGATGGAATGTGTCGACACAAGCTTCTATTGTCTCGACATCAAGTCCATCTATTATGTGTCGACACCAATTTGCAGTTATGTCGACACCAGAGATATATAGAAGAGCATCAGAAATTCTGTGTCGACTCTTAGTATAAGTGTCGACACAAAATCTGTAAGTGTCGACACCACTATCCTGGTGAAGTCGACACTACATTCCTGGATAAGTCGACAATAAGATTCTTAAGTGTCGACACATATTTTCTGTGTCGACACAATATCTCTGACTTGTCGACATTACTACCCTGAGTCGACACAATATTACTAAATGTGTCGACACCATCTTACTTAGCCAATTTCTGTTTGTTCATCACAACTTATAAGTACTACAGAGTACTTGATACTACTTCAATGTGTCTTTATATCACTTGAATGTCTTGTTACCACTTCAACTTCATTGTTGATGATATTGTGATTACACTAATCAATGGTTAACATACTTAATTCAATTTTGAATTTATTGAATTTGGTCTCATCTAGGGGCTTAGTAAACACATCTGCTATTTGATAATCTGTTTTCACAAATTCCAATGAAATGTCTTCTTTTTCTACATGTTCTCTAAGAAAATGGTATTTTATTTCTATATGCTTAGTTCTACTATGAGAAACAGGATTATTAGCAATAGAAATTGCACTCTTAGAATCACACAAAAGAGGTGTTCTACTTACTTGAATACCATAATCCTTAAGCTGATGCTGCATCCATAATAGCTGTGCACAGCAGCTTCCAGCAGCAACATACTCAGACTCAGCTGTGGAAATTGCCACACTGGTCTGCTTCTTACTACTCCATGATATTAGTCTTCCTCCCAGGAATTGACAAGTACCTGTAGTACTCTTCCTATCCTCTCTACATCCTGCAAAATCTGCATCTGAATAGCCTGTTAGTTGAAAATCTCTATTCCTAGGGTACCAAAGACCTAGATTAGGTGTGCCCTTAAGATATCTCAGAATCCTTTTGACTGCAGTATAATGAGATTCTTTAGGGCAGGCTTGGTACCTAGCACAGACACATGTAGCATACATAATATCTGGTCTACTAGCAGTGAGATATAGTAGTGAGCCAACTATTCCTCTATACAAAGTCTCATCAACAGGTTTACCTGCATCATCTTTGCATATAGGCATACTTGTTCCCATAGGAGTTCTCATGGTGGATGATGACTCCATACCATATTTCTTAATCAATTCTTTGGTGAACTTAGACTGGGATATGGACAAGCCATCATCAGTCTGTCTTACTTGGAGTCCCAAGAAGAACTTCAGTTCCCCCATACTGCTCATCTCAAACTTCCCTTGCATAAGTTTGGCAAACTTTTTACAAAGGTTGTTTTCAGTAGATCCAAAGATTATGTCATCAACATAGATCTGAACTAAGATGATCTTGCCTTTGGATTCCCTAAGGAATAGAGTTTTGTCAATTTTTCCTCTTGAGAATTTATTCTCAAAAAGGAAAGTAGACAGGGTTTCATACCAAGCCCTTGGAGCTTGCTTTAACCCATACAGAGCTTTCCTAAGCTTATAAACAAAATCAGGTTTAAGAGGATCTACAAAACCTGATGGCTGCTCTACATATACTTCTTCTTTAAGATCACCATTCAGAAATGCTGACTTCACATCCATCTGGTATACTTTGAAGTCTTGATAGGCTGCATAGGCAAGGAATATTCTGATTGCCTCCAACCTTGCTACTGGAGCAAAAGTTTGATCAAAGTCAATCCCTTCTTCCAGCCTGTATCCTTTTGCAACCAATCTTGCTTTATTCTTTACTATTATTCCACTTTCATCTAGCTTGTTCCTATAGATCCATTTTGTGCCAATTATGTTGTGGCCTCTTGGTTTAGGAACAAGCTCCCAGACATTGCACCTTCTGAATTGATTCAGCTCCTCTTGCATAGCATCAATCCAGTGCTGGTCTTGGATAGCTTCTTCAAACTTCTTAGGTTCCATTTGTGACAGGAAACTTGAATGTAGAACTGTGTTTTGATTTCTGCTTCTAGTTTGCACCCCCTGTCTTGGATCACCTATTATCTGATCAGCTGGATGATCTCTTAAATGTCTTGTAGCTGGAGGAAGATTCCCTTCTGGTTGAACATTTCCAGCTCCTTCATTTAGCTGAATCTCTTGGTTTTCATCAGCTTCTATAGTGTCTTGTTCTCCCCCTGGACAGAAGCCTTCATTTTCCAATGCCCCATCTTCCTTTGATACTTCAGTAATGGAGAGCTTGTCCATACTTTTGCTTATACCTGTTGAGTCATTTGATCTACAAGACAACTCACAGTTGATTAATCTTGTTTCATCAAACACAACATGCACAGATTCTTCAACAACTTGAGTAATCAAGTTGAAGACTCTATAGGCCTTACTATTTGTGCTGTAACCAACAAATATCCCATCCTGGGATTTGGCAGCAAACTTAGTCAAATATGACTTGCCATTGTTAAGTATATAACACTTGCAACCAAAGATCCTAAAGTAAGATAGATTTGGTTTTCTGCCTTTCACAATCTCATAGGGAGTCATTTTGTGGCTTTTGGTGATAGTAGCCCTATTGATTACATGACAAGCAGTGTTAACTGCCTCAGCCCAAAAATATTCTGGGAGAGAGGTGTCACTCAACAGAGTTCTACCTGCTTCAATTAATGTTCTATTCTTTCTTTCAGCAATTCCGTTTTGTTGAGGTGTTCTAGGTGAGGAGAACTCTTGGAAAATCCCAAAGTCTTTACACAATTTTGTTATGCTTTCAGATTGAAACTCAGTACCATGGTCACTTCTGATTTTGACCACTGTACTATTTAGTTCATTCTGAATTTGCTTTACAAAATTAAGTAATACACTTGGGGTTTCAGATTTTTGTTTCAGAAAGAACACCCATGTAAATCTTGAATAGTCATCTACAACCACAAAAGTGTAGACTTTCCTACCTAGACTGTGAACTGGCATAGGACCAAAAAGATCCATATGCAAGAGGTATAAGCACCTCACAGAATCCTTGTTTTCAAGGCTTTGAAAGGAGGATTTTGTCTGCTTGCCCTTTTGACAAGCTGAGCATATCCTTTCCCTTATACACTTAACTTGAGTTCCATTCATCACTAACTCTTTGCTAAAGAGTTGGCCAATTATCTTGTAGTTTAGATGAGCCAATCTCTTGTGCCACTTAACACAATGAGAAGCATTGTCATCAGCTACAAGACAGATGGGAGAAGCCTTATTCTCACATTCAAAATTAAGACAATATACATTTCTCTTCTTATACCTAGTCAATATGATCTTTTGATCACTTGACCTTTTGATATGACATCCATCTTTAACAAATGAAATGTCATATCCTAAATCACTTAGCTGGCTTATGCTTATTAGATTATGTTTCAAACCTTTTACATAAGCCACTTGAGTGATAGTAATTAGGTTAGAAGAAATGTTACCAAACCCTTTGATGACTCCTTTTTCAGATCCACCAAAGATCACTTTAGGTCCATCTTTGACAGATGAATACTCCTTCAGCAGCCCCTTTGTTCCAGTCATGTGCCTGGAACAACCACTATCCAAGTACCATATAGGGGCATGGTTACTTGGATTCACCTGCAATACAGAATTACTTACCCTTAGAACCCAAGTAAGTCTTGGGTCCTTGGTTCAGGTTAGCATTAATAAAGCTACCATAACCTATTCTAACAGGTAGACTATTGTTCTTTATAACACTTGGGTTATACCAGCAGTTTAGTGCAAAATGGCCTCTCTTGCCACAGCACCAACATTCAAACTTATTGTATCTAGATCTAGATACCTCCTTGTTAGAAGAATTTCTGTTCATTGCTGGTGCTGCAGCAACTTCACCTACTGATTTCTTAAAACCATTGGGTTTATGACCATGGGTAGGCCTGCTTGCATTTACACCCTTGTTCTTCAGAACATTAGTCTTAATATGACCTTAAATATCTTCATGATCATATTTGTTAGAAGGCACTTCCACCTTACTAAACTTTATGGGGACTGAAAGGTTTAGTGGCTGAACAGGAGCTTTGCCTTTCCTCTTGAATCTGCCAGCCCTGGAGTTACCTTTAAATCCTAATCCAGCCTTACCCTTTTGAGTGACAAATTCATCTATCAAGGGTAAGACAGATTTTGGCTTAGAGTAACTAGCCACTAAATCCCTTTCAATTCTAAGTCTGGCCTCCAGACTCTTCACTTGATCATTAGTATAATTAATTGTGCCCATCTGAATAATAGTTATATTCTTCAGCTTGGCAATTTCATTTAATTTTTGATCAATAACTTTCTCTAACTCAGTTGTAGCAACCCTTAGTTCAGCAATTTCCTGAGCCTGAGATTTAACCAGGTTCTTGCTTTTCTTAAGGGCCTACAACAAGTCCCCATACTTGTCTATCAATTGATAGACATCTCCTTCAGATTCAGATGCATCTACATCACTTGATGCAGATGTAGCTGAATCTTCACTTGTACAACAAACAGATATAATAGAAGGACATTGTACCTTATTAGGACCAGACTGATTCTGGCATATGTCCTCTTCTGATCCTGCCATCAGCCCCATACACTGATGATCCTTTTGTTCATTGATGGAGTCTAGCAACTGCAGAAACTCCTCTTCTTCAGATACAGCATATAGTCCAATATATGCTTCAGCTTCAGATTCTGACTCTGAAGTTGACTGGTCTGTTAGACTCTTATCTTTCTTTGCAACAAAGGATTTCTCCTTCTTGCCTTTCTGATGAGTCTTCTTCTTGTCTGAAGACTCCTTTCTCTTATCAGGATAGTCAGCCACTACATGTCCAGGCCTATTGCAACAATAGCAGACAATCTTTGAAGTAGTGGCTTTGCTGGGCTTTAATCTGCTCTTCTCTTTCCTTGATGACCTTTTCTTCTGATAATAGTCATCAACTTGCTGTGATGTGGAAGGCCTAGACTTCCATTGCTTCTTTTTCAAGAACCTCTGGAATTGCCTTGTGAATGCAGCAAAGTCTGCATCTGAATCACAGCTTTCTGAACCCTTATCTGAATTTTCAGAACTATCTTCTGCAACTTCCTTAGGAGGAGATGGTGATTTCCTCCTATTCTTTCTAGTGGCTTCTGCATTGAATGCTACAGTCTTTTCTCTATGCTCTCCTCTTGAATTCTTTTCCTCCTCCTTCCTCACCATAAGTTGCATTTCATAGGATAGCAACTTTCCAAACAAGGTGGGAGGAGATATCTCTGCCAATTTAGCCACTTCTCTTATGGCACAGATCTTTGTGTCCCAATCCTTTGTTAAGGATCTCAAGAATTTTTCATTCAGTTCATAAGTACTGAAGACTCTTCCATAGGACATAAGCTCATTCACAATTCTTTAGAATTTCTTGTAGCACTCAGTTATGCTATCAGATTTTCCTTGTCTAAAACTTTCATACTCCTGATTGAGCATAGATTTCCTGTCCTGCCTTACTTCTTCAGATCCCTCCATTTAGACAATCAATGTGTCCCACATCTCTTTGGAGGTCTTGTAGTTAGATTCTGAAATGTTGAATCATCTTTGGCACTAACAATAATGTTCTGAGCTCTTTTATCCATGGTTGCCAAGATGATTTCATCCTTGGTCATTTCTGAATAACTCTTTGGAGTTTCGATATTTGCATCAAGAACTGATACCTTCATTGGTATGAAGGGGCCTTCCTGTACTGTGATGTAAATCCTTGGGTCAGATGCCTCCATAAACAATCTGACTCTTTCTTTCCAAATTCCAAAAATTTCTTTCTTGCATATGGGTAATTTCATAGACCCTAGCTCCTTATGATTCTCACCAGAACCCATCTTTTTGAATCTTGATTCTGCCTTTCAGATCTACCTCAGACTGTTAAGTCCTTTCTGAGGAACCTCCCTCTGATACCACTTGATAGTTTTACTTTCAAGATAACCTAAACACCTAGAGGGGGTGGGTGAATAGGTTCTAATTTCTTGTTTATACTTCTAGGCAGAATTCAATTACAAATTAAAACATCTAGCACGACATTCACAGACAACTAAGCATCACAGATTGCACAATGTTTTATAGTGGTTCCCCAAGGTCTGGGTACATCCACTTTCCCCCTTCACCTATCTAGCAGTTTGCTAGATTCAGCCAAACTTCCACTATTCTCAGATCCTCAGATCCTACAGCTCAGAACCTGGATAGGTTCCTACAACTCAGGCTCAACAGCCCTACCTCAGCCTTGCCTCAAGGCCTACCTCTCAGAGAAGAACCTTATCCTACACTCAGGCAAATAGCCCTACCACTCAGAGATCACCTCTCCTACACTCAGCCTTTATAACACAGGCTTACAACTCAGATCTGTGTAAACAGATCCTACAGAAATTTAGAAAAGATATTTTAATGTCTTGCCTTTGTTGAGAGAGAAGAGGACAAGACACTTCTTGATCAGCTGATGAAATCAACTGAATCTGAGCTTTCTTCAAAGCTTCTTGAATCTGAACTTAGCTGAGTTGATTTCCAAACAGCTTCTTGAGAAACCACTGATGGCTTCCTTCTTCTTCTTCAAGATGACTGGATCCCTCTCTATCCAACACCTTTTCTGATACTTCAGACTTCTTCTTCTTAGATCTTCTGATGAAGATCTTCTTTTGAGCTTAGCACTTTCTTGAATTGAAACTTCAATAGGATCGTAATCCTTTTATTTCTTCTTCTTAGCTCTTCTTCTGTTATTTTTCTTGGCTTTTATTTCCTTCTGAATATGTCTATTTATAGACTTTCTTCATGGTAACCGGCTGATCCGGTTTCTAACTGATTTCTAACAGGTCTGACAGCTTCAGTTAAACGGTGGCAACCCACAGCTGTCAAGTCTTCAAACAGTTCCTGTACCTTAGCCTTGGACAGCAAAATGTCGAGACAGTCTGTTAGAAAGTGTCGAGACCAATCTGTCTATTTGTGTCGACACAAGTGACTTTGGTGTTGACACAGTCTTTGATGATGTCGACTAAGTTGCCTTTAAGTCGACACAGCTTCTTCAGAAAATAACTTGGTCTAGACTCTACAGTGTGTCGACATAAGTCCTGTGTGTCGACACAGTTGTTGTAGATTCAGAACTCAGTATGTGTCGACTCAGCCTTCAGGTGTCAACACATCAATCTTCAATTCTGCCAAAATGTGTCGACTCAGTCTTCTGGTGTCGACACAAGCATAGTCGACTTCTGCCAATATATGTCGACTCAATCTCAAGATGTCGACACATCCACCCAGTGTCGACTACCTTTCACTAGTCGACTATCTTCCACTAGTCGACTATTTTTCTCTGGTCGACTATCTTTCACTAGTCGACTAACTTTCTCTGGGTGTCGACTATCTTTCACTGTGTCGACACTGCTTCCCAGTGCTGAGGTCGACGATTTTCTTTATGTGTCGACACTGCTTCCCAGTGTCGACATAAATGTGGTCGACTATCTTTCTCTGTGTCGACACTGATATTCTGAAGTGTCGACACAAATATTCTGAAGTGTCGACACAATTTCTTCAGGTGTCGACATGTGGACTTAGAATATTTTTCTGCATTCTTTAATACTTCTTCACCTGCACATGTCAACTCAAAACAACATCAAATACACCTCGATGTATATCATTAAGCTAAGTTGGGCTTCTTCAAATCAGGTACACATTTTCCAATGTACCCAACACCGTTCATAATGAGGACTCTGAAGTAAAGCGAATTCGTAACAAGGAGATCAGAATGGTCAATGTCCGTTGGGAAAATTGCGGTCGTGAGGAGCTCTCTTGGGAACGGGAGCAGACCATGCTTGAGGAGTACCCAGAGTTATTCTACTCAGGTACCGCTTTTGGTTTTGTATATCTTTTCCTTTGGTAATTTCGTGGACGAAATTCTTTTTAGAGGGAGAGAGTTGTAATACCCCGAAACTCAAAAGAGTGACGTATGGTATTTTGAGACAAATCTGGGTTTTGGTAGAGGTGACACAGCCTGGGACACGGGCGTGTCCCAGGGCGTGTCGTGCTCGGGTTCGGCGATGGTCGTGTGGTCGACGAAATTCTTATCAGCGGTCATCGGGGCAGTGAACACGGCCTGGGACACGGGCGTGTCCCAAGGCGTGTCAGCCACTAAAAGCTTTCCACTCAACGATCGTTAAGTGAGGGCACACGGCCTGACACACGAGTGTGTCAGTGTCCGTGTGCTGCTCGGGAAGTTTGCGGGTTTGTGCTGAGGGAGCTACACGGCCGGAGACACGGGCGTGTCCTAGGGCATGTCTAGCACACGGCATGTGACACGGGCGTGTCACATGGCCGTGTCGTACTCTGGGCATTTTGGACTTGTGTCGATGGAGGAACACGCCCAGCTACACAGGTGTGTACTGGATGACATGGGCGTGTTAAGCCTGACACGGATGTGTCGAGTTCCCGTGTTCTTTTCGGGACACGACGGTTTTGGTGTCGATTGAGGCACACGACCTTAGACACGGGCGTATCGCAAGCCGTATTCAGACCAGGAAGTTCATTTTAAGTGCGAATCATGGCCTTCCATTTCCTTACTTTGAGATCTAATCGTTCAGGGCTGTCCTGGTTGGGTTTTAAGCCGGGAATAAGGTTCAAACCCACATTTATTTTGGGGCCATTCTCTTTCTAAGTCCTAGAGAGAAGGGAGAGTAAGGAAGAAGAAGGAAGAGGGAGATCCGGCTGCCAGTGGAGCCTCGGAGCTCTGATTCTCGATCCGAGTCCAGATCCGCAAAGGCAAGGTCGATACGGTGCTTTCCATTTGACTGGATCATCATGGCGCCGAGGAGAAACGCTAGGGTAAAGATTCTCATCTTGAGCATGTGAAGCTCTTCTTCTTTTGCATAGGGAAAACCCTCTCCCGCGAGTGTGCGGTGAGTTGAGGTGTTCCTTGGGTAGATATGTAAAGTCCCACTTGTTTGCATGTAGAGTCTGAAATCGAAATGGACATAGGCATGGTGTGTGAAGCCTACCCGGACAAGTTGGTCTGGATCTGTGATGTTTTACTATGCATTGTTAGCCGGAGAAGACTCCATGCCCTTTTGTTATTTTCGGGTTTCTACGTGGTAGATTGCAGCAGGGATCCTTGGGGATTAACCCCAAGGCGCACCCGAAAATTTGGGCAGAAGCGTGATTCTGCCATCATTGGTGGCCCGGGAGCCATCATTGTACATAATCGGGTTATGTACGTTGGTTGAACGATTTACGGGTTACGGGGAAACTTAGCTCGCGCCGATGATTTTTAGTGTCGTGATAGTGTGAGCAGCGAGATGAGTGAAACCGTACCTTCTCTATGTGGTTCGGTTTAGTGGCCTGCCAATGGCATAGAGGGAGGGTCTTCAGCTTAAGCCATGAAGACTTTATTGCTCACGAGTTTTCCGTACTGGGGACGGTGGTGGACCGAGTCCACCGTGTAAGTGCCCTGAGAGCACGGGGTGTGCAGTCGTATGTGCTTACAACTGTGATGAAGTGTGCTTAAAGTGTACTTTCGCAATCCTGGTTGTTTATACCAATACATGTGCAGGGAAGAAGCTTTGCCGCCCTTAGTTTGGGGGCGGAATCGTTATAATTTGGTCAGCTTTAGCTGACCGTTATTCTTGTTTGCCACCATTGCAGTGAATTGTGCTTGCAGGTGCTGCGGAGCCGAGTGGCAAATAGCGGGCCAAAGCCCAAGTTGCTGAGTCGGCCCTCGAAGGTCTTGGTTGTTTACTTATTTAATTCATGTGTGGCCGGCCTGCGAGCCGAAGTTTTTAAGACACTGATTAATTATTGTAAACTCTTGTAAGGCCTTAAGGCCAGTACTTTTGTGTATTATGTAGTTCATTCCTATTGGGTTTTGTTAGTGGACATTCGTACCTGTGGCTGGGTTCTTACGTGTACAACTTAATAAATTGCTTCTGCTAGATGCTCTGTGTAGGACGTGTGTATTGGTTGAATGGTTCCATCTAGTAACCCACCAGTCTGTCTATGGTATATGGCGTCAGGCACCGGACGGACCTACTGCTATATGCTATGTGATGGATAGGGGGTGTTACATCGGGTGTATGACCCGGAGTTGCAGGAGGCTATCAAGAGGCTTCTAAAAGACGCGGATGAGTGAAAATAAAGTAAAGTGTGCACTTTATTGTCTTTGCATTGTACTTGTGCATATTGTATGTAAGGGTGTTTGTGAAAAACTTGTGTGTTTATGCGAGGTTATGGGGGCGAGTAACCCCGGATCGTTTTATTTATATTTTCAACAAAGAAATGGTTGTGGTGTTGGATATGTTGCGCTAAATTTTGGGACGAAATTTTTGTAAGGAGGGGAGGATTGTAACCTCCCAAATCCCGATTTGGAATTTAGGCTGGATGATACGGCCTGGGACACGGGCGTGTCCCAGGGCGTGTCAAGCTTTCGGTACTCGAGTGGGTCTCAAGTAGGACTCGAGTGGGCATCGAGTGTGTCTCGAGTGAGGCACACGACCTGGGACACGGGCGTGTCCCAGGGAATGTCCTGCTCGGTTTCCATGGCGTTGAGTGGCATTGAGACGTTGAGTGTAGAACACAGTCTGTGATACGGGCGTGTCATAGGGGCGTGTTTGGCACACGACCAAAGACACGAGCGTGTGACTTAGCCGTGTGCTTCTCGGGAGAGTTGGTCCTATGTCGAGTGAGGAACACACCCCTCAACACGGGCGTGTGCTTACTGACACGAGCGTGTCAGGGATTGACACGGTCATGTCATAGCCCGTGTTCTGGCCTGGATTGAGTCGGTTCCTTGCCGCTTAGGGGAACACAGCCTGTGACATGGGCGTGTAACAAGCCGTGTCAGCAAGAAAAATGATTCCAAGGTAAATATTGGTCGTCCAATTCCTTCTATTTGGATCCTGTGGTCCAAGCCTATTCCTGTAGTGATAAGACCGTGGAATGAGAAGGCTTTCTCATTTGGTCTAAGATCACTCTCTTTCTAAGCAATAGAGAAGGGAGAGCTTGGAGGAGGAAGAAGAAGAGTATTCCGGATGCCGGTGGAGCTTCAACGGTCCGACTCGAGATCCGAGGCCAGCATTGTGGAGGCAAGGCCGTCACGGTGATTACCATCCGGCTAGTTTCTCCATGGCTTCAAAGCGATCGTCAAGGGTAACGATCTCCTTCTTGGACAAGTTAAGTCCTACTTTATGCATGTACATTGGATCCTCCACAGATAGGTGGAAAGCGTAAGCGATTCCAACGGTTGAATCTGCATCTAGAGCCAGAAATGTGTAGTACGGTATAGGCATTCTGTGTGAAGCCCATCTGGACTGGTAATCTGGATTGGTGATGCTTATATTGCAAACCGGAGAAGACTTCGTGTATATAACGAGTAGTTTGTGGAGATGGTGAGAACGCTTGTGAATTATGGTAAGGAAGCTTTGCATAGCTCCTTTGGTTATATGCTCTGCTTGTGCGGAGAGATGGATTGGGAGGAAAGCGGCACTGTGTGCTGGTGTTATGAGAGATCGATTGGTAGTAATACAGATGTGTGGTTTCACGGGCTTGTTACCCTATGGTGGTAAGTTGATCTAGAGGTACTGTGTACCTGCGCTGTGAGCGGTCGATTAGTGGCAATGCAGATGTTTGGTTTCACGGGCTTGTAACACTACGAGGGTAGGTCGACCTATAGTGCTCACTCGTTGCCGTGAGGTGAACGCCTCTGAGTGGTTTGGGTGTGTGAGGTCTTCAACAAGGGTTTGGAGGCTTATGCCCGGACAACAAGCTAATCACCTCAAATCGGTGGTGGGACCTAGAGGTTATCGGTACACCATAAGCGTGCCCTGAGTGCATGGAGCGTCAGGCACGAAGGCCAGCATTTGTGATGTGATTGTGGCAGATATATTGTTGTGATTGTATTACATTCAAGGAAGGAACCACTGCCCCGGGTAAGGGGTAGGGTCGTTATAATTGGTCAGTTGGATGTTGACCGTTGCTTTGTTGATCACCCTTGGGGTGGACATCCACATGCAGGTGTTGCGGGCTGATTGGATTGAGCGGGCTGAAGCCTTTGCTGCTGCAGCTTGTAGGCCCTCGTAGGCCGTGCGAAGCTTTGGATTTCATGTGTGGTCGGCCTGCGTGTCGATGTATGAAATCATATTGTGTAAAGAGCAACTTGTAAGGCCTTAAGGCTGTGGGTGTTTGAGTTATAAACATTCCTAGTGTTATATATAAATGGGTTGTTTATATATTTGTAGTGGGCATTCATTGGTTGAGTTCGTTAAATTTATAAACTTCCGCTAGAATGCTCTGGGTTAGGGTGCGATGGTATTTTGGTATTAACCTGTGACCTCGCCGTCTGTTTGTGACATATAATGTGGGGCCCCGGCTGGATCTTCTATTATATGTTATTTAACGGGTCGGGTTGTTACACCGAACACCTCACCAAGACCCTCTTGTAATCAGCGCCGGGATCGGGGATCCCTGCTATAATGTCAAATAAATCCTCATCGACAATAGAAGCTCCGTGGACGTCTTGTTCTCCTCCACCCTTCAGAACATAAAGCTTTCTAGACAACATCTGACACCGGCCGCGGGGCCAGTATACGGATTCGACAACCATCCAGTTCAGGTGTTGGGGATGATTACCCTACCAGTTACCATAGGAGAGTTCCCAAGGCAGGCGACGCATGAAGTCGAGTTTGTTGTGGTAGATTCAAGCTCAGCCTACAACACAATCTTCGGAAGACCTGTCCAGTCCATTTTCAAATCCATCCCCTCGATTCCCCATCTTGCGATGAATTTTCCAACTTCAGGAGGGATCAAAGTCATGCACGGGAATCAAGAGGCGGCTAGGACTTGCTATTCAAAGCAGGCACAGCCCATCAAAGCCACAGCTCTAAATATTGAACGACTTCGATCTGTGTGGCGAGGCGATCCTGCAGCGAGGAATGCCTATCGAGGGATTGGTCGAAGTCCTTTTGTCACCAACAGTTCCTGCTCGCACCATCCAGCTCGAGTCCCTCCTACCACAACAAGAAAAGTAAGAACTGATAGCTTATCTCTGCAAGAACAAGGATATCTTTGCCTGGGCTCCCGAAGATATGTCTGCCATAGATCCTCAAGTGATCAACATTCCCTCAACATAAACCCGGATTGCAAACCCATCATCAAAAAGAAGCGAAAATTTGCCCCGGAACGGCTCCAAGCGATCGGAGAAGAGGTACAAAAGATCCTCGACGCCCAGTTCATCCGAGAGGAAGAGTACCCCGCCTGGCTGGCTAACGCTGTCATGGTGAAGAAGTCTTTCGGGAAGTTGAGGATGTGTGTGGACTACACCAATCTCAACCAAGCTTGCCCAAAGGATAGCTTCCCCCTTCCCAGGATCAATCAGTTAGTCGATTTGACCGCCGGGCATCGACTACTCAGCTTCACGGATGCCTTCTCCGGCTACAACCAGATCCGAATCAATCATGCAGATGAAGAGCACACGGCATTCCGAACTGACAAAGGAATATACTATTACAAAGTGATGCCCTTTGGGCTCAAAAATTCTTGAGCAACCTATCAGCGGCTCATGAATAAGGTTTTCAAGGATCTCATTGGCAAGACTATGGAGGTGTATGTGGACGATATGCTGGTTAAAAGAGTTCGTCGAGAAGATCACCTAGAAGACCTCGAAAGGTTTTTCAGAATCCTCCGCCAGTACGATATGAGAGTCAGCCCCAGTAAATCTGCATTCGGGGTTACGTTTGGAAAGTTCCTAGGATTCATGGTAACGCTGTGAAGAATAGAAGTTAACCCATAAAAGATCAGAGCTCTCGAGGAGATGTCACCGCCCCAGTCCCTTAAATAAGTACAACGCTTGAATGGGAGAATCACAACGCTCTCCCGATTCTTGGCACGAACCGGAGACAAGTATCTCCCTTTTTTCAAGATTCTCAGAGGAGCCAGGACCACAGGATTCCAGTGGACATACGAGTGTCATGTCGTCTTTGAGGCTTTAAAGAAATACATGGCCTCCCCTCCGCTTCTGTCAAAGCCTATTCCCGGAGAAACACTCTTTGTGTACCTCGCCGTCACGCCCACGATGCTAAGCTCTGTATTGGTAAGGGATGAAGGGGGAATCCAACACCCCATCTACTATCTCAGCAAGATCCTCTTAGATGCCGAAACTCGATATCCAGCTACGGACAAGACAGCCCTAGCACTCGTCTTCTCTGCAAGGAAGCTTTGTCCTTACTTCCAAGCCAACACAGTCAAAGTGTTGACCGAGCTATCTCTCCGCGCAATTCTCCAGAAACTAGAAGCAATCGGCGGTTTGGTCAAGTGGGTGGTCGAGTTAGGCGAGTTTGACATCCACTTTTTGTCATGCCCCGTCATCAAGTCACAAGTCCTGACAGATTTTGTTATTGAAAATACCCTACCAGCAGAGACAGAGATCACACAAGTCAAACCCGATCAGCGGTGGACTATGTACGTTGATGGAGCATTTGGGCTCGAAGTCGCTGGGGTAGGATTGCTTCTCATAAGCCCAAAACTTACCGCTTTAGAGTATGGGCTCCGGTTGAAGTTCCTCGCCACCAACAACGTCGCCGAGTACGAAGCTTTAATTCAAGACTCAGGCTTGCCATCAACTGCCACGTCAAGGGAATTGGAAGTCTACTAAGATTCTCAGCTCATCGTCTCCCAAGTAGAAAGGGACTACGAAGCGAAAAAACGAGCAGCTAGCCCAGTACCTCCCACTTGTAAAGTCCTTCCTGCTCAGGATACCGCAAGGTAAGATCCTTCGCATCCTTGGGGAGTAGAATTCCCGGGCAGATGCTCTGTCAAAGCTGGCCACATCACCTTCTCAGTATCAGTCAAGGAGGCATCGAGTAGAAGAAATTTTCTTTCCCTATGTCCAGAGGCCGTGGGAGGTTGCAGAGATCGACGAACTGGAAGAATCTTGGGTTAGTCCACTGGTTACCTACCTAAAGTATTAGTGGCTCCCAGAAGACCCAACAGAAGCATGATGCCTAAGGATGCGGGAAGCCACCTTCGTGTTGATCAATGGGGAATTGTACAAATGGTCCTTCTCAGGACCATACCTAAAGTGTTTAGCGGAGAGAGACACTGAGTATACTCTGAATGAATTCCATGAAGGTGTATGTGGCGAGCACTTAGGTGGGAAGGCCTTGGCACAAAAAATTCTGCGTCAAGGCTTTTACTGGCCTGCTATGAAGAAGGAAGCGACCGACTTCGTCCAATAGTGTAAGAGTTGCCAGTTGTACGCCAACGTCCAGCGGTAACCTCCCATTGTCCTCTCCACGCTGCAAGGAGCATGGTTGTTCGCACAGTGGGGAATAGACCTTCTTGGCTCTCTACCTCAAGCTTCGGGGCAAAGGAAATTCCTCATAATGGTCACTGACTACTTCACTAAATGGGTGGAAGCAGAACCGCTGGCCTAAATCACCGAAGAAAATACAAAGCAATTCGTATGGAAGAACATTATTTGTCGTTTTGGGATCCCTGCAATAATCATCACCGACAATGGTACTCAGTTCACGGGAAGATCCTTCACAAAACTGTGCGAAGATTTGAAGATCGAGCTGCGACATACGACTGTGTCACATCCTCAAACTAATGGGTAGATCGAGGTGACCAACCGTACCATCTTAAAAGGGCTAAAGACGTGACTATAAGATGTTGGGGGGCGTACCGAACAACTGAGAGAACTCCCACAGGAGAAATACCATACAATCTCTGCTACGACACCGAAGCCATCATCCCGGTCGACATCGACGTTCCAAGCCCCCGGGTTTCTAACTTCAACCTCAAGAAGAATGATGAAGCACTCAGAAACAACTTAGATTTGGTCCCTGAAGTCTGCGAGGAGGCATCTCTCCGTGTTGCGGCCTACCAATAACGAACTACTCGATACTACAACCACAAGATGAGACCCTGACTAATTAATGTCGGGGACTTTGTCCTTCTCACCGTAGAGGCCTCGGGCAAAGGGACGCAAGGAGACAAACTCTCTCCTATATGGGAAGGTCCCTTTGTCATCACAACAATGATAAAACCAGGAACATACAAGTTGCGGGCCGCCGAAGGAAAGACTCTTCCCTACACTTGGAATGCACAGAACCTGCGCTGATTTTATCAATGATTTCCTGCTTTGGTTTCCTGCTTTGCATTGTGTAATGCATTTTGTTTTTAAGAAAATACTTTATGATGTGTGTAAGCTGCGGGCCTAATCTCGCGCAAATTATTTTTATCCAGATATCGTATTATGTTGCTGCAAATCTTGTCTATTCAAACAGTGAAGACGACGCACTCATAACTCCCTGTAGGGGCCTGCCCCCCTCACGGCAAAGCCGCGGACTAGAGCCGAGCAAACTAAGTCGCGAACCTGACTCGTGCAAACCTCGCAAGAGCCTGCCCCCTTTCGCGACAAAGCCGCGGACTATAGCCGTGCAAACTAAGCCGTGAGCTTGACTCGTGCAAACCTCGCAAGGGACTACCCCCCCTTTTGCGACAAAATAACAGACTAAAGTCATGCAAACTAAGCCGCGATCCTGACTCGTGCAAACCTCGCAAGGGCCTGCCCCCCTTTCGCGATAAAGCCGCGGACTAGAGCAGTGCAAACTAAGCCACGAGCCTGACTCGTGCAAATCTCGCAAGGGACTGCCCCCCTTTCGCGACAAAGCCGCTGACTAGAGCCGTGCAAACTAAGCCATGAGCCCGACTCGTGCGAATCTCGCAAGGGCCTGCCCCCTTTCACAACCAAGCCGTTGACTAGAGCCGTGCAAACTAAGCCGCGGGCTAGAACTGTGTAAACTAAGGCGCAGGCCAAAACCGTGCAAACTAAGCCACAGGCTAGAACTGTGCAAACTAAGTCGTGGACTAGAACCGTGCAAACTAAGTCGCGGGCTAGAACCATACAGACTAAGCCGCGGGAAAGAACCGTGCTAACTAAGCCGCAGGCTAGAACCACGCAAACTAAGTCGTATCATGAAACTGTGTTGGGTTTTGTATCCACAATAACAGAGATTTGTATGAAGTCACCCTTGAACTAAGATGAATTAAGTATGTATTTAATGTTATTCTCTAGTTGAGTGCTTGCAGGTTTTTATTGCTAAGTGTAGACCAATGTCAGTTTATAATGAGTCACTTAACACAAGACCATGCAATATAATCCCTCATTGTGTGATCCATGGTGTTGACTCATGTGTAACCTCTCTATTGGAATGCACTTCACTTTCAAGTATTAAAGCATGGAAGAAAGGAAGGGTTGCTGGTCTTTGAGCAAAGAAGAAAATAAATATTTTCTAAAATTTCCTAAGTCAATTTTTCGAAAAGAAGAATGTTTTTCAAAAAGTGATGTTTTTAGTTATCTACCTAAATCACCTAGAGTGAGGTGAATAGATGAGGTCTGTGTCTTTTTGCGGAATAAAAATTTGTACGAACGGAGCGCAAAAATAAGCAAACAAATCACAGAGAACACCTGATTTATAGTGGTTCCCCAACCTTGGGTATGTCCACTCTCCACCTCACTAATCTAGCAACATGCTAGACTCAGCTACTTCACAATTATCTCGGATTGAAAACCAATCCTACAACTCAGAGCAATGCCCCTACAACTCGATCCTTAAAAAGGGATCTACACTCGTAAGAAAAACTTCCTACAAAACTCGGAGACAAAATCTCCTACAAGAATTGAAATAGATTTACAATAACAATAAAATAAACTTCACTTCTGATCTGAGAACTTAAGATTTCTTCCTTCTTGAAAGTTGAAACTCTGTCAGAAATAGATTGAGGAAGACTTGCCGAAATCTCTGTATCTGAAATGCTTAAGATCAACACAATCAAGAGAGAGATCTGTAGAAGTTGAACGCCTTGATCTGTTGATTGATTCTTGTTCTGAATTTCTTGAATCGAAGAAGAGCAGTGGCGAGAATAACGATGAGGAGCGGCGGCTTTCCCGATTTAGAATGTATAGACCGATTCAGAATACTTGATTTCTTGTGTTAAGGTTAGTCGAATTTGATAATACCTTTTATAGGACAAGCCTAACGGTCATAATCATAATTGACTGTACACATGGACCAATAAGAATCGAGATTAGATTTGAAATCAATTCCGTCGTACTTAACGAAATTTCGGAAAAATTTCTTCCATTTCTCGAGTGGTTTATAGACTACTCGAGTAATAACTTCTGTTTCTCGAGAAGAGGGATGTAAGGTTCTCGAGAACAAGACTAAGAGAAATTTCGGAAGTGATTTCTGGCTTCTCGAGAAGTGACTTCTACTACTCGAGACCTATAGTAAGACTTCTCGAGAACTACCATGACTTCTCGAGAACAAGACTTCTTCTCGAAACTAAATTTCTTATTACTCGAGTACTGGTCCTCTTACTTCTCGAGACAAGGTTTGGCCTTCTTGAGTACTGGCTTCTGTTACTCGAGTACAACACTTAGAAAAATTTCTGAAACGAATTTTTGAGATAACCCGAGAACGACGTAAGTCTTACTCGAGTACTGCATAGCTTCTCGAGAACAAAGTTAAGCCTTCTCGAGAACTACTTATGTTACTCGAAGACTAGACTTAGCTCACTCAAGAACTGGCTACAATCCTACTCGAGTACTGATAGGTCCTTCTCGAGTATAACACTTAGAAAATTTATGAAATGAATTATTGATTAAACTCGAGACATAGATAAGTAGTACTCGAGTACTCCATGGATTACTCGAGTATTGGACTAAGCCTTCTCGAGAATGATTTTTGTTACTCGAGAACTGTACTTAATATACTCGAGAATTCATTCCAGCACTACTCGAGTACAATATATACTACTCGAGTAATGGACTTAGAAAAATTTTACTTTCAGAAAATTATTTTTCTTCAAATGAAATCAGCAACCATTCTTTCTTCCATTGTTTTAGTGCTTTGAAAATGAAGTGTGTCCCAATAGAGAGGCTACACATGAGTCAACATCATGGATCACACAATGAGGGATTACATTGTATGGTCCTGTGTTTGGTGACTCATTGTAGACTAACATTAGTCTACACTTGGCAATTATATCCTGCAAACACGTAACTCAACCAGGGCATCAAATACAACTTAATTCATCTTAGTTTAAGGATGACTTCATACAAATCTGGGTTATTGTGGATACAATATCCAATAATCTCCTCATATTTGTAGAAGTCAGAACCCTCTACACTAAGATGAATTACATCAAGATAAACAAATACAGTGACTAGTAAACAAAGTGATAGAAAAGATAAAATGCTACGCAATAGAAAATCATATCATCAAAATTAAAGATTTATATTTATAGAATTGTCCATGAAATCCAATTTAACAAAATCTCATAAATAAACTTTCTGATAAAATTCAAACTCTAGTAGCTCTGTTAATGTTGTTGTTTGTCTTTCTTCTCTTGTTGTCTCTTTTGGTAGCTGAAAGGCTTGGGATAATACTTTGGAGGTTTAAGAGGAGCCTTGGGATTATTCTTTTCATACTCTCTATCATATATCCTTCTCTTGGTAATAGATTTCTCATACAAGTCACATTCATGGGAGCTGTAATGATCATGTCTATTATCATTATAATCAATCACTAGTTTGAGAGTATCAAAAATTAAAGATTTAGAAGTTGGGCTCCATATTTCAGCAAACTCTTGAGCTCTTCTTCTTTCTGCTTCTTGATTAGGAGTGGTCCTGCTAGCAGAGGTACCATCACCATATTTTCTTTTCTTGTTAGTTGGGATGTCTGAAGGAGGAGCTTGAGGCATTTCTGTTTCTGACCAAACTTAAGAGTAATCAGCAGGAGGAGCTTCTTGATCTTCTAGTCTGGGAGAGAATGTTGGCATTGTTGGCTGCTGGGCAGGAGGATGCTGAGTAGTAGGGTTGAAATGATGAGGAATAATATTTGGATCAGCTTGAAAATTAGGAAATATCTGATTATGCATCCACATAGCTGTATCATAAGTATGGAATTTGACACTATCAATCTTATTTGGAACATCAACATGAATTTCAGTCAGCTTTACTTCCCATTCTATCTTCTTTCTTCGGATTTTTCTAAGTATTCCTTCACTAGTTTCTCCCCCTTTCTGACTTCTATGGATAGGGTTGCTATGGCACTCTCTTTGAATGTGCCAACTTCTTCACATGTCTTGAAATTCTATTCTTGGGCCTTCTTTTCTAGTTGGATCTGATTGTTTGCTAGATTTACTGATTGATCCATCACCTGACCAATATTGGTAATAGTGTGGTCTAGAGCTTTTCCACCTATTTGAAACAGGTGTTTAAGTTCATCAGTATTGTGTTGGATTTCAGCAAATCCTCTCCTCATCTCTTTTTCATGAACAGTGAATTTTTTAGTGACAACCTTCAAAGAGTCTTCAAAGTAAGTTCTTTGTTGTGCTGGAATTAACTCTATCTTACCAAGTATGGTGTCAGCAACATGCACTTCAGATTGAAGAGGTGGAGGCGGATGAGTTACTGATGGAGCTTACCAGGGAGGTATTTCTTCTATGATAACTGAGCTCTGGGCTCTGGTGGTATGAATCAGAACATCTTCTTCCTCACCATGAATGGTAGGAAGGGAGAAGTCTAGGCTTTTGAGAGGAGCTTCAACTGGTTCAGGGGTTCCTTCTTTTTCATCAGAAATCAGCACTGTTTCTTCTTCATGCACAACTTCAGTAGGAGACTGAGGGTGAGGGGATTCTGGTTCAGAATGATGGGCAGATGGAGATGGTTCTTGAGAGGGAGATTTCTCTGCATGTAGAGGGTAAGGAGGCTCTTTTGAAGAGAGTTCCTCAATCATTTTATTTATGTCATCCTCTGTAGAAAGAATCTGTTCTTGTACTTGTGCATCAGTGAGAATTTCTTCATCAAGCAGATCAACATCTAGAAGACTTGAGTCAACTGGGAGGGAAGAGGTGTTCTGAGACGAAGTATCTGGAGATAGAGCAGAATGGCTTGCTTTTGGGATTAAAGGAGCAGGCTCCCCTTCAGCAACTGCACCAGATGTGCAAGCTGCTTGATGTAAATGGGAAGATGGGTCCTGTCCTCATCCTCTTGGTGATCATATGTTTTTACAGCTTGAGTAAGGTTTTGTAGCTTGAGCTCCCATCTTTGAATGGAGGAGATGGAGACTTTCTTCATATGATGTAGAGTAGTACCTTTGGATAGATCAAAAACTTCTGGATTGAGTTCATGAAGGATAAGAGAAACAATCCTGCCAAAACTTAGTGCCTTAATGCTTTCCTTTATTTTATCAAAGATCATCATGCTCCATTGAAACTTTTTCCTGCATATTTCTGTTGTCATCTTATCAGAGAAATCATTTGTTGTTGAAGTCAGTAAACCCAGCTCCTCCTAAAGCTCAGATCTAAAGTTGTAGCTCACACCTACTCTTCTCAAACTCCTCCCTAGACGAGAGTCTCAAAGAAACAGACGGTGGGATTCAGCTCGGAGGTCCCACCTCTTACCTGTAACGCCCCCGATTTTTTCTGCGATTATTCTTATTCTCGTTTTGCATTACGGTGACGCGTTTCCGTGGCTTGTGCCATTTATGGAGTGTGGTTTAGCTCCTTAGAACTGAGTGACCTGTTTTGTAGCCTGTTGGCAAGATCTCCCTAGCAAGCCGAGTCGTTTTGGGTGACCCGGTGTGGCCTCTCGGGGGGATGTTTGTGTTTGGCCTTATTTGGGTATAACTCGAGTTCTATTCGTCGAAAGTTAATTTCAACTTTGACGTTGTGTTCGTAGCGTGGGTATTTAGCTACGGTGCGAATTTCGTCAAATTTCGAGGTGATTCGGTTTTCGTGTCGTTTTGTGTGTTAATAGTATATGTGATCAATTAATTAAATTAATTTGGCTGTCCTGTAGCCTTCAGATTTTTGGCTGATTATTAAATTCTACGGGAGAATTTAATTGGGCAGTTATTGCCTTGCCTTGGTGGCAGCCATATATTGGCTTATTCCTTTTTTGGAATTTACTTAAGGTAATTAAGGGATTAGGCGTTTTTAGGGTTCGGTTATGGCTGAACCGGCATTTAGCTTTAGTATAAAAGCTTTTCTTAAGAAGTGGCGGCCCACTTATTTCTATTTCTTCTTCCTGTAAAACTGTCCCTGCTTGTTCGCAGAAAACAGAGGAGAAACCGCCATTCCTGTACCTCCTTCGGTCGGTGATTCCGGGCTTGATCGTGGACGAAATTCGATTCCGAGAGCGGCGTTGTCTTGCTCTCTCTGAGATCTTCGTTTCGGCGGTAAGATATTCGATTTTCGTGTAGTTTTGTTGAGATTTGGGTTTTCGGTTTTGGAGTCTTCCGCCATTAATGGCCGAGAGATATGTTCTAGGTGCTGCGGCTGTTTGTACCATGTGAAGAGGAGGAAAGCCGTCCAAGCTTCGCTGAAAATTGAGGCAAGTGGTATTCTTGCCCTTGCCAAGTTTCTTTTTGAATATTCTTGCTGAATTTGAAATCCCTGTTAGCCCTAGGTTAGAGGCCTTGTTGTTCTCTTTTTCTTGCTAACTATAGGATTTAGCTTTTCCTATTGAACCCCCCTACTTGTAATGTTGGAATCCAAAATTGTCGGCGTGATGCCATTGTTCCTTACTCAGATTTTTGCTCTGGTTCGGGTGTAGCCGAGAGGGAGTGTTAGGAGGGGGGGTGTCATTGCTGATTTCGTTAAGGTATTACTGGAAAACATCGAGCTCCATTCGACGCTTTTCCAGGAAGAATAACGTCGAGCTCAGCTTTTGCTTAGCTTCGAGCTGCACTCGATGCTTTTCCAGGGAGAAAAACGTCGAGCTCTGTTCGTTCTTAGCTTCGTCCTTCGCTCGACGCTTTTCCTGGAGAGAAAACGTTGAGCTCCGCTCGACGCTTTTCCGGGAGGAAAAGACGTCGAGCTCAGCTTCTGTTTGGCTCTGATCGTCACTCAACGTTTTTCCCGGAGGGAAAACATCGAGCTCCGCTCGACGCTTTTCCGAGAGAGAAAACGTCGAGCTCCGCTCGACGCTTTTCCTGGAGAGAAAACGTCGAGCTCCGCTCGACGCTTTTCCGGGAGGAAAAGGCATCGAGCCCAGCTTTCTGTTTTGGCTTCGAGCTCCGCTCGACGCTTTTCCGGGAGGAGAACGTCGAGCTCCGCTCGACGCTTTTCCTGGAGGGAAACGTCGAGCTCCGCTCGACGCTTTTCCGGGAGGAGAACGTCGAGCTCAGCTTTTGTTTAGCTTAGTTCTCCGCTCGACGCTTTTCCGGGAGGAAAAACGTCGAGCTCAGCTTCTGTTTGGCTCAGTTCGACGCTCAATGTTTTGAACGTCAAGCTCAGTTAGCGTCTAGCTCTGTTCGACGCTCGACGTTTTCCGGGATGAAAAACGTCGAGCTTCGTTCTGTATTAGCGCCGTTCGACGCTCGACGTTTTCCGGGAGGAGAACGTCGAGCTCAGATTTATCTCGAGCCGTTCGACGCGCGACGCTTTTCCGGGAGGAAAACGTCGAGCTCAGCTTAGCCTTATCTCCGATCGACGCTCGACGATTTCCTGGAGGATGATCGTCGAGCTTCGCTTGCCTTTAGCCTTCGGCGATCGACGATCCCTGGGATGATGATCGTCGGGCTTCTTTTGGCCTTCAGCCGATCGACGATCGTCGACCTCCGACTGACGATCGTCGAGCTCCGTGTTGATTCATTTCAACCTTCTTCCTTTATCTTGTTTTTCGTTCCCGAGTGAATTTCTTGTTGTATTTCTGGTTTTTTTTCTCCTTGTCGGTCGTTTTCTTTACTTTTCTAAAGGACGAATCATGGGTCGTGGTTAGTAGTGGTGGTTTGTAGCTCTTTATGAGGGTGGAGTTGTGTAATTTAGCCAAGGCCACTCTTGTTTTTCTTGCTCCAGGTACGGGCTGGGCATGTGGGTGGAAGGTCCCTTATGCTTTCACGTGTAGACCCTCGAGCTTGTTGACTTGGACATAGTGGATGGGGGACTGAGTTTGCCTCCGATCCGGTTTCTTGTTGTTTGTTTTTGCTACTACCACCTCCCACAGTTTAGGGTATTAGAAGTTTCTTCCTTGGTAGTTTGCAGCACTTTGGGCTCTTGGTAGCCTAGTAGGCCCTGCAGAATGTTGTTCCTGGGTTGGGTTGTTACTGTTTCTTTGCACGTTGTGCTTTTCTTGTTGTCCTGTTTTGGATAGTTGTGACTCTTTCTACTGCATGTTTTTCTGTTACTTTGTCCCTTTGGTTGACTCTTTCATGCAGTTTTTACCTTGTTTTGCTTGCTGAGGTATTCTGTTTTCTTTTGGAATGCCCCAGGTTCAGAGCTGTAGCCAGTTGGGTGGCTAGTTTATGGTGGTGCTGTTGGTGGTCATTTGGACTTTGGAGTTCCGTTTGCTTTGTTGGAGAGGTAGTTTTTCAGTACTTTCTTATAGACATACATATGTGCCAGTGGGTTTGTGTCAGGTTGTTGGCGCCCCTTGTAGTTTTTACCTTTGCACTGGATATTTTACTTATGCTGCTACCGTTTTCTGGAGATAGTCTACTTGCTCTGAGAAGGATTTATGCTAGGTTGCTAGTTATTTTTAAACTATAATTATTATTATAAATAAAACTCATGATCGGCATATTTTTATAAAACTTAATCACTATTTTCTAAGTAACGTATAAAGACCGTTTTCTTATATATTATATAAATTAAATGTAGGGTCTTGCATAGCATGAGTGGTTCTCTTGGAACTCTTATGCGCTCTTTAGGATGTCAAACCTAAATAAAATATTTTTCCGCAGAGTATAAATATAGTTTTTCTTTTGTGGACTAGGTGATCCACTGAGCCGAGGGATACGGCCTCTAAATATAACTGATTTTCTATTTATAAAACACAGGATTTTCTTGCATAAAGTTTGTAGTTAGTTTTGCCTGAGCGTCAGCAGTTATCCCCTGCTTGACGTGGTATCATGACGCGTGTTTTCTCATACTCTGATAATTCTTATATTCGAAGAAAATGCGGATTGTGACAGTTGGTATCAGAGAGAGGTTTGCTTGACAAGTTAGTTGAGCAACCTTCCTTTGTTTGCTTTTAGTAGTTCAGTATCATGTCATTCACACACCGAAATGTCATCAGCACGTCTTGGCAAAAGCACGAACACTACACTCATGGCATAACATGAAGTATACGGGGCATATTATGTAGTATGGGATGCATAATATGTGTTCGTATATGGATTTACCATAGGGGCAACATGTGAGAGTTATGTAGTATGGGATGCATAACCTCACCACATGACTGCAACTAGCACGTTTTCTTTTTCGTTGCATGGAAATGTTATGTAGTATGGGATGCATAACATTTTCATGCGTACGCCGCTCATAACATGCATTAGGGCCTTTTTTAGAATGCATAGCACAATCATGCATAGCATATCATTGCATAAGCACAACATGCCAAGCTAAAGATTTGCAGGATGACATATGTACACACATAAGTTTTCAAATTAATATAAAGTCATGCATTCCCGATCTAGGCACAAGAGTTAGTAAGGTGGAGGTTAACCATCCTATGTTAGGGCATAACATCAAATTTTTGTAAAAAAATAAACTCTCAGAGTAAGTTTAGCAGCTTTAAGTCTATATCTATATATGTATTGTCTGTACTTGTATTTGGTTCTAGTCGTTGTATTAGGATCTAATTTGTGTTGTTATGATTTTAGGATGGCTAGACGTCCTGCGACTCGATCGACTCCCCTGTCTGAGGGTGAGTCATCTGGAGCTCAGAATGATGCGGTGATCGAGAGCCTGCGTTAGAGTAGCGATTCCATGGGCAGGCAGTTGGAGGAGGTGGGAGCTCAGATTCAGTCCTTGGTGGCAGCTGTGGCAGGACAGGCTCAGGGTGTGCAAGTTCCTGCTGGGGGGTTAGCTGTTCCTCCCCCTCCTGCACCCTTGAGACCTCCAGTGGTGGTGTCAGTGGAGATGGCCTTCATCTCGCAGTTTCAGAGGCTGAGCCCTCCCACTTATGACGGGAAGGCAGATTTCATGGTCATAGATGATTGGCTGATCTCCATGGAGGAGATGTTCTCGTACTCAGGGATTGCAGGTGACCAGAGGGTGATGCTAGCCACCTATCAGCTTAAAGGTTTGGCTAAGAGTTGGTGGCTGAGAGAGAAGGAGAGCTTGGTAGCTGGATGCTCTTAGGAAATGTTTAAGGAGATGTTGTTGAGGAAGTTCTTGCCTTCGGTCGAGCGTGACCGCCTCATGAATGACTTCCTCTATCTGAAGCAAAGGCAACTCACGGTGGGTGAGTATGAGATAGAGTTCAGTAAGTTGAGCCGTTTTGCCCCTGGATTGGTCAGCGTTGAGGCTGATCGGGTTAAGAGATTTCTTGGTGGTTTGAGGAGCGAGGTGCAGCAGTTGACCAGTGCTTATGTGTCAGTGACTTATGCTGGAGTTGTAGAGGCTGCTCTGAAGGTGGAGGCTATTGAGACGGCGAAGAGCAGAGGCCAGCAGATGAGGAAGGACAAGAGAAAGTCTGTGGAGGAGAAGAAGCCCCCGGTACCCGGTACTGTTCCGGGAAAGAGGAGCAGAATGGTGTGCAGTTTCTGTGGCCGGTCAGGCCACCCTGTCGAGAAATGTTTCAAGAGGTCAGCAGCTCAGAGGAAGGAGCAGGTGCATGCGATTCAGAGTGCTCCTAGGAGAGATGTCTCCTGTTCTATTTGCAAGCGATCCGGGCATGATGCGGCCCAGTGTTGGTCCAAGGAAAAAGTCTGCTTTCAGTGTGGGCTGAAGGGTCACATCAAGGCTAGGTGTCCTCAGGTTCAGTCAGCTCTTCCTGCAGTTCCATTACAGGCATTACCTCCACCTCAGCGTGTGTACAAAGGAAAAGGGAAGCTGAACGTGATCTCTTCCGAGGAGGCTCAAGCCTCTACTCAGGTCATTTCAGGTTAGTTGTTTGTTGTTTTTCCAGCCTGGTAGTTTTATTTGCTAGAATATTTGCGGTATTGTTGTGTTATTTCCTTAGTTTTGTGTGTTCCTATAGGGAAATTTAAGGTGAAGAACTGCTGGGCGCATGTTCTTTTCGACTCCGGCGCTACCCACTCGTTTGTGGCTAGAGCCTTTGTGGAGCGACATCGGTTAACCTTAGATCGTGTTCGGGATTCCTTCCATGTCAAGTTTCCCACTAGTGAATCTGTGTTGTCAGATTTGGGCATTTTGGATTGCCCGGTTTTGTTGGTGGACTTTCTTGCGAAGGCGGACCTACAGATGATTGATCTGGAGGACTTCGATGTCATTTTGGGCATGGACTGGCTGTCTAGGTATGATGCAGTCATTCAGTGCAAAGGAAAGCGCTTGGACTTCATCAGAGACGACGGTCAGCCCGGCAGCGTGTATGCTGATCTGTGTCAGGATTCTCCTGTCATCTCTGCGGTATGTGCTCATAGGTTGTTTCTTTCTAGTTGTTGTGTTTGTTTAGTCTCGGCGGTTGGAACCGCTGTTAGCATGCCATGCTTGGAGGAGATTCCTATTATTCGTGGTTTCGCCGATGTTTTTCCTGATGATCTTCCTGGTCTTCCTCCTGATCGGGATGTTGAGTTTGTGATTGATTTAGAGCCGGGTACGCATCCTATTGCGAAGGCGCCGTACCGGATGGCCCCTCGTGAGTTAGAGGAGTTACGAGTTCAGTTGGATGAGCTGTTGGCTAAAGGTTTTATTAGGCAGAGTTTGTCGCCTTGGGGTGCACCTGTTTTGTTTGTAAAGAAGAAAGATGGGTCGATGCGGCTTTGCATCGACTATAGAGAGTTGAACAAGGTCACTATCAAGAACAGGTACCCTTTGCCGAGGATCGATGATTTGTTTGACCAGTTGCGTGGTAGCACGGTGTTCTCCAAGATCGATCTTCGTTCTGGTTATCATCAGCTCAGGATCCGTGAGGCGGATATTCCACGGACTGCGTTTAGATCGAGGCATGGACACTTTGAGTTTTTGGTGATGTCGTTTGGTCTGACCAACGCACCATCAGCCTTCATGGATATGATGAACCGGGTGTTCAAGGATTTCCTCGACAAGTTCGTTATGGTCTTCATTGATGACGTGTTGGTTTATTCTCGCAGCGCGGAGGAGCATGAGCAGCATTTGTGGTTGGTTCTGACAGAGTTGAGGAATCACAAGTTATTCGCCAAGTTGAGCAAGTGCGAATTTTGGTTGCCTCAGGTTTCTTTTCTAGGCCACGTGGTGAACAAGGATGGGATCTCGGTTGACCCAGAAAAGATTGCAGCAGTGATGGATTGGAGTAGGCCGAATACTCCTAAGGAGATCAGGAGTTTCTTAGGGTTGGCTGGTTACTACAGGAGATTCGTGGAGGGTTTCTCTTCCCTAGCTGCACCTTTGACCAAGCTGACTCAGAAGAATGTGGCTTTTATTTGGAGCGAGAAATGTGAAGAAGCCTTTCTGGAGCTAAAGAAGAGATTGTGCACTGCTCCCGTTCTGACCCTGCCTATTGAGGGTGTGGATTATGATGTATACGTGGATGCTTCGCTTGTAGGTCTGGGATGCGTTTTGATGCAGGATGGAAAGGTGATTGCCTATGGGTCAAGGCAATAGAAGACTCATGAGAAGAATTATCCTACGCATGACCTTGAGTTCTCAGCGGTTATCTATGCGTTGAAGCTGTGGAGACACCTACGTTATGGGGCTCAGTGCAAGATCTTTACTGACCATAAGAGCCTGAAGTACGTGTTCACGCAGAAGGAGTTGAATCTGCGTCAGCGGCGGTGGCTAGAGTATGTGGCTGATTATGATGTAGAGATCCAGTATCATCCAAGCAAGGCCAATGTGGTGGCCGACGCCCTGAGCCGAAAGACGGGAAAGATCTTTAACCTCTCCGCCGACCGTTTAGTAGAGGAGTTCCTCCTTATGGATATTTCAGTGGGATGCTATAGTTTGCAGAGTAGTTTGTCAGTGGCAGAGCCGTCCTGGATTTCTTTGACTAGACTGCACCAGAAGGATGATCCGGATCTTCTGCACCTTTTCATCAGGACAGAGAAGGGAGAGTTGCCAGATTTTGCTATCGATGATGCGGGTACTTTGAAGTACCGCGGCAGGTTTTGCATCCCCGCCGTTGGGGATATTAGAGGTATGATTTGCAGAGAGGCTCATGGTTCCAGCGTTGCCTACCATCCAGGATCTACGAAGATGTACCGTGACTTAAGGCAAATTGCCTGGTGGTATGGCATGAAAGGAGATATAGCCCGATTTGTTGTTGAGTGTCACACTTGCAAGCGTGTGAAGGCTGATCATGGAAGGCCAGGTGGTAAGTTGACTCCGCTAGAGATCCCGACTTGGAAGTGGGAAAGTATATCTATGGACTTCATTACGGGCTTACCGAAGTCCCCGAGGGGATTTGATTCTGTTTGGGTTATAGTGGATAGATTGACGAAGTGTGCTCACTTCGTGCCTTATAAGATTGATTACCCGATGAAGAAGATAGCGGAGTTGTACATGAATGAAGTCATCCGACTCCACGGTGTGCCGGTTAGCATCATTTTTGATCGAGACTCCCAGTTTACTTCTCGTTTTTGGCAGAGTCTGCAGGAGGGTTTGGGTACGGATCTGAGGTATTCTACTGCGTACCACCCACAAACCAATGGGTAGACGGAGCGGGTGAACCAAATTGTTGAGGATATGATCCGATGCTATATTTTAGACCACGGTGGAGCGTGGGATGAGCGGCTGCGACTTATGGAATTTGCTTACAACAATAGTTATCAGGAAAGTTAGCAGATGGCTCCGTTTGAAGCCTTGTATGGGAGGCGCTGTAGGACTCCGTTGTTTTGGGCTGAGGCTGGTGAGGGGCCTTTGTTGGGTCCTGATGCGCTGGAGGAAATGGAAGTCGCTATGAAGCTTATTCGGGAGAAGCTTCGTATAGCCCAGGAGAGGTATGAAAAGAACGCCAATCGGCGTAGGCCTGCTTTGGAGTTTTCTGTAGGGGACCTTGTATTCCTTAAGGTTTCCCCGATGGTGGGTGTAAAGAGGTTTGGTAAGAATCGGAAGTTGGACCCAAGGTATGTGGGCCCGTTTGAGATTTTGGAACGGATTTGTGTGTCAGCGTACTGATTGGATTTGCCAGCGAACTTCCCAGGCGTTCATAATGTTTTTCATGTTAGCCAATTGCGGAAGTGTGTGCGCAGCAGTGGGCAGGTCTTGGACGTTGTGCCCCAGTTAGAGCCCAACCTCTCTTTTGTTGAGGTGCCGGTTCGTATTTTGGATACTCAGGAGCGGGTGCTGCGAAAGAAGTCCATACCGATGGTGAAAGTTCTTTGGAAAAATCAGGATTTGGAGAGCGCGACTTGGGAGCTAGAGTCGGCCATGAGGAGGGCTTACCCTCACCTGTTTCACTGATTTGATCGGTATGTTTCCCTTCTTGTAACTCCTATTTGTTACTTTTCTTCTTTAGTAGGAGTGTTGTGCGTAAAGTTTCGGGACGAAACTTTATTTTAGGGGGAGTGACTGTAATGCCCCCGATTTTTTCTGCGATTATTCTTATTCTCATTTTACGTTACGGTGACGCGTTTCCGTGGCTTGTGCCATTTATGGAGTGTGGTTTAGCTCCTTAGAACTGAGTGCCCTGTTTTGTAGCCTGTTGGCAAGATCTCCCTAGCAAGCCGAGTCGTTTTGGGTGACCCGGTGTGGCCTCTCGGGGGGATGTTTGTGTTTGGCCTTATTTGGGTATAACTCAAGTTCTGTTCGTCGAAAGTTAATTTCGACTTCGCCGTTGTGTTCGTAGCGTGGGTATTTTGCTACGGTGCGAATTTCGTCGAATTCCGAGGTGATTCGGTTTTCGTGTCGTTTGGTGTGTTAATAGTATATGTGATCAATTAATTAAATTGATTTGGCTGTCTTGTAGCCTTCAGATTTTTGGCCGATTATTAAATTCTGCGGGAGAATTTAATTGGGCAGTTATTGTCTTGCCTTGGTGGCAGCCATATATTGGCTTATTCCTTTTTTGGAATTTACTTAAGGTAATTAAGGGATTAGGCGTTTTTAGGGTTCGGTTATGGCTGAACCGGCGTTTAGCTTTAGTATAAAAGCTTTTCTTAAGAAGTGGCGGCCCACTTATTTCTATTTCTTCTTCCTGTAAAACCGTTCCTGCTTGTTCGCGGAAAACAGAGGAGAAACCACCATTCTTGTACCTCCTTCGGTCGGTGATTCCGGGCTTGATCGTGGACGGAATTCGATTCCGAGAGCGGCGTTGTCTTGCTCTCTCTGAGATCTTCGTTTCGGCGGTAAGATATTCGATTTTCATGTAGTTTTGTTGAGATTTGGGTTTTCGGTTTTGGAGTCTTCCGCCATTAATGGCCGAGAGATATGTTCTAGGTGTTGCGGCTGTTTGTACCGTGTGAAGAGGAGGAAAGCCGTCCAAGCTTCGCTGAAAATTGAGGCAAGTGGTATTTTTGCCCTTGCCAAGTTTCTTTTTGAATATTCTTGCTGAATTTGAAATCCCTGTTAGCCCTAGGTTAGAGGCCTTGTTGTTCTCTTTTTCTTGCTAACTATAGGATTTAGCTTTTCCTATTGAACCCCCCCTACTTGTGATGTTGGAATCCAAAATTGCCGGCGTGATGCCATTGTTCCTTACTCAGATTTTTGCTCTGGTTCGGGTGTAGCCGAGAGGGAGTGTTAGGAGGGGGTGTGATTGCCGATTTCGTTAAGGTATTACTGGAAAACGCCGAGCTCCGTTCGACGCTTTTCCAGGAAGAATAACGTCGAGCTCAGCTTTTGCTTAGCTTCGAGCTCCGCTCGACGCTTTTCCAGGGAGAAAAACGTCGAGCTCTGTTCGTTCTTAGCTTCGTCCTTCGCTCGACGCTTTTCCTGGAGAGAAAATGTTGAGCTCCACTCGACGCTTTTCCGGGAAGAAAAGACGTCGAGCTCAGCTTCTGTTTGTCTCTGATCGTCGCTCAACGTTTTTCCCGGAGGGAAAACGTCGAGCTCCGCTCGACGCTTTTCCTGGAGAGAAAACGTCGAGCTCCGCTCGACGCTTTTCCGGGAGGAAAAGGCGTCGAGCCCAGCTTTCTGTTTTGGCTTCGAGCTCTGCTCGACGCTTTTCCTGGAGGGAAAACGTCGAGCTCCGCTCGACGCTTTTCCTGGAGGGAAAACGTCGAGCTCCGCTCGACGCTTTTCCGGGAGGAGAACGTCGAGCTCCGCTCGACGCTTTTCCTGGAGGGAAAACGTCGACGCTTTTTTGGGAGGAGAACGTCGAGCTCAGCTTTTGTTTAGCTTAGTTCTCCGCTCGACGCTTTTCCGGGAGGAAAAATGTCGAGCTCGGCTTCTGTTTGGCTCAGTTCGACGCTCAACGTTTTGAACGTCGAGCTCAGTTAGCGTCTAGCTCTGTTCGACGCTCGACGTTTTTCGGGATGAAAAACGTCGAGCTTCGTTCTATCTTAGCACCGTTCGACGCTCGACGTTTTCCGGGAGGAGAACGTCGAGCTCAGATTTGTCTCGAGCCATCTGACGATCGACGCTTTTCCGGGAGGAAAACGTCGAGCTCAGCTTAGCATTATCTCCGATCGACGCTCGACGATTTCCTGGAGGATGATCGTCGAGCTTCGCTTGCCTTTAACCTTCGGCGATCGTCGATCCCAGGGATGATGATCGTCGGGCTTCTTTTGGCCTTCAGCCGATCGACGATCGTCGACCTCCGACTGACGATCGTCGAGCTCCGTGTTGATTCATTTCAACATTCTTCCTTTACCTTGTTTTTCGTTCCCGAGTGAATTTCTTGTTGTATTTCTGGGTTTTTTTTCTCCTTATCGGCCGTTTTCTTTACTTTCCTAAAGGCCAAATCGTGGGTCATGGTTAGTAGTGGATGTTTGTAGCTCTTTATGAGGGTGGAGTTGTGTAATTTAGCCAAGGCCACTCTTGTTTTTCTTGCTCCAGGTACGGGCTGGGCATGTGGGTGGAAGGTCCCTTGTGCTTTCACGTGTAGACCCTCGAGCTTGTTGACTTGGACATAGTGGATGGGGGACTGAGTTTGCCTCCGATCCGGTTCCTCGTTGTTTGTTTTTGCTACTACCACCTCCCACAGTTTAGGGTGTTAGAAGTTTCTTCCTTGGTAGTTTGCAGCACTTTGGGCTCTTGGTAGCCTAGTAGGCCCTGCAGGATGTTGTTCCTGGGTTGGGTTGTTACTGTTTCTTTACACGTGCTTTTCTTGTTGTCCTGTTTTGGACAGTTGTGACTCTTTCTACTGCATGTTTTTCTGTTACTTTATCCGTTTGGTTGACTCTTTCATGCAGTTTTTACCTTGTTTTGCTTGCTGAGGTATTCTGTTTTCTTTTAGAATGCCCCAGGTTCAGAGTTGTAGCCAGTTGGGTGGCTAGTTTATGGTGGTGCTGTTGGTGGTCATTTGGACTTTGGAGTTCCGTTTGCTTTGTTGGAGAGGTAGTTTTTCAGTACTTTCTTACAGACATACATATGTGCCAGTGGGTTCGTGTCAGGTTGTTGGCGCCCACTGGTAGTTTTTACCTTTGCACTGGATATTTTACTTATGCTGCTACCGTTTTCTGGAGATAGTCTACTTGCTCTGAGAAGGATTTATGCTAGGTTGCTAGTTATTTTTAAACTATAATTATTATTATAAATAAAACTCATGATCGGCATGTTTTTATAAAACTTAATCACTATTTTCCAAGTAACGTATAAAGACCGATTTCTTATATATTATATAAATTAAATGAAGGGTCTTGCATAGCATGAGTGGTTCTCTTGGAACTCTTATGCGCTCTTTAGGATGTCAAACCTAAATAAAGTATTTTTCCGCAGCGTATAAATAAAGTTTTTCTTTTGTGGACTAGGTGATCCACTGAGCCGAGGGATACGGCCTCTAAATATAACTGATTTTCTATTCATAAAACACAGGATTTTCTTGCATAAAGTTTGTAGTTGGTTTTGCCTGAGCGTCAGCAGTTATCCCATGCTTGACGTGATATCATGACGCGTGTTTTCTCATACTCTGATAATTCTTATATTCGGAGAAAATGCGGGTTGTGACATTACCCTGAAGAACTAGCAATTCCCCCCCCCCTCCCTAGCCAATGCTGAGCTAGGTGCCTTAGTGGAAGAAAAAGAAGTGTCAACCACCTTCTACCAGGCACCTTATCGGTCTATTTATAGGCCTTCGAGTTTGAACTGCCAATAACCAAACTTAACCGACCTGAGATTACCAAAATACCCTTAGTCGGGTCTGCCAACAGTCAAACTCCGTTGTTTTGTAGGGTTACATGCAGACCACCAAGGACAAAAGTGTAAAATCACCTGAGACTAAAAAGGTAAACCACTTTCCAACTGAACCGACCCTTGACCAAACACTGAACCGGCACTAGGCCTCTTGCCGAACCGGCGCTCGACGAGAGCGTAGTCTCGCGGGCGAGAGCTCTCCCCTCTGGAGCCCTCTCGCCTAGCGAGTCAGCTCTCGCCTCACGAGTGGCCTCTCTGGGCCCAACTTGCCTAGCAAACGGCTCTCGCCTGGGCCCCTCTCGCCTAGCAAGTAGCTCTCGCCCCTCGAGTGGCCCTTTCCCTAGGATCCACTCGCCTAGCGAGTCGGCTCTCTCTGGGCCCATCTCGCCCAGTAAACAGCCTTCTCTCTAAACCCATCTTGCCTTCTCCCCTATTTTCCTTGAGCCTTCTTCTCCTGCGAGCCCCAGGTTGTACACAATCCCTGCTCTTTTCGAGATTGCCTCAAGCTGGAAAGAAAGCCCAACAGAGGCTCGTGTCATTAACATGTATTTATGAGAGAATCTTTCATGGGGCCCTCCATCGGAGCCTATAAATACATGATTCCCACCCCGCGTAGAGGGTGCCCCCCTTTCACACTTCTTCCTTCCCTAGCTCTACTGTCGTCATGGCTCGTAGCCAGAGCTTCCGCGAGCGCCTTGCAATGGTGCGCAAGCGAAACAAGGGAAATGTGGCCGCTCTGACCTCGTCTTTGGTTTGCACCCCCCCCCCCCTTACCATCATCATCGTCTCGCCCAAAGAAGTTAAAAAAAGATGGTCCCTACTCCTTGGCCGAGGAGCCCACTCACAATTCTTTGGAAATCCACGCCCCTCCTCCTCCCGTGTCTCCTAGAGAGAGTTAGGTGAATTTTCACTTCTATCACTATTTTCCCTTCATCCACATCTTCTTATTTACTATTTGCTTTATCAGGGAGATCTCGAACCTCAACACCGACCGGAAAGCCTACGGGATAACACTGTCATCCACCGCCAGGACTCTGACTCGCCTCAGCCATCCACTCCTCCATCTACTCCTTCAAACATGAGGAATGTTGACCCTTCTTAGGACGTCGTAACCACTCGCCATCCCAATAAAAACCTTCCCTCTTGCTCCTCTGTCTTACTCGCCACTTCCTAGCCTTCCCATCAGAACCTCTCATTCTTCCCTTTGGCTCTTTGCGCAGGCACCCAGGTCGACTCGACCGCTGAGGAATTTTCTAGCCAGCTCGTCGTCTCGCCCCCTCCTCCTATAGATGAGATTGAATACTATATGGGCGACCCTATAGACTCCCTGGAGATGAAGCGTAGGACGGCCGAGATATTCTGAGAACACACACGTATTATCCGCGAGTTGGAACAAGATAAGCAAGCGGACAATAGACGAATCGGCTGGCTGGAAATTGAATGTGCTCGCCTGTCCTCAGAGGTCTACGCTGACATCGAGATAGACGAGACCGACCCTCAGGAAATCTTAAATAAGGTTGACCAACAACTTCGTCTCGCGCGCCGTCTTGATGAGAGCCTGGTCAACGGGTCTTCTCGGGGTCTCCTCTCCAAACCAACTCCAACCACCGAGTGAGCCTACAGCCCTGCCAGCTTGATGAGAGCATGGTCAGTGGGTCTTCTCGGGGTCTCCTCTCTAAACCAACTCTAACCACCGAGTGAGCCTATAACCCTGTCAGCTTGATGAGAGCCTGGTAAGAGGGTCTTCTCAGGGTATCCTCTCCAAACCAACTCCAACCACTGAGTGAGCCTACAGCCCTGTCAGCTTGATGAGATCCTGGTCACCGGGTCTTCTCGGGGTCTCCTCTCCAAACCAACTCCAACCACCGAGTGAGCCTAAAGCCCTGCCATCTTAATGTGAGCTTGGTCAACGGGTCTTCTAGGGGTCTCTTCTCCAAAAAAAACTCCAACCACCGAGTGAGCCTACAGCCCTGCCAGCTTGATGAGAGCCTGGTCAGCGGGTCTTCTCAGGGTCTCCTCTCCAAACAAACTTCAACCACTGAGTGATCCTACAGCCCTTCCAGCTTGATGAGAGCCTGGTCAGCAGGTCTTCTAAGGGTCTCCTCTCCAAAACCAACTCCAACCACTGAGTGAGCCTACAACCCTGCCAGCTTGATGAGAGCCTGGTCAGTGGGTCTTCTCAGGGTCACCTCTCCAAACCAACTCCAACCACCGAGTGATCCTACAATCCTGCCAGTTTGATGAGAGCCTGGTCAGCGGGTCTTCTCGGGGTCTCCTCTCCAAATAAACTTCAACTACCGAGTGAGCCTATAGCCCTGTCATCTTGATGAGAGCCTTGTCAACGGGTCTTCTCAGGGTCTCCTCTCCAAACCAACTCTAACCACCGAGTGAGCCTACAACCCTGCCAGCTTGATGAGAGCCTGGTCAGCGGGTCTTCTTGGGGTCTCCTCTCCAAACCAACTCCAACCACCGAGTGAGCCTATATCCCTGCCAACTTGATGAGAGCCTGGTCAGCGGGTCTTCTCAGGGTCTCCTCTCCAAACAAACTCCAACCACCGAGTGAGCCTACAGCCCTGCCAGCTTGATGAGAGCCTTGTCAGCGGGTCTTCTCGGGGTATCCTCTCCAAACCAACTCCAACCACCGAGTGAGCCTACATCCCTGCCAGCTTGTTGAGAGCCTGGTCAGCGGGTCTTATAAGGGTATCTTCTCCAAACAAACTCCAACCATCGAGTGAGACTACAACCCTATCAGCTTGATGAGAGCCTGGTAAGTGGGTCTTCTCGGGGTCTTCTCTTCAAACCAACTCTAACCACCGAGTGAGCCTACAGCCCTTCCAGCTTGATGAGAACCTGGTCAGCAGGTCTTCTCGGGGTCTTGCCATTCATCCATCGCAATCTTATTTCATGGAGAGAAACACCTGGAATTTTATTATATCAGGAAACTATAACCAATTACAAGTATTGAAAGAAATAAAACATCAAGGGTAGAAACATCAATGGTAGAATCTCTTCAGGTCGTCACCGCTTCGGGCGCGATAAAGGGGCACCCCGACCACATCCTAGAGGTGGAACCCTCCTGACTTCAGGATATCCATTACTATAAGGGTCCCTCCCAGTTGGGGTTGAGCTTCCCCACTGAATCTTATTTTTTCCTTCCTTCCCTCCTTGGTGAGAACGTCCACCTCCAGCACCTCAACTGCCGCCTTCAGCCTCGAAGGCTCCTCCTCTCCCTCCTGCTCCCTCAGCCTCTCCTCCTGCTCCCTAAGCTCGCGCTCTATGGCTTCACGCCCCTCAACGGCTATAGCCACCTCCCTTAAGAACCTCTCCACCTCTTTATCAGCACCCCTTCCTAGCGACGAACCTCCTCTCCTTTCCAACTGAGCCTCCCTCCTAGATGACTCCCCCACTTCCCCTATCTTTCTTTTCCTTCCTCCTATCTCTTTACCTCCCCTCCAACCTCCCGCTCTCCTGCCATTTCTGGCTCCCCCATAATGCCACTCTCCACTCCTACTACTTCCCTCTCTTCTTCTACCTCTCCTCTGACCTCCTGCTCTTCTGCCATTTCTGGATCCCCTGTAATGCCACTCTCCATTCCTACTACTTCCCTCTCTTCTTCTACCTCTCCTCCGACCTCCTACTCTCCTGCCATTTCTTTCTCCCCCGCAATGCAACTCTCCACTCCTACTGCTTCCCTCTCTTCTACCTCTCCTCCAACCTCCTGCTTCAACTGCTCCATCCTCTTCTCTAGCTCCTCAAAATCACCTTGCCAAGAAAAGGTGTTTATCACTGTCACGTAGCACTCCCTGGCTGCCTTTGGATATCCTCGCACCCTGATCTGAGTTCCTCCTGTGTTGAGCTTCAAGCATTGATGGAAGGATGATGGGACGCACCTGAAGGCGATGATCAAAGGGCGCCCAAAGATGGCATTGTAACTGCTGGTAGCGTCCACTATCACAAAGAGGCAATTCTTGGACAGCCCTCCTAGTGTCACTTGAAGTCCCACTCCCCCCTCGACTTCCTTCCGTTCTCCTGAAAACCCGAACAATGGTTTGTCTGCTTCCAACACCCTCCTGGCCTCTACCCTCATCTTGTTGAATGCCTTCTTGAAAATGTCATTCACCGAGATCCCATTATACACCAATATCCTCGATAATGTGAAGTTTTTGATGGAGGTCCGAATAACCAACGCATCGTAGAATGGATCCTCGTGATCCGGCAAGTCCTTCCTAGAGAAAGTGATTTTCTCATCCGGGGGAGGGGCTTGTAGCGTTGAGGCAATGCTCCGACAATACATGGTATGAAGGCTAGCCTTACAGGTAGCCCCAATCCCCACTCCCCCATGGATCACTCAGATCCCTCCTCGATCTCCCACATCCGATCGGTCCACACATCGGTACTCCTCCCCGGTCCTAGTCATCTCTACTATGCGCACCGATAGTTGCTGCTCCCCTGCTCCTCTACCACTCTTCATCTCTAAAAACTCTGGGCAGGTAGCCGTTGCGTGACCTTCCTCCTCATGGAAGTCACAATATGGTACGACTACCTCCCCCTCCCTTCTCCCCTCCTAGTGGTTCCTCCTCCTTCCTGCTCCAGCTCTTGCTCTTTTCCACTCTCTTCCTCTTCCTCTCCCTCGGCCAATCGACATAGCTTGCTGAGGCTGGGGTAGGGGTGGTCTAGGACCATGTCCCCATCTCGGCTGGTTGAATCTTCCGAGTCCTCCCTGGTAGTTCCTTCCCCTTTGGGGAAAACCTCTTCCCGGCCCTTGAACAGGGCCTCCTTGCTGCCTCAAACCCAACTCCGGGTACATCGGAGCCCACGACTCTTCACTCCTTCCTTCTTGCTGCCTCGCTCCTCTCGGCTCCCTCGACTCCACCTCCGTCAACCTCTCATACTTCCTAGCAAATGTCGGGTTCATAGCCTCCATCAATATCTCCTTCGCTGCCTTCTCCATCAATCCCTCAAATGACAATGACGCCTTCCTGGTCAAACCCATCTTGAAGAAGCCCTCCCTTAGCCCAATGTTGAAGGCAATCTGGAGAGCAAATCCTGGCACCTCCTGAATGTCCAGGATTTCTTCCTGGAAGCAGTCCACGTATTGGGCCAAGGACTCATCAGCCTTCTACTTGATCAAAAAGATCAACTCTTGGTTCCTCTTCCTCTTCTTCGAGGTCGAGAAGAGAAACTGGAAGCTCCTACTCAAGTCCTCGAAACCATATATCGACCTCGTCGGGAGTTGATGAAACCAGTCCCTAGCTTTGTACTTCAAGGTGATGGCGAAGAGGCAACACTTGAATGCGTCCATCATCGGCCTGATGGAGACCGCATCTTCGAACCAGTGCAAGTGCTGGAGGGGTTCGTATTTCCCCACGTAGTAGGTCATCTCTGGCTCGAAAAACCCCTCCGGGACGAGAGCCGAAAAGATCAATTGGCAAAAAGGAGACCTTATTGCCGGAGGTCTCGCCACCTCCACTCACGCGATCATCTACCCTAGCGAGATGGCACTCGCGGGTCTGGCAAAGAGCTCCCTGCCCGCTAGGTCTTGCCTGCTCCCTTCTACCACCTTCTCCTTCCCTGGTCTCCCCCCCCCCCCCCGACGCATCCTTTCCTACTCTTGCCGAGACGATCCCTTCTTGAGGCGCGAGATCAGACGCCTGAGGTAGGGGGTCGCGCAATCACCTCGCTGCGAGATTTGTTGCAACATGTCCATGATGCCTCTGATGGATGCCATGAACTCCTCTCTCCCAACGTATCCTCCCTGGTTCTGGGACCCACCCTCGTCTTCTTCTCCAAGATCTCCTGCCATGAAGTAGTCCAAGATTCTTCTGTGTAGGCTACGATTCCATGCTCACCGCACCAAAAATGTTGAAGCCAGTAAACCAAGATCCTCCTAAAGCTTGGATCTAAAGTTGCAGCTCACACCTACTCTTCTTGAACTCCTCCCTGGACGAGAGTCTCAAAGAAATAGACTGTGGGCTTCAGCTCGGAGGTCCCACCTCTTACCAGAAAGAACTAGCAATTCTCCCCCTCCCTAGCCAATGCTGAGCTAGGTGCCTTACTGAAAGAAAAATAAGGGTCAACCACCTTCTACCAGGCACCTTACCGGTCTATTTATAGGCCTCTGAGTTTGGACTGCCAATAACCAAACAGAACCGACCTGATATTACCAAAATACCCTTAGTCGGGTCTACCAATAAGAAAACTCTGCTATTCTGAAGGGTTACATGCAGACCACCAAGGGAAAAAGTGTAAAATCACCTGGGGATAAAATTGTAAACCACTTTCCAACTGAACTGGCCCTTGACCAAACACTAAACTGACACTAGGCCTCTCGTCGAACGAGCGCTCGGCGAGAAAATCGTCTCGCAGGTGAGATCTCTCCCCTCTGGAGCCCTCTCAACTAGCGAGTCGGCTCTCGCCTCGCGAGTGGCCTCTTTGGGCCCAACTCGCCTAGCGAACGGCTCTCGCCTGGGCCTCTCTCGCCTAGCGAGCATCTCTCGCCCCACTAGTGGCCCTTTCCTTTGGATCCACTCGCCTAACGAGTCAGCTCTCTCTGGGCCCATCTCTCCCAGAAAATTGCCTTCTCTCTAAACCCATCTTTCCTTCTCCCCTCTTTTTCTTGAGCCTTCTGCTCCTATGAGCCCGAGGTTGTACATTTGTAATGAAGTTGATTGAACTTGTTCTGCACAGAAGAACTTTTCCAAGTATATCCATTAGCAGCTTGCTTTCTGGATTGAGATCAAGGCGCCGAATGGTGTTCACACAAACAGAAATACCACAGAAACCACATGCCCTATCATAATCCTCGTCTGTTAGGTCATCTTCTTCCTCAATGGCTAGCAGTCGAAGATGTTTAGAAATGATTGGAGTGGTTAACTTAACTTTAATCCCACGGACTTTGGTCTTGAGAATCTTCCAATTTCTCTTCAACTTGGCATTCTGTAAAAATTCTTCAACCTATGAAAATAAAATCTTGCATGGCTGTTCCAAAACGAATGAGAGTCCGGCGGCTTCTAAGAGCAGAAGAAGATTGTGAAAATCGTCTAACAAATCAGCAATTCCTGTAGAAACTAGTTCACTGCTGATACCAATCTTTGACGGAGGGGCCATCGATTGAAAGAAATGAGCGGAAATCTTCTTTCTGAGAGAAAAAGTTGAAGCGGTGGCAAGAGGGCGACGGCGATGGTGACAGAGAAGACGAAGAGTTTTTCGTTCTCTCGAGAAAAGGGTTTTAGAGATCGAGTGATTTGGAATTTCCGGACTTATTCCATTTATATAAGTCTTAATTTATGATGATTAAGAAAATAATAAAAGTAACATACCTGAAAATATGGCGGTATAAGAGTTTGGGTGCGAATATCAGAAATTTGAACTTCAGGACTCCATTTATATAATTCCTTCTCTCAGCGACTCCATTCTGTTGAGGGGTGAGAGGAGAGGAAAACTCATGAAAGATACATAGGCTTTCACAGAATTCTGTCATGGCCCCAGACTTGAACTCTGTTCCATTGTCACTTCTGATTTTGACAACGGAGTAGTTGTATTCATTCTGAATTTGTCTGACAAAATTAGTAAAGATATCAAAAGTATTTAACTTGTGTTTTAGAAAGAACACACACATAAAGCGAGAGTAATAATCAACAATGACCAATGTATAATCCTTACCTCCCAAACTTTTAATTTGTAGTGGACCGAACAAGTCCATATGAAGTAGTGTAAACACCTATTAGAATCTTTGCCAATAATGCTTTTAAAGGTAGCCCTTGTTTGATTGCCTTTTACACATGCGTGATAAGGTCTATCTTTAATGCATTTAACATTGGGTGCATCACGTACTAAATTAAGAGAAAATAATTATTAATAGTTTTGTAATTTATATGTGCTAATCTCTTATTCCATTGGTCACTAAGAGACGCACTATCTTTTGCCAAAAGACACATTGGCATAGAAGAGTCTATGCAAATAAAATTTAAACAAAATATATTCCTACTATGAGTGCCTGATAAAATCATTTCTAAATTATCAACCGATTTTACAAAAAAATTATCTGCATGAAACTCTACTATGTATCCTTTATCACAGAGCTGACTTATGCTTATAAGATTGTGTTCCAATCCTTCAATATAAGCCACATCTGAGAAGGATACGCTACCATTAGTAATCATATTGTAGCCTTTGGTAATCCCTCTGTCAGAACATCTAAAGATGACCTTTGGCTCGTTCATGACTAGAGAATAATTCTGGAGTAGTCTTCTAGTCCTGGTCATATGTCGAGAGCATCCACTGTTCAAATACCCAATAGGATTTTTGGTGGACTTTGGACATTCCTGCAAAAGTAAAATCAAGTTGCCTTAGGAACCCAAACTTGTTTGGACCCTTGGTCTCTAGTTAGCATACTCCCCCTACGAGTGTTAACATTGTGAGTGGTCTTTCTCACATCATTAACTTGAGGAGTTTCATTATACCTGGGGTTAAACCAGCAATATATGGCAAAGTGACCAACCTTGCTACAACACCAACAGTCAAACCTATTATATCTTTGCCTAGAGTTCTCCTGCTTGGCCTTTTGAGAGTGTGGTCTAGCAGGGGCAGTAGACTTGGAGGTAGAAGCTTTGTGGTGATGGCACTCACATGACTTCTTCTTCATAATAGGCTTTTCCACAACGGGTTTGGCTTTTGGAGCTTTCTTGATGTTGTGACCATGACAATAAGGTCCGTATATCTGAAGAGTGATCTCCTCATAAGGTGCCTTGAAGACACCCATCGAAGTTCTGTGGACAAGTCTATCCTTGGTACCAGACTTGGGCTCTACATAAGTTGGCCTGGCAAAGTGACCGTAGGACGAGTCAAGATCAAACTCGTTTGTTAGAAGAATAACCTTTTTAAATGAGGTTTGGTCTTGAGGAGCTTTCCCCTTCTCCTTAGCTAGATCCTTCTTAGCAGTCTTATTTCTTCTCTGGACTTTATTTCTCCTAAAAGATTTACTAGGAGCAGCCATATGGCCTAAGCCAGCTCCTTTAGCCTGAGCAGAGAACTCAACAATAAGTGGAAGTACTGTCTTGGGCTTGGAGAAACTTTCAACAAGTTTCTTTTCAGTGGCAAGTTATTTTTCCAACTCCTTGATGATTTGATCTTTCAGGTTTAGGTTCTCGAGAGCCTTTTGGTATACTTTGATTTCCAAATGGGCTTCTTCTCTGAGTGAGTCCATCTTTGCGACTTCCTCCCTCATTGTGCTGTCCTCAGCCTTAAGAGACTTAATATCCTTGGCTTGAGTTCTTGCGACTCTACGACATTTGTCATAAGCCTTGATCAACTCTTTGTACTGAATCATGAGTTCAGATTCATCATCAGACGAATAGTACTCATGATTATGGTCAGAAGCATCTGATTCAGAGAGAGGGGTATGAGAATTTACCTTCCCAGTAAACTGGGGTTCTTCTTCTTAATCTGTATGAGCCATAAGCCAAAAGTAGTCTTCCTCCTCATCACTAGACTCAGATGAGTCTGTGTCGTTAAGGTTCATAGCCTTCTTGGCCACTAGGCTTCTTTCAGTCTTCTTCTTATTGTAAGAAGATTTCTTCTCCTCTCTTCTTCCACCCTCCTTCTTCTTGTGAGGGCAGTCGGCTATGACGTGTCCTGGATTATTGCAGCAATAACAAACAATGTTAGTAGAAATATATTTGTTCTTTTTAGAGTGGTACCTGTCTTGGCTACTTGAGCCTTTCTTATGGCGATCACCATCATGACATGATCTTCTGAATGAGGCATCCTTGCCTCTCCACTGTTTCTTCTTGTTCAAGAATTTCTTGAACTGCCTTGAAAGAAGAGAAAACTCTCCTTCATATAATTTTGAGCCTGAGGTACTTGGCTCTGAAGTTTCTTCTTCACTCTCTTCCTGTGCAGGGGCAGGAGATGCAGCTTTTGACTTCCTTGAGATTTCTGCCTTTAGAGCGACAGACTTTTCCTTGGATGAAGACCAGCTTCTCTCTTCTTCAGCTTTTCTTGAGTTTATTTGAAGCTCATAGGACATAAGCTTTACAAAGAGATTTTGAGGGTCAGTCTCTGCCAGCTTACCAAACTCTCAAATAGCGCAAACTTTGTTATCCCATTCTATAGTCAGTGATCTCAGGAATTTATCATTCAGTTCTCTATTGGTGAAGACTCGGCCATAGACTCTTAGGTCGTTGACAATCTTGAAGAAACTTTCAAAAATATCTGCAATAGAATCCTTGGGACCTTGTAAGAATGCTTCATATTTCTTATTTAGTAGGGACCTTCTATCATCCCTTACCTCTTCGGTACCTTCCATTAAGATGATTAAAGACTGACACATTTCCTTAGCGGATTGGCAGTGAATCAGATTCTGCAATATCGAATCATCGACTGTACTTGCGATGATATTCTTGGATTTCTTATCTAAAGAGACAAGTGCAATCTCATCTTTATCAAGATCCATAAGCTTCTTTGGAACTTGCTTTGTAGGGTCAATGGTGTAGGTGGTCATAAGAACATAAGGTTCTTCTTCCACTATCATAAAAATTCTGGGATCCACAGCTTCCATGAAGAACTTTATCCTTTCTTTCCACATAGCAAAATTATTCTTTATGCATAAATGAAGCTTAGAAAAATATTTGGCTCTGTCCATGTTTGTATCCTTTAAAGTCAACTAGGAGCAGATCTATTCAAGGTGTTAACCTTTTTGATGAACAACCTCCCTAAGATACCAATTGATGTTTTTAGTTGTCTGCCTAAATCACCTAGAGGGGGGTGAATAAGTGAGGTCTGCGTCTTTTTGCGGAATAAAAATTTGTACGAACGTAGTGCAGAAAACAACCAAACAAACTAGAGAGAACACCAGATTTATAATAGTTCCCCAACCTTGGGCACGTCCACTCTCCATCTCACCGATCTAGCAATACGCTAGACTAATCTACTTCACTATTATCTCGGATTGAAAACCAATTCTACAACTCGGAGCAACGCCCCTACAACTCAATCCTTAAAACGGGATCTACACTCGAAAGAAAAACTTCCTACAAAACTCGGAGATAAAATCTCCTATGAGAATTGAAATAGATTTACAATAACAATAAAACAAACTTCACTTCAGATCTAAGAACTTCATATTTCTTCCTTCTTGAAAGTTGAAACTCTATCAGAAATAGATTGAGGAAGACTTGTTGAAATCTCTAGATCTGAAACGCTTAAGATCAACACAATCAAGAGAGAGATCTTTAGAAGTTGAACGCCTTGATCTGTTGATCGATTCTTGTTCTGAATTTAATCGGAGAAGAGCAGTGGCGAGAATGACGATGAGGAGCGGCGGCTTTCCCAATTTAGAATGTATAGAACGATTCAGAATACTTGATTTCTTGTGTTAGGGTTAGTCGAATTTGATAAGACCTTTTATAGGACAAGCCTAACGGTCATAATCATAATTGACTGTACACGTGGACCAATAAGAATCAAGATTAGATTTGAAATCAATTCTGTCGGACTACGAAATTTCAGAAAAATTTCTTCCATTTCTCGAGTGGTTTATAGACTACTCGAGTAATAACTTTTGTTTCTCGAGAAGAGGGATGTAAGGTTCTCGAGAACAAGACTTAGAGAAATTTCGGAAGTGATTTCTGGCTTCTCGAGAAGTGACTTCTACTACTCGAGAACTATAGTAAGACTTCTCGAGAACTACCATGACATCTCGAGAACATGAACTCTTCTCGAAACTAAATTTCGTATTAATCGAGTATTGGTCCTCTGACTTCTCGAGACAAGGTTTGGCCTTCTCGAGTACTGGCTTCTGTTACTCAAGTATAACACTTAGAAAAATTTCTGAAATGAATTTTTGAGATAACTCGAGAACGACGTAAGTCTTACTCGAGTACTGCATAGCTTTTTGATAACTAAGTTAAGCCTTCTCGAGAACTACTTCTGTTACTCGTAGACAAGACTTAGCTCACTCGAGAACTGGCTACAATCCTACTCAAGTACTGATAGGTCCTTCTCGAGTATAACACTTAGAAAATTAATGAAACGAATTATTGAGTAAACTTGAGACATAGATAAGTAGTACTCGAGTACTCCATGGCTTACTCGAGTGTTATATTAAGCCTTCTCGAGAATGATTTTTGTTACTCGAGAACTGTACTTAGTACACTCGAGAATTCATTCCAGTACTACTCGAGTACAATATATACTACTCGAGTAATGGACTTAGAAAAATTTTACTTTTAGAAAATTATTTTTCTTCAAATGAAATCAGCAACCATTCTTTCTTCCATTGTTTTAGTGCTTTGAAAATGAAGTGTGTCCTAATAGAGAGGCTACACATGAGTCAATACCATGGATCACACAATGAGAGATTATATTGTATGGTCCTGTGTTTGGTGACTCATTATAGACTGACATTGGTCTATACTTGGCAATTATATCCTGCAAACACATAACTTAACCAGGACATCAAATACAACTTAACTCATCTTAGTGCAAGGATGACTTCATACAAATCTGGGTTATTGTGGATACCATACCCAACAAAAAGGTCTAGTTAAATTTTTCGAGAAAATAGTACTGTTCTCGAGAAACATAAAGACTTTTTGAAAAACTCATAAAAACTTCTAAGTTCTCTTTTTCGAGAAATGTCCTTAAGATTTTGCGAGAAACCAGATTCATTTTTCGAGAAAGAAATATTATTTTCGAAAAATCAGATTCATTCTTCGAGAAAGAAAGTTGTTTTTGAAAAGTCAAAATTCATTTTTTCGAAAAAAAAACCCAGTTCCACAGTTAAAAGAAATTTTGCGTAAAGTATTTTTCGAAAAGGCTAAGCCATTTGTTGAGAAAACAAACTGTTTTCGAAAAATCAAAGTTCCTTTCGAAGAATGCAGTTGCAAAATTTTTAATTTCAGAGTCTGACAGGATTTCAAATCTCAATCCAAATTTAGTATGTTTGATCCACGTAGATCATTCCAAAATGATTTTAGACCGTTAGTGAATGTCCTACATATGATCTTCTCAAGGATTCACTAACCCTAACAACAAGAACTTAATTACAGAATTCGGAATCGCCACAAATTCCAGATCGGGAAAAAGCCACACACTGCCATCGTTCTTCTCTGACGCTTCTTCCTCGATCCAGCTATTCAACAGAAGAAAAAATTTGACTGATCATAGATTCAAGTTTTTTCAATCATTCATTCGATCGTGTCGGATCCTAAGAGTTTCAGATCGTATTTTCTCAAGATTTCTTCCTCAACATCTTCTTCAAGAATTTCAGTTTTAAAGAGGGAAGAACTTTAAAGACTTCAGATCTGGAAGTATAATTTTTATTGTAGTTATAAAATTATTTAAACTCTTGTAGGAGCTTGGTCTCTGAGTTTGTAGGAAGATTTTTCTTCCGAGTGTAGATACCGTTTTAGGGGGTAGAGTTTGTATGGGTGTGTTAACTCTGAGTTATAGGAGCGTTGCTTCGAGGTGTAGGATTGTTTCAATCCGAGATTTAGTGAAGTAGCCATGGCAAGCCGTGTTACTAGATTGGTGAGGTGGAAAGTGGATGTACCCAAGATTAGGGAACCACTATAATTCCTTATGTTGTCTGGTTTGTGCTTGATTGCTTTCTGTATTAAACTCTCACAAATATGTATTCCACAAAAGACGAAGATCTCGCATATTTACCCCCCTCTATGTGATTTAGGTAGACAACTTGATACTTTCAATTGGTATTAGAGGGAGGTTATTTTCAAAAAGGTTCACGCCTTGAACAGTTCTACTTCTAATTGTCGTAGAGATTATCAAGCATAGACAGATCCAAGGACTCAACAAAGCTTCTAATGTGCACCAAGGCAAACTTTCCCATGTGGAAAGAAAGAGTCAAATTATTCATAGAATTTGTTGATCCTCGCATCTTCATGATAATGGAAGAAGGCACGCATGTGTAACATCTCATTTCCAACTAGACCCCTAAGAGTGGTTTTGTCATGACTAGGTCATGACAAAACCCTTGGAAGTCCGCGTAGACTAGGTAAACTTGGGTAGGAAGGTGAAGGCCACTATGGTCTACAAATAGTAGAATTCTAAACACTAGTTTAGGATAACCTTAAGGCTTTAACATGACTCCATGACCCCACCACAACACCCCTAACCCCTTAGGTGGTCTATAGGGTCACTAAAGACCCATTGGTGGCAGTCAAAGTCGTCAAGTTGGCTTAAGCCTACCCTAACCCTAAATAGGTCAAACTGGCCTACTTAGGGTCAGTTGACCCTTCCTTAGCCAATTGGACCCCACACATGCCCTCCTAAACCTAAAGTTAGGTCAATGGGTCACCAAGGACTCGTTGGGGTCAACCCAAGAGGCTAAGTTGACCCAAGTCAACTCTAGCCCCAAAGTGGTCAAAGTGTCCTTACTAAGGGTCAAGTGACCTCCAAGGTGCCAAGTCAACCCTACCCAACCCTACCTAGACCTTAGAGGAGTCCAATGGGTCACCAAGGACCCATTGAGGGTAACCAAAAAGACCAAATTGACCAAGGTCAACCCTATTCAAGTGTTAGGTCAAACTTAGCTAAAATGGGCTAACCCATGCTCAAGCCCAACCTAACTTTATTTTAATTTATATTATGAGCTAGCGGGCTGCCATTAGACTGGATTAGTCATTAAATTCAGAGTACTAGGAGAGATAGGGAGGAGGTTACCCCACTTTGGAGGAGAGAGAAAATGGGGGTTTAATGGCCATGGAGGTTTCATAACCCCTCACTTTGATGGGGCTTTTACTCCTTGGAGGCAGGGGAAGAGTTTCCAGGAGGTTGTCGGCTAGTGGGGTGGCTCAGCCCTCTCAATTTTGCTGAAATCGAAAATTAGGTTTAATGGTCATTAATGGTGCTTTGATGAATTGGGGAGTTACGAGCCTCCTCTCCACCAATTCCTTCTTTAAGAACCTTCATTAGGATCATAGCAGGCATTTCCCCTGATTACATCTCAATTCCCTTGCTGTTGGTATGGAAGTTGTAGAGGAGCCAAAGCTCGGTGGCCGAAAATAGTAAGGAGGCACATCACCCGCGCTCAGGCCGCAACTCAGGTCCTCCCTTTCTCCTTCTTCCGTGGGTTGATCATAGGAATCAATAAGGATAAGCATCGGGCTCAATTGAACCCAACCAGGGGAAGAAATTCACTTGGTTTTCCAAAAAATCAACTTGTCGGGATCGCCGGAAACGGCCCCTCCGGCGGCTGTGCCGTCGCATGGCGATTGCCACCACCTCGACGGAGGTGGCGGTGGTCGGCCGGGGAGGTGGTTGGGTGGCCTACGGCAGCGCTTGGAAGTAGCTCTAGGAAGATGTCATCCTATCCGTTGGCGCGCTGGGAATGATAACCATATGCCGTCTATTTCTTGCGCCAAGATTCGTGCGTTGTTGACTTATATCTTACGCATTTAATTAATTTCATTTCTTGATTCTGTCACAGAAAATGCTATTAATGTTTTTATTTATTAAAAATACTTAGAGACTTGTATAGAGAAAGTGGTCAACATAAAGTTTGTAGGTCTTGATGTCTAGTTTATTTTAAAATTTATTTGAGACAATTTGGAGTTCATGTTAGACCTCAGCATTCAATTTGGTGGGATCCATACATAAGTCTAGTCAGAGACTTAAATGTGTGCCCCCACTTCACCACATGTCCAAATGATCTGAAATGTGTACAAGGACTCTATATTACCTATACCAAGGTCATGTCTATAAATGGAAATTTTCGGAGGTACTTTTTCTATAGTTTTTGAAATTATTTAATAATCCTAGGGTAATTTAATTAGGGGACCTAATGACCTCCAAACCCTCCCAAATTTTGGTGAGTGGTCCTTGGGGTCATTATAAGGCTCTGTATAAAATTTCATCTCATTTGGAGATGATTTGGGTTGGATTTTTGTAAACCCTAGCCTTGTCCAAAAGGGGGGTATTTAGGTCAAAGTGTTCCTTGTGGGTTTAAGTGGTCAAATCACCTCAACAGAGGCTGAAACTTGGGACACTGGTTTGATATGATGCTAGACACCCTCACATAGAATTTGGGGTGGATTGGGTTATATTTTCCCTAGAACCAAGTCAAACCCTAAGGTTGGACTTTGGGGATTTGTGAAGGGCATGGGGTGATATGCCCTTGTATGGACTTGGTGTTTAGTCCATGTGATCCTAGGGTGGTTAAAAACCCTAGGGAGAGATATGGTGGGATTTGGACACATTCACCCCACTTAAACCACTGGGTAAGTTTTAGGTCTATACACCTTGGGGAAAGTCTAGTGGCTCATATGACTTTGGAACTGCATGACATTTTAGTAAAGGTCATTTTCATAATCATATTAACCACTGAAATACACTACATATTGTTTGGATGAGATTACAAGTGGGTTCCTTTGAAAATTGCACTATCATGAGTTGTCTTGAAAATTTTATTATGTGACTTCCTAACCTTGAGTTTGGATGATATTTATCCAAGCTATGTTTTAAGACTATAACAAGCCCTAAAAATTTTTAATATAAATTTTAGATCATTAAATGGGGTACTTCATTCACAACCCATCAAGTTGAACCTTCTATATAGAAATTGTAGGATCTTGTGGCGCCCTTAGAGGGGGGTGAATAAGGGCTTTTTAAAATTTTAACAAACTATTTATAAAATACGAAATTAGATGTAAAGTTTGAGACACACCAATGAAATGAAAAACAAGATTTTATTTCTCCAAAATATATATGTAAAATGATTTCAATAAAGCTTGAAATTAAGGCTTACAACGATAATAGTTTTTAGCTTTTTCACCGGTCCTTCTCCCAAGGACCGATAGGCTATAGTCAATATCTCCCTAGATATGGCTACTAGCCTCCCCCTAAATCAAACCTATGATCTAGACGCTGCACACAAGGCGGCAATTTACTCCTAAGCCTCACAAGAACCTAGACACCACACACAAGGCGGTGATTTGCCCCTAAGCCACATAAGGACTTAGACACCACACACAAGGTGGTGATTTTCCCTTCCCAATTATAAAGATAAAAAGTGAAAATAAAAGTACAATAGTAAAACTTAAAAACTCCCTCAAAATCACGATCTCTGAAGAGGATGATGAACCGATGAGAAGATCTCCAATCTTGAACGCACAGTCGTATCTCCTTCGCTCTTGAGATTTCAACGGACCAAGGGAGTTCTTCTGGAAACGGAGATGAAGGCTCTGAAAATTCTCTGGAAAACTAAGCTCTACACCATCAATCCCTTCCCTGAAATTTTTGGTCGTGTATATCACTTCATGCTATCGCCGGCGGTAGCGTTAACGCCGCGCGATAGTGATAACTCTCTGTTGCTTGACACGTGGCACACGTCGCGCGGATTTTCAGATCTGAGTGAAGAATGTGACGATCGTGGGATATCACTCGGCGACATCGGTATCGCCCCGCGATATTGCTCAACCGTGACTTCGTGTGCGGCATCATGTGGATCAAGGCTGACGTCAGCAGTAACTGTCCACGCTATCGCCCGCGGCAGCATTATCGCCAGCGATAGTGCGATTTTCCTTTTCTTCAATGTTATGCTCAGCCATTCCTTAGTACTTAAAAAACTTGTTATCCCTGCACATTTAAAACACATACCAAGATCAAATACATCCGGGATTTGTTATTCTCAAACTAAGAAGTGTGGAACGCATGCTCCAACAATCTCCCCCTTTTGATAATAACAAATCCACTGAGAAATAAATTGTGTGAGACCAATAGAATGTGAAACAATTCAGATAATCATTATGAATCAAAGTGCACAAATAGTTATAATAAACTCCCCCTATAATAAAGACTAGTTTCTCCCCCTATATTCTTCCCCTGTTTAAAAGAAATAATTTCTCCCCCTAAATGTACTAATCAATTTATTTCGTACTTAATCTCCCCCTTTTGTTATTAGCAAAAGACGGTGGGGTATATAAAAAAATGAGTGGCAAATGCGGAAGCTGAAAGAAGTGAGAGAGTAATAAATTAGTCATAGAATTTGGAAATATGAGGAGTAGAATAACGAAATTAATAACCCTGGAATAGTATTACCATAAAATTTGGAATTTTATCAGGAAAAAATGTTTGTTGTGGAGAAAATTAATTTAAGATTTGAAGTTAAACATTGAAAATTTGTCAGGCCAAGATATCAAAAACATTAGAAACGATGAAATAGAAGAGAAAAATTATTTTCGGTCGAATTCTCATGAGAAGAAATTTTATAAATGATAATGACGTGTACATGTGAAGAGTGATGTAGTTTGCAGATTCCTTAAGAAATATGTTACATGAAGGTTTGCAATATTATAATACAAGAAACTCACATATAACTTCATGGCATAATGATTTTGAAAAAGTGGCCAAGTTTGTTTGCACAAGACACTTTACAATCCTTTTCAAGGTGTTCAACCTCACAATGCTCATTAAGACTTATCAGGAGGGTGAGTAGAGCTTGATTGGAATATCCTAGTCATATTTATTTGTTTTTTTCATGCTTTTTTTTTGTTTAGAAACTGTGACTTAGGACTCCGAATTCACTTGTATTGCAAACTTGATAAGAAATATTTTGTTTTTGAAAATGGCCATCAATTTTGAAGATCAATATAAATGCAGTATACATGAAAGGTTTAGTGATGTATTCGAAACTTTGAAACAAACCAATATCATGTAATAAGAAGCTTAAGTATGTGTAACTATCAGCTCGTGTCAGTGGAAGCACATTATCAATCATAAAATGTTACTCATACTTAGAGGCATGTGGAAACAAGTCTATTCAAGTTCTAGTCATCAAAGGTATAGAAAGATATCGAGAGCAAGACAAGTTAAAAAAATGTTTAAAGAACTTATAAATTAATAATCACACATGTAATAGGTATCGTATTCTTATAATCATCCAAAAATTTTCAGTAATACTAGAAGGAAGGGTGTTGAAAAGGTGTCAAGATATTAGGGATTTTTGCCTCTAAAATACACTATCGCCAGCGTTAGCGATAATGCGGGGCGATAGCGGTTTTTGATATAAAAGGCAAAAAAAACTGAGTGGGCTGACACTTATCCTCATTTCACGGACCCTTAACGTTTTGGCTTCGTCTTCTTCAGCAGAAACCCTCAAAACTTCAAAAAGGTAAGTTTAGATCTCTCTTTAATATTGTGATTTTCTAAAAAAAACTATAGATCTGGTTTATAGATAATGAAAGAAGATAGATCTAGCAAAAAAAATTTAATTTTGATCATATATTTTATTTTGAAAGAATTTTGAAGAAAACACTTGATTTTTATGCAAAAACTTTACAAAAATGAATAATAGGAGGTAGATCTGTGAGATTTATTTAATTTTAGAAAGTTTAATGCAATGTCAAGAGGAGATCTACATGAAATTGCTAATAGGAGTAGTTTGCACTGTCGCCAGGCGATAGCACTGTCGCCGGCGATAGTAAAGGAATTTGTTGAAATCAATGTCTTGACTGAATGTGATGCTAACATAATATTTTCAGGAAATGGCATCCTCATCCCGTGCAAGAAAAAGCACCACCCGCAACCCACATGCTTCATATCAAACATACCCGGGAATTGAGAACGCGTCGGTTGGTGTTGCGAAAATTTTGGATGAAACATTGCCACCGCATATCTATGAACTACTGGTGGAGTCAGGTATAATGACTCTCATTATACCCAACCTTTTTAGCTCCATTTTTGTAAGGGATTTCTATAACAATTTGGAAGACCCTAAATATACGGGGTTGAATGGAGGTGTAAGGTCTCGAATCCAAGGAGTGGAAATAGATATTACTCATGCTGATTTAAGACGAGAATATAATCTTGCCACTTGTGAGGAAAATTTTATGGATATGGTGGAGAATTACCGAAAGGATCGTGATTGGAGTATATTGAATCAAGTCCTTCACGGAAAGGAAAATAGGAGTTTGATTCAAGACGTCTCATCACTCTCTCGTGATGCATTTGTGATTCAAGATATATTAAGAAACACGGTTATGTTGAAGGTCGGGGACACAAGGAAGATCACGGCTCAATTGAGCTTAGTGACTTACTATGTATTAGAGAGAGTCAAGTTTGATGTGGCGAATTTTGTGTTATCAATCATACGATATACGTACAAAATGAAGCATCCCCTTAGGAGGAAACTGAATACACTTCCTTTAGGAAGTGTTATTCAAAAGGTCGTATATCAGAAATATGATTGGATAGATCAAGAGTTCTACATTGATGATTGTATCCCGGCGATACATACCGTAGAAGCAGCTAAAGGTCCATCTCCAAGGGCTGCCTCATCATCAAGACAACCACTCCAAAGAGGAGGGTCTTTGCGTGAATCTATTGACGACCTAAGAGAGACGGTGGAGGAGATGAAAGAGGAACAAAAACATAGCCATTCCGGTTTTCAAAAATTCATGAATTTTTTGGTAAAGGGGCTGAAACTAAAGCCAACTCCGGAAGAAGAACGAGAATGGGGGAGTCCAGTCGAGGATCCTCCACGACATTTGATAAGGCGAACGCGAAGGCCTAGAGAACCAACTCCGACTTCCAGTGAAGATGTGAATGTGTCTACTGAAGAGAACATGGATGAATGACTTTTTATTGTCAGTGATGTAATATTTTGATATTGACTGAATCTGGGATATCACTGGCGTTAGTACTGTCGCCTGGCAATAGTGAAACCTCTATTAATTTGTGTGTTTGATGTTTGTTTTGACTTTTTCAGTGTTATCCTATGTGCTGTCCAATTTTACGTTATGTTTTGTTGGTTATTGGAAAAATTTTGATTAATTGTAATTAACTATATGACATATATATACGATTTCTAATCTTAGGCCTATTTTATAAAAAAAAATCTCGGAATTAAAATAATTTTGATTTATAATTCTAAGATTCCAAGTTCTAATCTTAACCTTAAAAAGCGTGAATCATTAAGCGGTTTTGTGAAAATATCTGCTATTTGAGAATCTGTTCCAATAAAATTTATTTTAATATGTCCTTTCTTTAGGTAATCCCTAATAAAATGATGACGAACATCTATATGTTTGGATCTAGAATATAATACAGGATTGTTCATTAAATCGATAGCACTTTTGCTATCACATTTTAATTCAACATTATTTTGGAGTATGCCAAAATCTTCTAGTGTTTGTCTCATCCAAAGTGCTTGAGCACAACAACTACCAAGTGCAATATATTCGGCCTCAGTAGTGGAGAGGGCAATAGAATTCTGTTTCCTACTCGACCAAGAAATAAGTGTTGGGCCGAGAAAGTGACAAGTGCCACTTGTGCTCTTTCGATCTAATGAACACCCCGTATAATCAGAATCAGAGTATCCATGTAAAATAAAAGAGTCATTATGAGGATACCATAAGCCTAGTTTAGATGTTTCTATAAGATATCTAAAAATACGTTTCACCGCTTTTAAATGTGATTCTTTTGGATTAGCTTGAAATCTAGCACATAGACAAACGGCGAACATAATATCAGGCCTAGAAGAAGTTAAATATAATAATGACTCAATCATACTTCTATAAAGGGTTTGGTCTATTGAAATACCACTTTCATCTTTTCCTAATTTCAATGAAGCACTCATAGGAGTATTGGAATGTTTAAGGTTTTTAAATCCAAATCTCCTTAACATATCATGAATGTATTTAGATTGATTAATAAAAATGCCATCATTTCTTTGTGTAATTTGAAATCCTAAGAAAAAAGAAATTTCTCCTACCATGCTCATTTAAAATTCATTTTTCATAATTTGAACTACTTCATTACATAACTCTTCATTAGTGGCTCCAAAAATAATATCATCAACATAAATTTGCAAAATAACTAAATCATGTTCAATTTGCTTAATGAAGAGTGTAGAATCGGCACTTCCTATTTTATAATCATACTTTAATAAGTATTGAGTTAAACGATCATACCAAGCACGAGGTGCTTGTTTTAACCCATAAAGTGCTTTATCTAATTTATAAACATAATTTGGATATTTTTCATTTATAAAGCCAGGGGGTTGTTCTACATAAACCTCTTCTTTTATATACCCGTTTAAAAATGCAGTTTTGACATCCATTTGATATAATTTAAATCTTTTAAAGCAAGCAAATGCAAGAAATATCCTAACCGCTTCTAATCGAGCAACGGGTGCAAAAGTTTCATCATAGTCTACCCCTTCAATTTGTGCATAACCTTTTGCAACTAATCTTGCTTTATTTCTAACAATTCTAGAATCACTATCCAATTTATTTTTAAATATCCACTTTACTCCAACTACAGGATGATTTTTGGGTCGTTCTACAAGATTCCAAACCTTATTACGTTCAAATTGATTAAGTTCTTCATTCATAGCTAAAAACCAAAATTCATCATTTAAAGCGGTGGAAACATCTTTTGGTTTTAATTCAGAGACAAAGCAAAGGTCTGAAAATAAAACATGTAAAGAAGAACGAGTACTGACCCCTTTTTGTGGATCTCCAATGATAAGCTCCTTCGGATGATGTAAGACCCCAACCTCGGAGATGATCGCGGGGCGATCAAACGGCACTTTTGGAGGTCTGAACAGGGGCACACGGCCAGGCACACGGCCGTGTGCCTACCCGTGTTCAGTGATTTATTGTGTTTTTGTGCTGTCTCGAGTCAGAGAAGTACACGGCCTGAGACACACGGCCGTGTCTCAAGCCGTGTGTGGGGCACACGGCCTCGAACACGGCCATGTTCGAAGCCGTGTTCTGGAAGCCCGACGATCGTCCTGAAGCTCCAGGTAACACGGCCCGTGGCACACGGCCGTGTCAGGAGCCGTGTCGATCGGCGAATGAGCTACACAGCCAGACACACGGCCGTGTGTCAAGCCGTGTTTGGCCCAGTTTTTGGGATTTTGGATCTAATCTCGGCCGTCCGTTCCCTTGGATCTGGATCCGACGGTGGGGGCTGCTCCTGGGGGGTTATTAGCCGGGATTAGGGTTTTGAATCCTCATTTTCTTTGGTCCACTCTCTCTCTAAGTGTTTAGAGAGAAGGGAGAGCAAGAGGAAGGAGGAGCCCAAGATCCGGCCGCCGGAGGAGCTCCGGAGCCCCGATTCGCGATCCGAGTCCGGATCCTCGAAGGCAAGGGCGAGGCGAAGCTTTCCATCTGACTACATTTTCATGGCGCCGCGGAAATCTTCGAGGGTAACGATCCTCTTCATAGGGCATGTGTAGTCGCCCTTCTTTCTATGTATGGGGAAATCCCCCTCTCGCGAGTGAGCGTTGAGGCGCGGAATCCCTTCGGGTAGATATGTAAAGTCCCCGTTGTTAGAGCCCGGAATCGGAGTACGGGCGTAGGCATTGTGTGTGAAGCCTATTCGGGTTTAACCCGGATCGGTGATGTTTGCATTGCATGGCCGGAGAAGACTCCGCGCCGGTGATTTCAGTTTTCCGAAATTTCTACGCGGTAGATTGCATACAGGGATCCTTGGGGGTTAACCTCGAGGCGCACCCGGAAAGCTTGGGCGGAATCGCATTGCCGCCGCGATGTTGCCTTGGAGGGCAAATCGGTACATAACGGGGTTATGTGCGTGTTTTGATCGATTGTGGGAATGAGGAGAAACTTGGCCCGCACCGATGGCTAAATGGCCGTGGTGAAGTGAGCAACGGGCGGGTGGAACTCTACCCATTCCAAGTGGTCTCGGTAGAAGCGACCTAAAGTACATGGGACTTCCCGGGAGGCTGGAAACGGGCCTAGGCTTCGGCTGAAAGGGCAAATGCTCACGAGTGTTGCCATCCGAGGGATGGTGGTGGAATCGCGGTGTCGGACTGGGTCCGGACCGGGTTCACCGATTAGTGCCCTGAGAGCACGGAGTGTGCGGCCGTGCGTGCCGACACTTGTGGCGAATAGAATACCTTATAGAATTGCTATGGTAGTTTTATTTGCAGGGAAGGAGCACCGCCGTCCCGAGAAACGGGACGGGGTCGTTATAATTTGGTCAGCTTTGCTGACCGTTGCCCTTTTGTATTGCCACCTCTTGGGTGGATTGCTTTCTGCAGGTGCTGCTGCGGAGCCAAGCGGCAAATAGCGGGCTAAAGCCCAAGTTGCAGCGCCAGCCCTCGAAGGCTTAGTTATTAGCTTTTTCATATTCATGTATGGCCGGCCTGCGTGCCGATGTATGAAAGACGCTATCTTGTTAAGCGAACACTTTTGTAAGGCCTTAAGGTCGTGAACTCTTTTGTGTATGTACTCATTCCTGGGTTGTAGTGGACATTCATGCTCTGTGGCAGGGTTCTTATCTTTTTGCAACTTAATTAAATTACTTCCGCTAGGTGTTGTGTAGGACGCTCTGATTGGTTGTGTGGTTTCAACGCGTAACCAACCGGTCTGTCCGTAGTATATGGCGTCGGGCCCCGGCCGGACCTACTGCTATATGCTATGTGACGGATAGGGGTGTTACAGATGATCCTTTGAAAATATCAATTCACTTGGAGGCACATATTCTTCTCCTTCTTCTTCTTTTTCTTCTTCTTTTCCTTCTGCATTCCTTTCATATTCTTCATCATCATTTTCCTTCAAAGGAAGGGGTGTATCTTCTTTTCCTGTAGTTTGCTTATCTACACATGGAACAAACTCATCAAACCTCACATGAATAGATTCTTCAACTATTTTCGTTCGTTTATTAAAAATTCTATAAGCTCTACTAGTTGAAGAATACCCAATAAAAATTTCTTCATCACATTTTTCATCAAATTTTCTTAAGGAATCTTTAGAATTTAAAATAAAACATTTACAACCAAAAACTTTGAAATAAGAAACATTTGGTTTTTTATTAAAAATTAATTCATAAGGAGTAATGTTTAAAATAGGGCGAAGCATTATTCTATTAATTACATAACATGCAGTATTCACCGCTTCAGCCCAAAAAGATTTTGGTAAATTAAATTCAGATAACATCGTACAGGTTAGCTCTTGAAGAGTCCTAATTTTTCTCTCCACTACACCATTTTGTTGTGGTGTGCGTGGAGCAGAAAATTCATGTTTAATTCCTAACTCCGTACAAAAAGAAATAAACTTTTCATTTTCAAATTCCCCTCCATGATCTGAACGTATGCGTTTAATTTTTAACTCAAATTCATTTTGAATACGTAAACATAATTTAGAAAATTCTGAAAACGCATCAGATTTAGAGGTTAGAAATAAAGTCCAACAAAAACGTGAATAATCATCAACCAATACAAATGTATATTTTCTACCACCTAAGCTAGAAATATTAATTGGCCCAAATAAATCTATATGAATTAATTGGAGTGGCCTTGTTGTAGAAATAATATTTTTACTTTTGAAAGACGATTTTGAAAATTTTCCTTTTTGACAAGGCTCACATAAATAAGATAAATTCCCATTTAGCAATGGTATACCTTTGATTAATTTATCTTTTGAAAGTTTTTTAATTAACTTGGCACTAGTATGTCCAAGTCTCCTATGCCATAATTCTAACTCATCATTTTTTGATAAAAAACATTTTAAAGTAGAATTTAAAAAATCATGAAATTTAATCATATATACGTTATGACATCTAGGTGCGGTAAAAACAATTTCATTTGTTTTTGAATCAATAATTTTGCACAAATTTATAGAAGATTCAAACAAAACATTTAAACCTTTATCACATAATTGGCTAATAGAAATCAAATTATGTTTTAACCCTTCTACAAACAAAACATTTGAAATTAAAAAACTTTTGTTACCCACAACACCGATGCCGATGATTTTTCCTTTTCCATTATCTCCAAATGTTACAACTCCTCCTTTCTTCATCTCCAGGCTAAGGAACTTCTCTTTATTGTCTGTCATGTGCTTTGAACAACCCGAGTCCAAGTAGCACACGTCTTCTTTATCCTTCGCCTGCCAACACACCTAGAAAGAGGATGTGAGTAAAGATCTGGCTACCCAAGTGGTTCCACCCATAGTATAGGTAGAAGCCTTAGGCATCCAGATTTGCTTAATTTTACTTTTTCCTTTCTTCCAGCACGAGTCCGTGGTGTGACCAAATCTATTGCATTTGGCACATGTAATGTAACGAGAAGAATATAACTTCTCTAGACTTTTATTGTAAGAAAATGTAGTATCAGTTAATTTATTATTATCAGAATTTTAAAATTCATTTTTCTGGATTTCTCACTATCGCCGGCGGTAGTTGTTATCGCCGGGCGATAGTTTCTAGTCGTGTATCCGAGTCCAAATCTTCCAAATCCGTGACATTGGTAACCTAAGATCATATCTAGTGATCTTTGGCCCATTCCAAACGTTTTCATGGCTAGTGTTAAGTCATGAATCTGGTTCCTCATTTTAGTATTCTCGGATACTAGATTTACACATCTATGTTCAAAAGCTTTCTTTCCTTCATGGACTTTGGAAATAGAAGATTTCAGATCTCTCTCTAAAATCTCATTCCTTTTTGTGAGAATTTTTATTTTTGAATGAGATTTGGAAAGAGATTCTTCAAGCTCTTTTATTCTTCTCATAGAGTGATCACACTCTTGGCAAGAGACTTTTTCTTTTCCAATAGTCTTAATTTCATTTAACAATTTTTTATTTTCTTTAATTAAAACTTTATTTTCAGTTTTAAGAAGATCATTATCTTTTAAACTTTTTTCAAAACATTTGCAAGTCTTTAAAAATTCAGAAAATAATTCATCATAAGTTGGAGGAGTTACCTCAGTGTCGCTTTGGACACTGCACTCGTCATCAGATATGATGCTTTTTCCCATTAGGCATATATTGGCCTCCTCCTCCTCGCTTGAGCTTGAACTGCTTGCATCCTCAGAAGTAGTATCATCCCATATTTCAGCTTTCAGGACCTTCTTCTTCCCTTTGTGCTTCTTTTCTTTAAGTTCTTTCAAGTACTTTGGACACTTGCTTCGAATGTGTCCTAACTTCCTCCAGTGATAGCACTCCGGTGGGGGTCTTTCTTCCTCATCATCGTCATCCTTTTGTTTTTTCTTTCTAAACGTCTCCTTCTTAAAATATTTTTTAAAAGTATTTCTTCTCTCCGGATTTCTCATAAATTTTTTAAATTTACTAACGAAAAGACTTTCCTCATCTTCCTCTTCATCCTCAAAATTACTATCTTTCTCTTTCTTATATCTTAGAGCCAACCCCTTCTTCTTTGGCTCCATATACTCTTGTTGTTGAATTTTTAATTCAACTTCATGAGTTTTCAAGTTCCCAATCAGGCTTTCAATATTAAGAGATTTAAGATCATGAGATTCAGAAATAGCCGTCACTTTGGGATTAAATTTAGGGGGAAGAGATCTAAGAAGTTTTCTCACCAAATCACCATTTGAGACATTTTTACCAAGCACTTTTGAGTCATTCACTATCTTGGTGAATCTGGTGTACATTGAGTCTATGTCCTCATCCACTTCCATCCTAAACTTTTCAAATTCCGATTCTAGTTGAAACAGCTTCGAGTCCTTCACCTGCGAGGTACCTTCATGAGTAACTTCAAGTAAATTCCAAATTTCATAAGCATTATTGCAAGCACAAGTTCTATTAAATTCAGTCCTATCTAATGCACAAAATAATGCATTCATGGCTTTTGCATTATTTTTGCACCTTAGCTTATCCTGATCATCCCATTTATCTTTTGGTTTTTTCCATTTCTACATCTCCTACTGTATAAGTGGGATGAGCATAATTAGTCTCTACCATATTCCAAACTTCAATGTCAAGAGAAATAAGAAAACATTTCATCCTAGTTTTCCAGTAATTATAATCAGATCCAGTGAATAACAGAGGTCTACTAATTCCTTGCCCCTCAGAGAAAGCATGGTCATGCTGCGCCATAATTCCTGGTGGTGAAACCGTATTAGGAATAACCACCTCTGATACCACTTGTAGGATCTTGTGGCGCCCTTAGAGGGGGGGTTAATAAGGGCTTCTTAAAATTTTAACAAACTATTTATAAAATACGAAATTAGATGTAAAGTTTGAGACACACCAATGAAATGAAAAACAAGATTTTATTTCTCCAAAATATATATGTAAAATGATTTCAATAAAGCTTGAAATCAAGGCTTACAACGATAATAGTTTTTAGCTTTTTCACCGGTCCTTCTCCCAAGGACCGATAGGCTATAGTCAATATCTCCCTAGATATGGCTACTAGCCTCCCCCTAAATCAAACCTATGATCTAGACGTTGCACACAAGGCGGTGATTTACTCCGAAGCCTCACAAGGACCTAGACACCACACACAAGGCGGTGATTTACCCCTAAGCCACACAAGGACTTAGACACCATACACAAGGTGGTGATTTTCCCTTCCCAATTATAAAGATAAAAAGTGAAAATGAAAGTATAATAGTAAAACTTAAAAACTCCCTCAAAATAACGAGCTCTGAAGAGGATGATGAACCGATGAGAAGATCTCCAATCTTGAACGCACGGTCGTATCTCCTTCGCTCTTGAGATTTCAACGGACCAAGGGAGTTCGTCTGGAAATAGAGATGGAGGCTCTGAAAATTCTCTGGAAAACTAAGCTCTACACCATCAATCCCTTCCATGAAATTTTTGGCCGTATATATCACTTCATGCTATCGCCGGCGGTAGCGTTAATGCCCCGCGATAGTGATAACTCTCCGTTGCTTGACACGTGGTACACGTCGCGCGGATTTTCAGATCTGAGTGAAGAACGTGACGATCGTGGGATATCGCTCGGCGACATCGGTATCGCCCTGCGATATTGCTCAACCGTGACTTCGTATGCGGCATCATGTGGATCAAGGCTGACGTCAGTAGTAACTGTCCACGCTATCGCCCGCGGCAGCGTTATCTCCAGCGATAGTGCGCTTTTCCTTTTCTTCAATGCTATGCTCAGCCATTCCTTAGTACTTAAAAAACCTATTATCCCTACACATTTAAAACACATACCAAGATCAAATACATCCGGGATTTGTTATTCTCAAACTAAGAAGTGCGGAACGCATGCTCTAACAGAAATTTCTTATGAACAAACCACTCAATGGAAGCATAAGAATTTAGTAAGAGGAACTTTAATGACATTTTAAAGCTCTGTGAATTTTTATGGATTTTTTGGAAGTCTATCTATAGGGGTTGTTTCACAAGGTGTTGTTTTCTAAGTAAAAGTAATTGAATTTATTTTGGTACTTCGTAAGCTTGATAAATAGGCCCTTTCTGGTCATCCTTGAGATTCAGAAATTTTTCTACAATTTTCTGATGATTAACTTTAGTACTTTCTTCTTTACCCATAATTAATGTCTTATTATTGGATTAATTAATTAGAGGTCAAATCATTTATGGAAAATCATGAAATTTAGTATTTACTGTTATTCCTCTGTTATCTAGTGTTCATAATTTTTGGTCGGCCATTACTTGAGAAAATATTATACTTCATGTTCAAATTACGCATGGCCTAACTTTGGGAAAATTAATTAAATACCAAATTAATTAGGAAAATTATAAGTTTCTGGAGTTAGGCTAATCATGTCATGATAGACACCCATTAAATATCTTAAGGCTTGTGGATGAAAATTTAGAGTACCTCCTATCATGTACATCATATAGTATAGGTTGGTCTGCATATAGTAAAACTGTAGAAAATGTGATAGTATTTGAATTGGGAATATGGGTTGGGGTTAATAGTTTGCTAATTTGGGTAAAATGAAATTAAGTTCATCATTTGAAGTTGGGATGAGTAGAATGTTGGGTTAGCTGGCGTTAGGTGGTGCATGGGATCGAAAAAAGATCGTCTTTCCTGTGGAGAGGAAGAGTCAAAATATACTAGGGTTAGTTCTAGTATAATATTAAAAGGGATCGGGATTTAGGTAATAACCAATAATAATAAATGTCTTGTGAAAGGGAACGATGAGCTTCAGCTACCATCATAGTTCCTAGTGCCCCTTTGAGAGCCCTTCACGGGGTATACCCGGGGCAGTCCTGGGCTAACTTAAACCGTAGGAATAATAAACTTCCAGAGCTACTAGTATAACTAGGGGTTCACTTTCACACACCCTGATGTATCGAGAAGTTAGGTTGACTAGGATGTTCGGGCAGTAGGCTCGGTGGTTGTGTAAATGGGCAGGATAGCCCGACAAGCCGAAGGCTCGGTAGATAATTGTGACCGATGGGTTAGTCCGCGGAGCTTTGGCTTGGTGCTTGATACATCAAGATTGCATGTGCATAAATTATAAGGTGGTGGGTCTTCGGTTTTGGAGGGTCGATGCACCGACACCAATACGTTGACTCGGTAAGTGTGGTTTAGCACTTCGCCAAATTAAGTCCGGTGGACCAGCCGACAAAGAGTACGCAGGAGCTCCACTTAGTGCACCAGCGTCGAGGCATAAGATAGGTCTGGCTGGTAGTGTAATTATTGGTTTAGAGGTGGGCGGGGCCCAACCCACCGCTTCCGTTTTCCACTATGGAGGTATCCTAGGAGGTTAGGATCCAGAAAGGGGGAACTAAAGGTCTGTGTGTACAGAGTCAGGTGGGTGTGTTGCACTTGCATGATCATACCATGGCATACTTGCAAGACATGGCATAACCATTGCATTTAACCCTTGACACCTATTGTATAAATTGGTATGGGACTCTTTATACAATAGGTCCTACAAAACGACTCCTAAGTTTATAAGATTGCGTGAGCGTGCTTATAAACTAAGGTTATTATTCTATGGATATATATATTGCTTGCTTGAAAATTTACACCTAATAATATAAATTGGTATGAGACTTTTTGTACGATAGGAGCCTTGCAAAAGACCCCTTAGCTTATGTGTTTGTATGGGCATTCATATAAGTTAAGGTTACATATTTCATAATTTATCTTACATACTTTTGTTACTGTTACATGTTTTCATGGAACTGCTAGATTAGTTCTGACGCCGTCTGCTACCTTTATTATTCTCCACCTTCATTACCTTTCCTTTCCTTCTCCCCGCTCGGTGCCTAGGAGCCATGGGGGAGGGGTGGGAATGATAGGACTTAGTCTTTTAGACTAACGGTTTTCGGACCAAATCATTTTAGGGGATCGTGGAGCCCATCTTGGAGGTGCAGCCCCGGAGATCGGCACGCTTGGAGACGGGACAGTCTAGCACCGGAGTTCAGACAGTTGGGACAGTGAGTCCCGTTCACTAGTAGTTGTTATAGATTTGCTTCCGCGATAAATGACTTGTAGTGAGTACTTTGATGTATCGGGTTTGAGTCCTTTTTCCAGTACTTTTATTATTATTGTTGTGGACTCTCCCTTTGTGGAGAATTGTTATTATACATGTGATTATTGTGAACATGTGTTAGAGTTCTAATTTCATGTATTCTCATACTTTTGCTACTATTCTGAGATCGATATGGCCGGTAAGACCGGCGTTTTGTTGTGATGACCTTCCCGGGCGTGATGGTGCCACCTCAAAGCGGCAGTTCTGGGCCTAAGACCCCATGGTTTAAGAAAAAAATGGGATATTACAAGTGGTATCAGAGCAGACCTCGATCGAAAAAGTAGTAGTACACTAACCCTGGGTCACCCCCGCATGAGTTTAGTTTGGGAAAAACTAAGCAGCGGAAGCAATGGTGTGCCCATAAGGGTAATCACATGTAAAATCCACCTTTCTTTAGTTCCACGTGTATATCAGAAAATAATTGGAATTCTTCTTTGTAGCATGCGGCAAACCCTGCCCCAAGCAGGGAGCACATCTGGCTGCGAAGATCTCATCCTATAATTCTCTAGTCAACGAGTTAGACTCAATCCACTAGGACACGTGACTAACCACGACAACTTATAGTATGCCCTAGTTCGAAATAGACCTTGGGTATGGACTTGGTTAAGGTAAGGAGATACCTAAAGAGAATAAGGAGGAGTTTCACACGAGAATGGATACCTAATCCATAAACTCAGGTGTCCCTATGTTCCCTATCAAGGATTACACGAACCAGTAGGACTGCCTTAAAGAGAATTGGGGCCAATAATCTATTAGCAGAATGGTATAAGACACTTAGTCTCAACCCTTGTACCAATAATAGGATTACCTGGAGATAACCACCAAGACAAACATCGAGGGTTGGATAGGAATTTAAGTTCGGAAGAGACTCATTTGGGATTGGGAACATTTTGACCCTGATAAGGTTGTCGTAAATGTGACTCAGAGGGTTTAAAGTGTGGAGTATATCAACAAGTTTTAGGATGGAACCCCAAATCTAGGGTTGATTCCCTAGGGATTGTGCACACAGTTAGGACAGATATAATCTGGAAATATCAAAGATACTTAGCCCAAGGTAGGTAGGGGCTTATCTTTTGTTTATTGGGGGCTTGCCTTTTGTTTAGTGGGCAAAGTAGTTACTGATTTAGGTTTCCCTTAGACCTCATCTAGAAAATATTGCGTCGTGAACATATTAAAATTGAAGTAAACCGTATTCGATGTTACTCGGGCGTACTCAAAAGAATAAGAACATGATCGTGTAGAGAAAGTTTATAGAGTAGTCATCTACACTTACAGACAAGAACTCAATTTACCAAAAGAAAGTTGCGTTTACCAGAACTTGTATTTACTGGAAATAAGAAAGACGTCATGGATTTTGTGATGTATAGTGAGGTCCGTCAGTTAATGAAGGCTAAGTACAAGAGTTTTTGGGGAATTATTACAGCCACTTCCCGAGTTAGAGTGGAAGTTCGAGGGTATAATTAGGGGTTTTCATACACAGGATTCCTCGTCCCCACTCCAGGCACAATTATAAAGGGAACATTGAGGATAGATTGACTGAGGTAGCTGGGGTCACCCCGACCCAGAAGAAAACTCCCATGGGTGTTTCATGAAATTTGTGAGTAGTTGTCCGTTATCATGGTGTGCTCAAGATGATCGTGTTGAATCAGGATGGATAGTGTACGTCCAAGGAGAGATCAGTACAGGCTTATCTGGACTCTCGGCCTACTTTCAACACAACTCTCCACCCTGGTACGGAGGTGCAGGATTCCACTTTCATGGATCTAGGACGAGAATCCAAAGGCACTTAACTCGAAATTTGAGGAGAACCCAGATACCCAGGTGTGACTAATTCGAGATAGGATCCTGGAGGCCCAGGGCAGACCGGCCAAATGTTATGATGCGCGACATTGCCAAGTAGAGTTTTAGGATGGAGACTATGTATTCTTGAAGATACGTCTGGTGCATAGAGTCTCGCAGGTATGCGGGCGGAATAAGCTCAGTCCAAGGAATATGGGGCACTACAGGATCCTGGAGCGGATCGGTCCATTGGCTTACTGACTGGAGCTACCGCTGGAGTTAGCGGGTTTGCACGACGTCTTCCACGTCTCCTCTCTTAGGAAGGCTCTACTATGGCCGGAACAGTAGATTCTTGGTATAGATGGCTCGGCAGCTTTTGATCAATCGGTCCGCTGTGAGCCGGTCAGGATAGATGATACAGCGGTATGGGTCTTGTAAGAAGGTTTCGCTGGTCAAAGCCCTATAGAGGAACCATGGGCAGGAGGAGCATACCTGGGAGCCATCGGATTTGATGCAACAAAAGTACCTGGATCTCTTCGGGTAAGGTATACATTTAACTTCCTATGGGATGTTATACTAAGTTACTCTCAGTAGAAACTCCGTAGGACTAACCTGAATTTCGGGGACAACTTTTATTTTTGTTTATTGGGATTTGTAACATCCCATTTCCAGCAAGACCCCTAAGAGTGGTTTTGTCATGACTAGGTCATGACAAAACCCTTGGAATTCCAAGTAGACTAGGTGAACTTAGGTAGGAAGGTGAAGGCCACCATGGTCTGCAAATAGTAGAATTCTAAACACTAGTTTAGGATGACTTTAGTGCTTCAACTTGACTCCATGACCCAACCACAACACCCCTAACCCCTTGGGTGGTCCATAGGGTCACTAAGTACCTATTGGTGGCAGTCAAAGTTACCAAGTTGGCAAAAGCCCACCCTAACCCTAAATGGGTAAAACTGGCCTACTTAGGGTCAGTTGACCCTTCCTTAGCCAAGTGGAACCCACACATGCCCTCCTAACCCTAATGTGAGGTCAATGGGTCACCAAGGACTCGTTGGGTTCAACCCAAGTGGCTAAGTTGACCCAAGTCAACTCTAGCCCCAAAGTGGTCAAAGTGTCATTACTAAGGGTCAAGTGACCTCCAAGGTGCCAAGTCAACCCTACCCAACCCTACCTAGACCTTAGAGGAGGCCAATGGGTTACCAAGGACCCATTGAGGGTAACCCAAAAGGCCAAATTGACCAAGGTCAACCCTATTCAAGTGTTAGGTCAAACTTAGCTCAAATGGGCTAACCCAAGCTCAAGCCCAACCTAACTTTATTTTAATTGATATTATGAGCTAGTGGGCTGCCATTAGGCTGGATTAGTCATCAAATTCAGAGAGTGATGACTAGGAGAGAGAGGGAGGAGGTTACCCCACTTTGGAGGAGAGAGAAAATGGGGTCTTAATGGCCATCATGGCCATGGAGGTTTCATAACCCCTCACTTTGATGGGCTTTTACTCCTTGGAGGCAGGGGAAGAGTTTCCAGGAGGTGTCCGGCCAGTGGGGTGGCTCAGCCCCCTCGATTTGGCTGAAACCTAAAATTAGGTTTAATGGCCATTAATGGTGCTTTGATGAATTAGGGAGTTACAAGCCTCCTCTCCCCAATTCCTTCTTTAAGAACCTTAACCAGGATCAGATCAGGCATTTCCCCTAATTACATCTCAATTCCCTTATTGTTGGTATGGAAGTTGCAAAGGAGCCAAAGCTCGGTGGCCGAAAATGGCAAGGAGGCACATCACCCGCTCTCAGGCCGCAACTCAGGTCCTCCCTTGCTCCTTCTTCCGTGGGTAGATCATAGGAATCAATAGGGATGAGCATCAGGCTCAATTGAGCCTGACCAGGGGAATAAATTCACTTGGTTTTTCTGAAAAATCAACTTGTCGGGATCGCCGGAAATGGCCCCTCCGGTGGCTGTGTCGTCGCATGGCGATAGCCACCACCTCGACGGAGGTGGCGTTGGCCGTCCGGGGAGGTGGCTGGGTGGCCGACGGCAGCGCTTGGAAGTAGCTCCAGGAAGATGTCATCCCGTCCATTGGCGCTCTGGGAATGATAACTAGATGCCCTTTATTTTTGAGCCAAGATTCGTGCGCCGTTGACTTAGATCTTACGCATTTAATTAATTTCATTTCATGATTCTGTCACAGAAAATGCTATTAATGTTTTTATTTATTAAAAATACTTAAAAGCTTGTACAGAGAAAGTGGTCAACATGAAGTTTGTAGGTTTGGATGTCTAGTTTATTTTAAAATTTATTTGAGTCAATTTGGAGTTCAGGTTAGACCTCAGCACTCAATTTGGTGGGATCCATACCTAGGTCTAGTCAGAGACTTAAATGTGTGTCCCCACTTCACCACATGTCCAAATGATCTGAAATTTGTACACGGAGTAAATATTACCTATACCTAGGTCATGTCTAAAAATGGGAATTTTCGTTGATACTTTTTCTATAGTTTTTGAAATTATTTAATAATCCTAGGGTAATTTAATTAGGAGACCTAATGACCTCTAAACCCTCCCAAATTTTGGTGAGTGGTTCTTGGGGTCATCATAAGGCTCTGTATAAAATTTCATATCATTTGGAGATGATTTGGGTTGGATTTTTGTAAACCTTAACCTTGTCCAAAAGGGGGGTATTTAGGTCAAAGTGTTCCTTGTGGGTTTAAGTGGTCAAATCACCTCAACAGAGGCTAAAACTTGGGCCACTGGTTTTATATGATGCTAGACACCCTCACATGGAATTTGGGGTGGATTGGGGTAGATTTTCCCTAAAACCAAGTTCAAACCCTAAGGTTGGATTTGGGGATTTTTGAAGGGCATGGGGTGATATGCCCTTGTATGGACTGGGTGTTTAGTCCATGTGATCCTAGGGTGGTTAAAAGCCATAGGGAAAGATATGGTGGGATTTGGACACATTCACCCCACTTAAACCACTTGGTAAGTTTTAGGTCTATACACCTTGGAGAAAGTCTAGTGGCTCATATGACTTTTGAACTGCATGATATTTTGGTATAGGTCATTTTCATAATCATATTAACCGATGAAATATACTACATATTGTTTGGATGAGATTACAAGTGGGTTCCTTTGAAAAGTGCACTATCATGAGTTGTCTTGAAATTTTTTATTATGTGACTTCCTAACCTTTGGTTTGGATGATATTTATCCAAGCTAGTTTTTAAGACTATAACAAGCCCTAGAAATTTTTAATATGAATTTTAGATCATTAAATGGGGTACTTCATTCACAACCCATCAAGTTGCACCTTCTACTAGAAATTTCTTACGAATAAACCACTCAATGGAAACATATGAATTTAGTAAGAGGAACTTTAATGACATTTTAAAGCTCTGTGAATTTTTATGGATTTTTTGGAAGTCTATCTATAGGGGTTGTTTCACAAGGTGTTGTTTTCTACGTAAAAGTAATTGAATTTATTTTGGTACTTAGTAAGTTTGATAAAAATATGTTTTTTGATCAGAGGCCCTTTCTGGCCATCCTAGAGATTCAGTAATTTTTCTATAATTTTTTGATGATTAACTTTAGTACTTTCTTCTTTATCCATAATTAATGGCTTATTATTAGATTAATTAATTAGAGGCCAAACCATTGATGGAAAATCAATAAATTTTGTATTTACTGTTATTCCTCTATTATCTAGTGTTCATAATTTTTGGGTGGTCATTACTTGAGAAAATATTATACTTCATGTTCAAATTACCCATGACCTAACTTTGGCAAAATTAATTAAATACCAAATTGATTACGAAAATTATAAGTTTCTGGAGTTAGTCTAATCATATCATGATAGACCCCCATTAAATATCTTAAGGCTTGTGGATGAAAATTTGGAGTACCTCCTATCATGTACAGCATATAGTATAGGTTGGTCTGCATATAGTAAAACTGCAGAAAATGTGATAGTTTTTGAATTGGGCATATGGGTTGGGGTTAATAGTTTACTGGTTTGGGTGAAATGAAATTGAGTTCATCATTGGAAGTTGGGATGTGTAGAATGTTGGGTTGGATGGCGTTAGATGGTGCACAGGATCGACAAAAGATCCTCTTTCCTATGGAGAGGAAGAGTCAAAATATACTAGGGTTAATTCCAGTATAATATTAAAAGGGATCCGGATTTGGGTAATAACCAACAATAATAAGTTCCTTGCGAAAGGGAACAATGGGCTTCAGCTACCATCATAGTTCCTAGTGCCCCTTTGAGAGCCCTTCAAGGGGTATACCGGGGGCAGTCCTGGTCTAACCTAAATCGTAGGAATAATAAACTTCAAGAGAAACTAGTATAACTAGGGGTTCACTTCAACACACCCCGATGTCTCGGAAAGTTAGGTTGACTAGGATGTTCGGGCGGTAGGCTCGGTGGTTGTGGAAATGGGCAGGATAGCCCGGCGAGTCAAAGGCTCGGTAGATAATTGTGATGGATGGGTTAGTCCGGGGAGCTTTGGCTTGGTGGTTGATACATGAAGATTGCATGTGCATAAATTATAAGGTGGTGGGTCTTCGGTGTTGGAGGGTCGATGCAACGACGCCAATACGTTGGCTCGGCAAGTGTTGTTTAACACTTCACCAAATTAAGTCCGGTGGACCATGCGGCAAAGAGTACACAGGAGCTCCGCTTAGTGCACCAGCATCGAGGCGTACGATAGGTTTGATTGGTAGTACAATTACTGGTTTATAGGTGGGCATGGCCCAACCCACTGCTTCCATTTTCCACTACGGAGGTATCCTGGGAGGTTAGGCTCGAAAGGGGGAACTAAAGGTCGTTGTGCATAGAGTCGGGTGGGTGTGTTGCACTTGCATGATCATACCATGGCATACTTGCAAGACATAGCATAACCTTTGCATATAACCCTTGACACCTATTGTATAAATTTGTATGGGACTCTTTATACAATAGGCCCTGCAAAACGACCCCTGAGTTTATAAGCTTGTGTGAGCGTGCTTATAAGCTAAGGTTATTATTCTATGGATATATATATTGCTTGCTTTAAAATCGACACCCCATCGTATAAATTGGTATGGGACTTTTTATGCGATAGGAGCCTTGCAAAAGACCCCTTAGCTTATGTGTTTGTATGAGCATTCATATAGTTAAGGTTACATATTTCATAATTTGTCTTACATACTTTTGTTACTGCTACATGTTTTCATGGAACTGCTAGATTAGTTCCGCCGCCACCTGCTACCTTTGTTATTCTCCACCTTCATTAACTTTCCTTTCCTTCTCCCCGCTCGGTGCCTAGGAGCCATGGGGGAGGGGTGGGGGATGATATGACTTAGTCTTTTAGACTAATGTTTTTCGGACTAAATCATTTTAGGGGATCGTGGAGCCCAGCTTGGAGGTGCAGCCCCGGAGGTCGGCATGCTTGGAGACGGGACAGTCTAGCACCGGAGTTCAGACAGCTGGGATAGTGAGTCCCGTTCGCTAGTAGTTGTTATAGATTTGCTTCCGCGATGAGTGACTTGTAGTGAGGACTTTGATGTATCGGTCATGAGTCTTATTTCCAGTACTTTTATTATTATTATTGTGGACTCTCCCTTCGTGGAGAATTGTTACTATATATGTGATTATTGTGGACATGTGTTAGAGTTCTAATTTCATGTACTCTCATACTTTTGCTACTATTCTGTGATCGATATGGCCGGCAGGATCGGCTTTTTGTAGTGACGACCTTCTCGGGTGTGATGGTGTCACCACAAAGCGGCAGTTCTGGGCCTAAGACCCTGTAGTTTAATTTAAAAAATGGGGTCTTACAATATGTTCCCATTATAGCCTCCACTATTGATCTAACCAGAAAGGTACCAAAGAAACTGATGAATCTCGACAAAGATGAGATTGCCCTTGTCACTCTGGACAAGAAAGCTAAAAATATCATCGCAAGTGCAGTCGATGACTCAATGTTGCAAAACCTTATTCACTACCAATCTGCCAAGGAAATGTGGCAGTCTTTGATCGTCTTGATGGAAGGGACAAAAGAAGTAAGGGATGCCAGAAGATCCCTTCTAAGCCAAAAATATGAGGCTTTCAAGCAAGTCCCCAAGGACACAAGAGCTGATACTTTTGAAAACTTCTTCAAGATCGTCAACGGCCTGAAGAGCTACGGACGGGTTTTCACAAATGGAGAACTAAAGTACAAGTTCCTGAGATCCTTAACTAAGGAATGAGCCAGGTCACGTGATCGCCGACTGTCCACACAAGAAAAAGGAGGGTGGAAGAACAGAAGAGAACAAATCCTACCATAGCAAGAAGAAGGAGAAGAGATTCATGGCAAAGAAGCAGAAGACCTTCAGTGACACTGACTCATCTGAGTCAAGTGAGGATGAAGAAGCCTACTTCGGGCTCATGGCTCATTCTGACAAAGAAGAAGTTGTCCCAAAATTTCATGGGGAGGTAAATTCTCACAATATTCTTTTAGAGTCTGATGGTCCCTACGATGATCATGAGGACTGTTCATCTGATGATGAATCAGAACTCATGGGTCAGTATACAGAACTGATCAATGTCTATGACCGGTGCAGAAAAGTTGTTAAAACTCAAACCAAGGAAATCAAATCTCTTAAGGCTGGGGAGATCACTCTAAGGGAGGAAGTCGCAAGAATGGACTCACTCAGAAAAGAATTTGATGCCGCGGTCGAAGAATACAACAATGCACTCGAGCACCTCAACCTAAAAGAGAAAATCATCGAGAAGTTGAAAGAACAGCTTGCCGCTGAAAAGAAACTTGTTGAAAGTTTCTCCAAGCCCAACACAGTCCTTCCATTTGTCGCTGAATTCTCTACTCAGGCTAAAGGAGCTGGCTTAGTTCATGAGGCTGTTCCTAGTAAATTCTCTAGGAGGAACAAGGCTCAAAGGAAAAATAAGGCTGTTAAGAAAGCTTTAGCCAAAGAGAAATGGAAGGCCCCTCTAGATCAAACTATGCTTAAGAAGGTAATCTTCCCATCGAACGAGTTTGATTTTGAGTCATCCTATGGTCATTTTACCAGGCCTACTTATGTAGAGCCTAAGTCGTGATACCAAGGATGGACCCATCCCCAGAACTATGGTGAAAGTGTGTTCAAAGCACCTTACGAAGAAATTCAAATGAAAAATTATGGCCCATATTTTCATGGTCACAACAACAAGAAGGCACCTAAAGGCAAGCCCGTTATACATAAGGAAAAGGAGTTGTAGAAACCTTATGAGTGTCATCATCATAAGGTTTCTACCTCCAAGTCAGTCATTCATGCTAGACCATACATTCAAAAGGTCAAGCAGGAGACTTGGAAAAGATACAATAGATTTGATTGTTGGTGTTGCGACAAAGTTGGTCACTTTGCTGTGGATTGCTGGATTAATCCCAAAAATATTGAAACTCCTCAAGTTAATTATACGAGACAGACCACTCATAGTGTTAACACTCATAGGGGGAGTATGCTAACAAGGAACCAAGGACCCAAATCTTATTGGATTCCTAAGGTAAAATGATCTATGATTGCAGGTATGTCTAAAGGCCAACAAAACACCTATCTGGTATTTGGACAGTGGATGCTCTCGGCATATGATCGGGACAAAAAGCCTACTTCAAAATTATACTTCAGTCAATGATGGTCCAAAAGTTATCTTTGGTGGCTCTGACCGGGGAATTACAAAAGGCTACAGTACAATTTCTAATGGTATAGTCTCATTCACTGACGTGGCTTATGTGAAAGGATTAGAACATAATCTGATCAGCATAAGTCAATTATATGATAAAGTCTTTGTTATTACCTTTTCTAAGGATCAGTGCCTGATAAAGTCGGCATCTACTATGGAGATGATATTAACAGGCACAAAGAGTAGAAATATATTTTGTCTTAATTTTCTATGTTTAGACACTTCTACCCCAGTATGTTTTGTTGCAAAAAACAGTGCATCTCTTTGTAATCAATGTCATAAGAGACTAGCACATATAAACCTCAAAACCATTAATATACTATTTTCTCGAGACCTAGTGCGTGATGCACTGACTATTAAGTGCATTAAAGAGAGTCCATGTCATGCATGTCGGATGATCAAGCAGATAGGGGCTATCTTTAAGGGCATTTCTGATAAAGATTCCACATGATGTTTGTATTTACTACACATGGACTTATTTGGTCCAATGCAAGTTTGTAGCTTAGGAGGTAAGTCATATACGCTGGTAATTGTCGATGATCACTCACGTTTTACTTAGGTTTTCTATCTGAAACGAAAGTCAGATACTTTTGATGTGTTCACAAATTTTGTCAGGTAAATCCAGAATGAATTAAACTGGTCAGTGGTAAGAATCAAAAGTGACCACGGAACAGAATTCGAATCTGGTGTCATGACAAAATTCTGTGGAAGTCTAGGTATCTTTCATGAGTTTTCCTCCCCGCGTACTCCACAACAAAATGGAGTTGTAGAGAGAAGGAACAGAACACTCATTGAAGTATGTACTACAATGCTGACTGACTCCTCTCTACCAGAGAACTTCTGGGCTGAGGCCGTCAATACAGCTTGTCACATGCAAAACAGAGCGCTAATCAAAAGAATCATCATAAGACTCCCTATGAGCTACTGAAAGGCAGAAGACCTACTATGTCTTACTTTAGGATCTTTGGATGCAAATGCTATGTACATAATAATGGAAAATATCATCGTACAAAGTTTGGAGAAAAATGTTTTGAAGGTATTTTCGTAGGTTATAGTAGTCATAGTAAGGCTTATAGAATTTTTAATAAGAAAACTCTGATGGTAGAAAAGTTGATTAATGTTGTATTTGATGAGACGAGCTTGCTACATAGCAGCTCTTCCAGTGTTTTTGTTGAAGATGCAGGTTCAAGGCTGAAAGAGTTAAGCTTGGATGAGACAGTTGAAGATAGTGCTCAAAGGTTCATCAAGATCACTCCTCCAACCTCAATTGGAGAAGAGGATCACCAAGATGAAGAGATTATCCAAGTGGAAGAAGTAACTCCATAAATAGTGGAAGCTCCCGATGCAAGGACTCTAGAGCTCAAACACTTGAGGGATCACCCGATTGATCAAAGCATAGGAGATCCTCATGATGGTGTAAGAACTAGAAGAGGTACTACTAATGAAAATTTGCATTTGAGTTTCCTCTCACAGGTTAAACCAAAGAAATTCGAAGAAGCAAACCAAGACATATCTTGGATAGTTGCAATGGAAGAAGAACTAAATCAGTTCAAACGCTGCCAAGTCTAGAAGCTTATACCAAGACTCAAAGGCAAGAATGTAATTAGAACAAAGTGGGTCTACAGGAACAAGATGGATGAAGATGGAACCATCATCAAAAACAAAGCCAGACTCATAGCTAAAGGATATAGACAGGAAGAAGGGATCGACTTTGATCAGACCTATGCTCCAGTGGCAAGAATCGAAGCCATCAGGTTGTTCCTCGCATATGTTACACTAATGGGCTTCATTGTCTATCAAATGGACGTGAAGTCAGCTTTCCTCAATGGTAATATAAAGGAAGAAGTATATATGGACCAACCCCCATGTTTTATTGATCCTAACCATCCTGACTATGTCTATTTGTTATTTAAAGCTTTATATGGTTTAAAATAAGCTCCACGAGCTTGGTATGAAACGTTGTCTAACTTTATTCTTGAGAACAAGTTCACAAGGGGAAAGATAGATAAGACATTATTTCTTAGGGAAGTAAAAGGCAAGATCTTGCTAGTGCAAATCTATGTCGACGACATTATCTTGGGCTCTATTGACGACAACCTTTGCAAGAAGTTTTCCAAACTTATGCAAGGGAAGTTCTAAATAAGCAGTATGGGTGAGCTGAAGTATTTCTTAGGACTTCAGGTGAAATAATCTGAAGATTGAATTTTCATCTCTAAAACGAAGTTCACCAAGGAGTTGGTTAAGAAATTCGGAATGGAGAATGCAACCTCTATAAAGACTCCAATGGGTTCAGCTATGTCTCTGGACATGGACAAGAAAGGGAAACCTTTCGATGAAACTGAGTACATAAGCATAATTGGATCTTTTTTCTATCTTACTGCTAGCAGGCCTGACATAAAGTTTTCAACATATGTGTGTGTTATATATCAGGTGAACTCTAAAGAATCTCACTACTCAGCTGCAAAGCGGATTTTGAGATACCTTAAGAGAACACCCAATCTTGGTTTATGGTACCCAAGAAATAATGATAGAAGAACTAAATTCAGATGAATCCCTGTTCCACTTTACTAAAAAGTATCTTGCTAAGACTCCTGAAGAAATACCTGAAAAAACTCCAGCAAATTCTCAACCCCAGGAACATATTGAGGGGGAGAATGTTGATTTGCTCTCTGATGAGGAGGAGATTACTCAGGAAACAGCAGAACCACCTCTCAGAAATTTGGATTTTTCTATGCCTATTATTCTTGGAAAGGAAGGAGATGTCATGACTTCTTTCAAAAGAGGCAAGAGTTCAGTTGTGATTGAATAAATTCCTATCAGGTCATCCCCAACTTTTCCTTCTCCACCTCCTCAAACTAAAATTATCATTGATGATACCCTCTTGGGTAAAATAGAATCTATGCTTACAATGCAAAGAGAGTACTTTGATAAGTCTCTCAAAGAGGTTACTGATAAAGTATCTGCTCTAGAGACAGAGATGAGCAGAAGCTTTGCTGAAATTCAATGTAATACAGATGAACTAAAATGACTGTTCAAGGTTGGTGGCAAGGCTTTAGACCATACTATCACTAGTATTGGTACAGTCATGGATCAATCAGTCACCCTTATAAATAATCAGATCCAATTGGAAAAGAAAGCTCAAGAACACAACTTCAAGACTTGTGAAGAAGTTAGAAAATTCAAGGAAGATGACATAAGCACTTTAACTATAGAAGTTAGAAAGGGGGAGGAAAAAGTAAAAGAATATCTAACAAAATCTGGTGAAGACATGAAGGCTCAATGGGATGCTAAACTGAAAGAGATCAGTACAGATGTAGAGACACGGATTCATGTTATAAAGTTTCACACTTATGATATTGATGTATGGATGCATAATCAGATCTTCCTAGACTTTCAAGTCAATCCAAATGAGGCTCCACCTCCTCATCTTAATACAACTGCTCAGATGCCTACATTCTCTCCTAGACCTGAACAGTTTAAAGCTCCTCCAGCACATTACTCTCATGTTTGGAATTCAGACCATCCAGAGATTCCTCAGAACCTACCTCCAGAGAAACCAGTGCTTAAGAAAATAAAATATGATGATGGTGCCTCTGCTAGCTCATCCATTCCAAGTCAAGAAGCTGAGAAAAGAAAAGAACAAGAATTTGCTGAGGTGTGGAGTCCAACCTCTAAGTCTCTCATTCTAGACACTCTAAGGTTGCTTGTGGAACTTAATGGAAATAGGGATGATTACTACAGCTACCAAGAGTGGAAAGAATATGAAACTTCTATGACCAAAAGGAGAATTCATGAGAGTGTACATGGCCGTAACAATCCAGATGCTCCTCGGTCTCCTAAGTACTACCCCAAGCCCTATAGTTACCTAAAAAGACAGCAGGAAAAGAAGGAAAGACAGCATCAACAATAATATAAGTGATTCAAGATTTTCAGTGCTGTGAAATGTTATGGACCTGGACTCTTCTATGGACATACTCTTTATATATATAATTTTTAATTTTGATGATACAATATTTCTCTTTTGTCATTGCAATTTCTATTGTGTTTGTTAGTAAATTCTTTTAAATTATCTTGATATAATTCACCTTTAGTGTAGAGGGTTCTGACTTCTATAAATAGGGGGAGATTGTTGGGTTTTGTATCCATAATAACCTAGATTTGTGTGAAGTAACCCTTGAACTAAGATGAATTAAGTATGTATTTGATGTTATTCTCTAGTTGAGTGCTTGCAAGTATTTATTGCTAAGTGTACACCAATGTCAGTTTACAATGAGTCACTTAACACAGGACCATGCAATGTAATCCCTCATTGTGTGATCCATGGTATTGACTCATGTGTAACCTCTCTATTGGAATGCACTCTTTCAAGTACTAAATCATGGAAGAAAAGAAGGGTTGCTGGTCTTTAAGCAAAGAAGAAAAGAAATATTTTCTGAAATTTCCTAAGTCAATTTTTCGAAAAGAAGAATGTTTTTTGAAAAGCTCTAATTAAATTTTTCGAGAAAGCAGTAGTGTTCTCGAGAAACCTAAAGACTTTTCGAAAAACTCATTAAAACTTCTAAGTTCTCTTTTTCGAGAAATGTCCTTAAGATTTTGCGAGAAACCAAATTGATTTTTCAAGAAAGAAATATTGCTTTCGAAAAATCAGATTCATTCTTCGAGAAAGAAAGTTGTTTTCGAAAAGTCAAAATTCATTTTTTTGAAAAAAAACCAGTTCCACAGTTAAAAGAAATTTTGCGTAAAGTCTTTTTCGAAAAGACTAAGCCATTTCTCGAGAAAACAAACTATTTTCGAAAAATCAAAGTTCCTTTCGAAGAATGCAGTTGCGAAATTTTTAATTTCAAAGTCTGACGGGATTTCAAATCTCAATCCAAATTTAGTATGTTTGATCCGCATAGATCATTCCAAAATGATTTCAGACTGTTAGTGAATGTACTATATAAGATCTTCTCAAGGATTCGCAAACCCTAACAACAAAAACTTAATTACAGAATTCTGAATCGCCGGAAATTCCAGATCGGGAAAAAGCTGCACGCCGCCATCATTCTTCTCTGACGCTTCTTCCTCGATCTAGCGATTCAATAGAAGAAAAGATTCTCCTGATCACAGATTCAAGTTTCTTCAATCATTCATTTTATTGTGTCGGATCCTAAGAGTTTCAGATCGTGTTCTCTCAAGATTTCTTCCTCAACATCTTCTTCAAGAATTTCAGTTTTCAAGAGGGAAGAACTTTGAAGATTTCAGATCTGGAAGTATAATTTTTATTATAGTTGTAAAATTATTTCAACTCTTGTAGGAGCTTTGTCTCCGAGTTTGTAGGAAGATTTTTCTTCCAAGTGTAGATCCCGTTTTGGGAGGTCGAGTTTGTAGGGGTGTGTTAACTCCGAGTTGTAGGAGAGTTGCTCCGAGGTATAGGATTGTTTCAATCCGAGATTTAGTGAAGTAGCCAAGGCTAGCCGTGTTGCTAGATTGGTGAGGTGGAAAGTGGACGTACCCAAGATTGGGGAACCACTATAATTCCTTGTGTCGCCAGGTTTGTGCTTGATTGCTTTCTGTGTTAAACTCTCTCAAATTTGTATTACGCAAAAGACGCAGATCTCACCTATTCACCCCTCTAGGTGATTTAGGTAGACAACTAGATAGTTTCAAACTGTGAAAATGAAGTCGCGAAATTATTCTCCCACACTTTCCTGCAAGACAAACTTGCAAAAATAGTACCCAAAGGAGATAAAGGAAAAAAAAATAAAACATCTAACTGACATTAAAAAACAACGATGTCATACAAATCAGCACACAAGAACTCCCACTACAACTGCTAAGCAAAAACAATACACAAATAGCTGAAGGAAGAATACTACAACATACAAATATAGAAACAAGAAACCGCTACTCATCAGTAGCATCGACATCAGAGCGCTCATCCTCAGAAATGTCATCAAAGTTAAAGCCAGAAGTGTCGCACCATAGGTGCCGGCTGACAAATCGAAAGGCCTTCGCCACTCCACTCCAGAGGGCTAACTCACGGGCGTCTTCCACTTGAGGCTCCACCTCCTTGGACCAGATCTCGTCACACAACTCCTCCGCAATTAGGCTACAGTCTCTCATGTAGTCCAATGAATCCAAGACTCCGCAAGTCCAGTGGCCTTCAGCTCTGACATGCGTCTGTCGGAAGATAGTATCACCACTTGGTCCCTCGACGCCCGAAGCTGAGTCTCCAAGTTGGTGGTTTCCTCCTGGGAATTCTTCAACATCTGAGCAGTCCTCTCCACCAGTGCCTTCCCTACCTCCAAAGCCGCGTGTGCATCCTCCAACTCGGACTTCAGCCCGGACCCCATCTGACGGAATCGTGAAACATCACGATCATACTCCTCCCTCAAGGAGGCAAGCAAGCTCGTCGTCAATCTGAGCTTCTCCTTAAGGGCCAAATACCCGTCCTTCAGGCTCATATAGTGATCGTTCCAAGTAATGATAGGTCGGGCCTGAGTCTCAACCTGTACAATAGAAAAATGAGAATTAGCCTCACAAAATGAAAAGTGAAAGCCTCGCATATTTAAGAGTACTTACAACGCCGCCGCCGGTCGCCGCCTCCATAGAAGGAACCTGAAGAGTTGGGCGGTCAAGTGCCTGAACCTCAAGGGTGGTATCATCTCGAGCAACTAGAGGAGCCGCCCTATCCGAGCCACTAGAATAAGCTGCGCTGGTTTTCCTCTTACAGCTGCCACCAGAGAGCGCCTCGACATTCTGCGAAGAATCCAAAGAAATGCCGCACTGCAGCAAGCGCTTCTCCTCCACAAATGATAAAATGCTGAACAAGTGATTGGCAACTCATGGGGCTCCGAAAAACCCAGCACCGGGGAAAATTCCCGCTCCTTCCCCTTCTGGCAGCGACAACGATCGGGGAGTGAATTCCACGCCTCCGGTAAGCCCCCAAGGGTTTCTGATGTATCCAAAAAGAGTGTTCCCGTGACGACGGTCTATCCGATCCTCGAAATCGAGCCAACACTTATTGCTATGAATCTCCACACGCTCCCCACCATCGGAGCGGACATCGCACACTCTCGGAAACACTCCAAAGAAAATCTCTCGATATTCGCACGGAAGAAAATAACCGTGCCCATAAGGCACACTACCCCCAACGAGTCTTCTTCAAATGACGAATTGGTATTCGGAAAGAGAGGAGCGCAAATGCAGTGATCTCGCAGAACGCTTCGAGCCCTGTCACCAGAAAGAAAAAGTTCAGATACAGTATGAAAGCATTCATCGCACGGTAAAATTAAAGGTTAGGCCCCCTTGAAGCAAGCCAAAGGGCGCCTCTGAGCATGCACACTCACAAAGCATAATACCTACGGGCCCCGTGAAACAGAGCACGCCCACGCAAACATATTAGCATGTGCACAATCCGGCACGCGCGGGCACCCGCACGAACGCGGACCGACACACGCGCACACACATGCATCCAGGCACGCGCACGCAGCCCGGTGTGCAACACACGCACACAGCCCGGTGCACAACACGCGCACACCGAGCGCGCGCTCAAAGTGCAAGCAGTGAGTGTGCGCAGCATGCAGCCCTAGTGCACACACACGGCATGCACGCACAGCGCGCGCAGTGTGTGCATAGTGTGCGCGCGCGAACCCACACAACTTGGTCCGCGCACCTCCTTGCATGCCCACGCAGTGGCTGCCGCTGTACCGCCAGGCCGTGGGGGCTCCGAGAGTCCCCCTCTTTTTTTGTCGTGCTGCTGCTTCCTCTTGTCGTCCCCTCTCTCTCCTAGAAATCTTTTAACATATTTTTACATGTGCTCGTCGGGCGCCACTCTCTAATGTTTCTGGCCTTTCACAGCTCGTCATCATAGTCAAAGAGAATGGGGGAAAATCCTTGTTCTCACGCTTGTGCCAACCTCCAACAACAAAGGATCTGGGGGCAATTGATGGGGATGAGTCTCCATTTATAGTCTTGTGTGTGCATTTAACCATTTCTCCATAATTTCTCCTATTGTGGGGATCATGGGTTTGACCGGTCAACCCACCCCCATGATCTCCACCACAATAGGAGAAATTATGAGGGCCTCCCATTCAATAACTATCGCCGCTGCCGCCCGCCACCGCCCGCCACCGCCGGCAACTGCCGCCGTCGGCCGACCTCCGCCGCTGCCAACCACCATCATTGCTTGTAGGTTGGCCACCATCCGATCACTACAGAGCATTCATCGTCGTCCGATCTACAGGTAACCACCCACTAAACCACCAAGTTAGTGAGGGGGCCCACCACAACCACCTCCTATAGGCTATAAAAGGAGCTCCAGGCCTCCTCATTTCTCACCTTTTGTCTCCCTGAGTCTTCTTCCTCCTCAGGCCAGAGCTCTGACGAACTCCTCCCTTGGGTCCTCTCCAAGCCGCCTACGAGCTAGAGAAATGCCCAAGTCCCCAAGTGCGTAGAAAAGGGAAGAAGACGACAACCACCACGCTCAAGCACACCATCCACCAAGCAACATCCAACACTCCTTCAGCGCAGCCTATTGCCCGTCGCGAGTCATCGAATTCTCTCTCTCACCATCAAGTTGTAACGAGAAGCGTCCTGTCACCCTCGATTCTCCAAATATTTTGTAACCCCAAACTGATAGTGGACTTTGACCAGCACAGATCCGGTCACGTGATTTTTTACCCAATTGAGGGGTTTTTCTACGTTAAAACCTATTGTGCCAACTCTCAATTCTCATTAACTGTGTGCGCGTTCGATGGTCCTGAGATCTAAGGCGGTCCAGTTTATTCCGGTCCGACCGGGACGCCGAGTTAGTCTGCAACAAAAACAACACAAATAGATGAAAAGGACATGAGTATGAGTGGTAGCTGAATATATATATATATATATTCTAAAAAAATTGTATATACAACTTTTAGCGGACCATGATCCTTACATATCAACTTATTTTCCCAGAAAGTTTAGAAGTGAATATCTTCAATAGATAATTGTAGAGTTTCTTCAACAGATTGTCTTTTGTCAATTCTGAGTACTACAGTAGGCTCTTGTATCTCCAATAGTCTTGTTTGTCTTTAAAATATTCTATTATAGAGATTAACCTCTCTCAATCTCTCTGAGCATTCTGATATACCTCATCTAGCTTTATTTTTCTTATTTTTAGTTCCCCAGTTGTTTGGTACATGGGAAAATGTGTATCTGATTTGAAGAAACCTCACTTAGTTCAATGATATACATCAAGGTGTATTTGATGTTATTTTGAGTTTATATGTGTAGGTTAAGTATATGCTAATATGCAGGAAAAAGTTTCTAAGTCCATGCGTCGACACTTAAGAAAGCATGTGTCGACACTTGGAAAAGCTGTGTCGACACCAGAAGCAACTGTGTCGACACACAGAAGTATTATTCGACATCAACTGTATCGACACCGGGAGGCAGTGTCGACACACAGAAGTATTAGTCAACATCAACTGTGTCGATACCTGGAGGCAGTGTCGACACATAGAATTCTGTGACTACATCATCTGTGTCGACACACAGCAGAGTTTCAACAATGTTGATTGCTGTGAAGTGAAGAAGTGTCTGTGTCGACACAAAGAAGCAGTGTCGACACATTCTACAGATGCAGTGTCAAGTAGCTGTGTCGACACTAAAGGAGCTGTGTCGACATCACCAAAGCCTGTGTCGACACTTAATCTACTTGTGTCGACACATAATGACAATCAGTCTCGACGCTTTGCTGACAAAGACAAAGGTTCAAGAACTGACTGGAGACTTGACAGCTGTGTATTCCAACAAGTTTGGTGAAGCTATCAGACTTGTCATAAGTTTGTTAGAAACCGGATCAGCCGATTATCATGGATGAAGTCTATATATATAGATGGATTCTGTCAAATCAAATAAAAGAACAATAACAACAACACAAACAACTATTGAAGTATTGATCATTGATCAAGAAAGTGCTCGTCACATAAAAGAAGATTTTCGTGAGAAGATCTAAGAAGACAATCTGAAGTGTCAATCTACTCAGAATTTGTCTAAGGAGAATTCAAGCAAGAATTCTGAAGAAACTTCAGAAGTTCTGGAGATTGAGAGAGATCTTCAGCTGTTGAAGTAAAGTTGGAGACATTTACAAGTCTCTTAAGGAGAAGATCTTGAACAAATCTGCTAAGAAGAATACAGATCAATTTTTGAATTCTAAGAAGGGAGCTGGTAGCCAGTCAACTTTAAAGGAGATCAACCCTACTGAGTTCAGATTCAAGAAGCTTTGAAAAAAGCTAAGAACAGGTTGATTTCGGCCATTAGTCTTATCAAGAAGTTGATCAAGAAACCTTTTATCCCTTCTCTCTCAACAAGGGTAAGAGTCCATCTAAAACACTTATCAAATTTTGTAGGATCTTTTCAATGATCTGAGTTGTAAGCCTATATTATAAAGGCTGAGTGTAGGAGATCAAGATCTCTGAGTGGTACGGCTTTTGAGCCTGAGTGTAGGAGAAATATTCTCTGAGTTGTAGGCCTTGTGGTAAGGCTGAGGTAGGGTTGTTAGCCTGAGCTGTAGGAGTGTGGTTACACTCTAAGTTGTAGGAACCTTATAGGGTTCTGAGTTGTAGGAACCTTTCAGGGTTCTGAGCTGTAAGATTTGTGGATCTGAGAAGAAGAAAGAAGTTAGGCCGAATCTAGCACACTGCTAGATAGGTGAAGGGGGTAAAGTGGATGTACCCAGACCTTGGGGAACCACTATAAATCTATGTGCAATCTGTGATGTGTGTGTGATTATGAATTTTGTACTGTGATTGCTGTAGAATAGTTAGATTCTATTTAAAGAACTGAAAAATTATTCTGCCTTAAATAAAAAAAAGAACCTATTCACCCCTCCCCCCCCCCTCTAGGTGTTTGGGTTATCTTGAAATCAATTCTATCACCAGTGTTCTTCCTAATTTCTTCTATTTCATTGACAGGATCCACCAACCCTTTTTCTTTGATGTGTTTTGATGCAACATCAAGTTTTTTATTTCTTTATTCTCCTATCAGCTGGATGTTTTGGTAGTGGTATTAGAGGAGTATTGCAGGTTCTCTTGCCCATATGAACCACATCTAGGACTTCCAGAGGAATAAGAATTATGTATGGCAAGAAGAGTAATGTGATAATGCAGCTTCCTATACATGTTTTAAAAACCTATTCAGCTGGTTGAGTACTGCTTACTACTGGTAGCATATTTTCTTTAATGACTGTAGTTGCTTTCCCTTTGAAGTGTATTTGATATTCACTGCCCTTTTAGGGAATACAATGTGCCTCAACTTCTTCTTCCTTTTCATCTTCAACCTTTATTTTCTCTTGCAATGTAGAAGCAACCATCTCCCCCTGAGCTGATGTAGATTATGTGCTTAAGACTTCCTATAATCCCCATAGTTTGGTGCATTATCAATATTTGTTCCTGTCAGAACATTCTCATTCCCAGTAATTTTGAGAGGATTTGTACAATGTAGAGAAGATGTCAATGAAACTGCTTCCTCTTCGTCCTCACAACTCTCCTCCTTCTTAACCTCATAAGCAAGAGAGGTCAAGAATGATCTTGTGACCGAGGAGGAAGAGACCCTTGCTTGAAGTAATTGGCCTTAAGCAGTGATCATATCTAACTGGGAATGAATATTATACATTATGGTTTGGATTTGTGAGGCATGAGAGTTTAGCAATGATGATAGGGTGTTGGATGACAATTTGACTGCTTAGATTATTATGGAGGAAGATCTAGTGGGAGATATTGTTGGTGTAGTAGGCAAAGTGATCTTAGTGGGAAAGGATTGTGGTGTTGGGGTATGTAAAAGGACTAGAGCAAGTGAAGTGGGTACAGAAGTGGATATATGGGATAGTGATGGAATTTGTTCAGGATAGGTTGAGAAAAGAGGATCTTATTGTGGAGAGGATGGAAGAGAAGATTCCTTTCGGGATCCATGCTTGATGATTTGTCGGGTCCATTTAGAGAAAGGGGTTATGGTTAGCTTCTTTCCAAGGAGGATCGATACACCTTTTGATGTGCATATGTGAGAAGTTTTTAAGAAAGTTTTGACTCATAAGATTCGTATAGGCATTCTCCTTTTGTTTGTATTTATGTGAAATGAGTCTCATGAGATAGTCCCCCTAGTTTATCTTTTTTTCAGCACCAGAACTCCTATCAAGTGTAGTTTAGTTTTAGGAACTACATCATGTGCTGAAGTTTTGCACAACAACACTTTTTCCACAATATCTACTAAGAACTGATATTCCTCAAAAAAGTCAGTCTTCTTCAGTCGGGTAGTTTTGTCCCTTGTGAAGTTCATAATTTGCAAGACCTCTTTGACCTCTAATTCGGATAGTTTTGTGGCTTTGTTCCTGTTGAGAGGTCAAAGGTTTTTGGTATTACTTCTATAGTTATGTGTACCTCCTGATCAATGATAGTCCCCTTTGATGAACCATCATCCTCACAATGGACATTCCCAGCAAAATTTGTAATTTCAGCCTCATATAGTCTACATCGAGTGGAGATGAGTTTGTTAAGACCCAACTCAGTAAATATTCTGAGAGTGCCTTGAAACACATTAACGGCTGCACCAACAGACTCAAGGTCAAAACGAAACCCTGAATTTGTCTTTGGCACCATCAAAATTCATGTGATGATTCTTTAATAGATACGAGTGATAGTGAAAGCGGGAGAATAGAGAGTGGGATACTAATGTAGGGTTTTGAACGTTTATATAAATAACTTCTGGTATATAAGGTTATTATTTTGAAATAGGGTTGTCCAAGTAGTTTAGGAAATTAATAATCCTTGAACTCTTATTAGGCTGATGTTACATCGAGTGAAACTCAACGTAACCATGAACTTTCCTTATCATCGTCTCTGTCGAAGCATTTATTGATTCATGTCGGCATTACGTTGAATAAATTCAATACTTCTTTATGATCATCATCTCTAGATGTTGTGTTGAATTAAAGTTGACACTACGTCGACTTGTAGTCGACATGACTTTGAGAATTGCCTTAAAACTTTATCTCTTAGTCTGGTTTTTCCCAGCAATTCTCTTTATTTTTAGTCAGGTGTCTGAGGCACTCACTGTCCAAAGACCATAATTAACTTGTGGAAAGACAATCCTTCTCCTACACAGTAAACTAAACATTAGTTAGAACCCATGTTACCTTGGGCCCATTGCTTCTCTTTCCATTATATGGGGTGTTGACAATACATGAAGGATTTTCATGATACCCCTTTAGATGAAAGAGTGTTGGTCTATCAAACCAATAGCTTTCAGCGCTATAACCATGCATTAAGCAATTGATGCATTTAAGGTTATACTGATGATAATAAGAGAAATTAGTCGCATAAAATTCATTTAGATTTTGTACTGAGAAGTTGTTTCAACTTTAACTCGACGCAGCTTTCTGGTAGTGTCGACTCAATGTCGACATATATAGCAAGTTGCGTTGATATGGTGTTGATGCACCTGCGTGCCTATGTTGACTAGAAGTCGATGTATTCATAGAGTAGCATTGATGTGAAGTCAACGCATGTTCCTAATGAGCAGAATTTTTATTCCTTATTTCTTTATGTTTTATTAGTTTTTTCCCTTAGTGCTCGTACATTAATCTGAACTTACTATGTTGAAATCAATAATATTTTCATATTCATCATTTATTATGAAATGGATTGGGTCATCATCTGGGATTTCACTATGTTGATTGTCTTTGCCCTTGATGAGTGGTTTGGGATTCTTCCATGACAGTGTGTTGAAGGATTTTTTTAACTGGTGGGCTTAGTCCCCCCACACCCTGGTACTTAAACCTTTTATTTAGATTCTCAGTAATATTTTTGAGTTGTTGACTCCTTCCATTTAAGGAGTCCTTAAAGACCTTTGTCTTAGTTAGCTCATCTTTCAACATTTTATTTTGGGCGATTAAATTTGTTATTAGTTTTGTTAGTTTACCTAGTTCAACCCTTAGACTGTATTTTATATAGTAGTGGTTTTTTACTTCTAATTTCATCTAGTTCATTTCTTAGTTGTTGAACTTGCTTTTCTACTATTATGTGGTCTCTACAAAAATCTTTGAAGAATTCTTCAAAGTTATCAAATGAGAAAACAATACAACAATATGATACCTAATCTTCTTTATTATCTAAGTATGTTCCCAAAGCCATCAAACATGCTTCTTCTATAGCAACTTTATTTTCACTCTCTGATGATGAGCTTGACTCTGAGTTAGAGTCACTCCAGGTTTCTACAATAAAACCTCTTCCTTTCTTCTTGTCCTTCTTATTGAAGGGTTGCTTCTTGTGCTCCCTTTTGTTGGGTTTGTCATTCTTTTCTTCAGGATATTCTGGAGTAATATGGCCTAGTTTTTTTCATGCAAATTAGATGACCTCCTTGCTTGGAGTTTTATCAAACTTGGGCTTGTTGAATCTCCTTTCTCTTCTCCTTGAGTCTTCTGCTTTTACCCATCTTCTAAATATTTTTGCCAAGACATTAAACATCTCTTCTGAGGTTAAAGGTTCTTCATCTCCAAATTTCAGAGCAATGGACTTCTCTCTAGGGGTAGAGAGTTTGTCCTTTACTTCAGACTCAACCCTACTCTTTAATAAAAAGTGTATGGGACTTGAGTTTTCTTAACAGGGAATCAGTGGTGATTTTCCTGTGGCATCAGGACTCTCTGATGGCCCAAATTCTTAAATCATAAGTGCTTGAGAAGCACATGAGAAGCTTGTCAATGATCTCAGTAAGTGAAATCTCTGTCTAGCCCTTTCAGTTCATTGACTATGATACTGAATCTTTCATACATTTCTGCCACTGTCTCTTCAGATTTCTTCTGGAAGTTCTCATACTAGGATATAAGAAGGGATCTCTTATCCTTCCTTTCATCCGAGCTTCCATCTACAATTCTAGACAGTGACTCCCAAATTTTCTTGGCTGCCTGACAATTAGTAACCTTCTGGAAAATGCCATTTGACATGGTTGAGACTAATATGTTCATGGCCTTTATATCTCAATACTTTACCTTCTTCTATTCACTTGTTCATTATGAACTTGGCATAATTACTGATGTGGTGTTTCCATCTACAACTTTCTTGTATGGCATGGGTGGCCTTGTCAAAAAAGAACCAAATATGTCATCATCAATAAAATTCATATACAATCTGACCTTCCAGAGTGTGAACTTCTCCACTGGAGGTCTAGTAGATACAAATCCTTTGAAATTATTTGAAGAAATTTTTGAAAATAGATTTGTATTTATAAGTGTAACATTGCAGCTATATATATTCAGATCTTTGTGATCAAGGTGTTAGCCTTTATTTGATCAACCTAGCATTATATCAATTGAAAGTATGAACAGTTGTAGAAATCCTCTGAGAATTCTCTAAAGGGGGTGGGTGAATAAAAATTAAAAACACTTCTCAAATAATTTCAGTTAACCTAGGATTTGCACTCACACGGATTTCAAACCAGAGGTTATTCACAGTACATTAACACATCATAGAAATAAGGTAAGAAAGAAAATCAAAAAACACCAAAGCTATAGTAGTTCCTCAAAATCTAGGTACATCCACTATTCTACCACCTTGGTAGGAATACATTATCCCAGTGCCTCAGTCCTTTGATACGGAGACTCTTAGAACACCCAATTAGAGCTTTTAGTAAGGACATCTTGAACCACTACCAACTAAGTCTTTTAACAAGAAGACTCTCAGAACAACAACCTGAATCCTTTGAAGAGAAATTCTAAAAACTATTTACTCAGTTAATACAAAAGAGATAGAAAGAGATTGAGAGAAGGTTAAGAAGAAAAATTCTTCTAGATGAGTCCTCTCAGTAAAAATCTAAATATTGTTAGGCATTAAGTATTTCTGATCCTTCAATATGATCAACAATATTCTAGTTGATTATTGGTTTCAGTATTAACATTATACGCCCAGTTTACATTATGCTTAGCGCGTAATTGCGCACTAAACACCCAGTTCACATTACTCTTAGGGCGCGCTTTGCGCGCACTGCACCAATTGTGCACGTCACTCCTAGCGCACAATGTGCTCCTTTTATGTTCCACCCTTTGCACCTCCTATGCATTTTTTCATGCACACACCACCACAACCAAGGCCTTCAACCTTGGCCATAATCATCGCACCCGTAATCCAGCCTTCAAGAAAAAGTCCCCTCCCTTCATTCACTTTGGCTCAAAGCTGCGGGGACTTGAGGGGCAAATGATGGGGTCTTCATCGAGCGATATACGAACCCCTAAGGTTGGGATGCAGCTAGTGGCGTATCCGCTTAGGGTGTAATCTACTATCGTGTAACTGCTCGTAGCAAAACCTCCCAGGGCGTAACTACTCGGGTCAGCATTCCCTCGGCCTTATGGATCAGCCGACATCCGCTGCCACCTATGGTGAGGGGGAAGCCTCCTCGTTGACCTAACCAGGCACAGTCCAGCCACCCGACCCTGTCGCCGCCCTGCCAGGGGCAGGGCCGCCCCAAATCAAGTGGTCCTTTGGCCGCTTAGTTGGGGGTGGCCTCACCACTGCCCTAACCGGGAGGCAGCACAGCTACCTGGCCCTGCCAGCACCCCACCAGGGGCTCTGCTTCAAGCCCATGTTCGATACGCTTGGCTTTCCAGTCAACCTCCGAGAGAATACTTCAAATGCCAGCAGTTTTCAAGACCAACTTCGAAGCTCGTCTTGACAGTCAAAGTCCGTCATGACCGCCAAAGTCTGTTTTGACTGCCAAAGTACACCTTGACCGCCAAAGTCCGTCTTGACCGCCAAAGTCTGTTTTGACAGCCAAAGTATGTCTTGACTGCCAATGTCTGTCTTGACCGCCCAAGTCAATCTTGACCGCCAAAATACGTCTTGACCGTCAAAGCCCGTCTTGACCTTTGAAACCGCCCGTGACATTCATCAAGCACTTCAAAGGTCGGAGGAGTCCAATAATTTCCCTCTGCCTTACGGTCATCTGCATGGCGACCGAGCAAACCGCAAACCTCATCAGTGTCAGCAGACCAAGCCCGTCAGTGCTCCCAAGTTTGTTTGTCCTACGCCGTGAGCAGAAGCAAGACCGCGATACTCTCGGCCCCCTTAACTCAGTATTGGGTCCATCATTCAACAACAAGTCAACCACTCCAGACTTTTCTAAATGCAATAGGAGACAAGCCGCAGAGGATAAGATTCTCAGAACACATCGTGCATGCATCTAAGCCACAGATACAAGGACGTGCTAAGCATATTGCTCCCACTCCCAAGTAACAACAAAAGACATTAGAATACAACGAGCGTCACGCTCCCCACAACATAAGAAGAAATACTCAGTTCCATGAGCTGTGGCTTGTCACCCTTTGAGCTCTTTGTTCTCTATTTCTCCAGTAAATGTAACGAAGGCGGTCAGTCGCCCTCGATTCTCTTAAAAGTCATGTACAACAACCAACAAATTAATGAAAGTTTGGTCGGCACATAACCGGTCACGTGATTTCTCACCCAGTTGTCGGGTTCTCAACGTTAAAAAATTGTCTTGTCGATTTTATATTTTTTGTGATTGTTTGCGCTCTCGAGCTAAGGCATTTCAATAAACACATGAGTTAACTGTCATTCGTTAAGGATTACCTAACAAACATGATTTGTTTGAACATAAAAGTGAATAAAGGGCGTTAAGGAATGACAATTTAACCCTCATGAGTCATGACCGCCATCCAGTACTTCATCTTGATTTGATCTGATTTTATTTGTAAAGAAAGATGTAAGTATGTGGATATGTATCATTCATAGATGGTTGAATAAAGTGTCGATCAAAAATGAAAAGCCCCGCAAAGGAGAAAAAATCATAAGCTCAGAATGGTTTCAGTCAAATTTCACTATCTTTTTGTTGTGTTACAAGAGTATTCTTTTCGATGGTGACACGTCACTACTCGTTACAATAGTTATTCCGGACTGTAGAGGTCGATAGAAATGTGATGGTGGAGGATGCGCTCGGAAGCAATCTGTCCTGATGGATGCGGCAGCAGGTGCTCTGGACTTGCACAGCGGAGTCGAAAGAAGTCTTTTGAGCTGTCCTCTGGAAGACCTTCATGGAGCGAAGGAGATCTTCGAGTCTCTGAAGGGAGCTTCGGAAGCTGAAGGAGAATTGGAAGGGAGCTTTGGAAGCTGGAGGAGCTCTTCAAGCGGTATCCAAGGAATCATCGAAGCCTGGAGGTGTTCTTCAAGTGTTAGTGCAATTCTCCAGGAATTAATTCTTCAAGTTCCGTAGGAAATTTTTAGGCAATCTTTGAAGCCGAAGAAAGATCTTTAAAGGAACCTTCAAGCGTGCAAGGAGATCTTCGAGGGAATTCTCTAGAGCTTTCTTAGGCGTAGAATACAAGGTAAGTTAAAATAAGGGCCTTAGGACCCTTTTTCTTGATTTTGAGGATGGCGTTCCAGTAATTAAGATGCTAATTAAAAGTCCGTCTATTCGCACACCCGTAACCATATCCGTAACCATATGTTTGGCTATGCGCACACCATAACCATGTACTCTGTTATACGCACACTACAACCATATGTTTAAATGTTCGCACACCCATCATGTGAATGTGGTTATAAGCACACCCCGGATTAGAATTATGGCTATACGCACACCCATTGTGGGGGATTTTACTATATGCACACCTAAATTATATATTATATTGTACGCACACCCAATATGGAACTTTGTTATACGCACACCCCATAATGGGTGGTTTTGTAGATGGGCGGAAGTAGTCTGGCGCAGCGGAGCCCGGGCGGTAGAGTTCGGGATGGCCGCGTTACGGAGACCGCCTGGGAGAAGCGTGGAGATCAATCTGGAGGGTCAGGAGACCGCTCATTAGGTGGAGGCCACGCTAGGTCACGCGGTTGAGCAGTCGTGCGGTCAGCAGAGGCCACGCTAGGTCATGCGGTCGAGCGGTCGTGCGGTCAGCAGAGGCCACACGACCAAGTGGTCTTATGGACGGCATAGGTCGCGCGACCGAGAGGACGCGCTGCTCTTACGAGACTGCCGAGTCAGAGGTTGTGCGAACGGAGGGAGCCGCGCGGCTTCTTCAGGGCCGCGCGGCCGGCGAAGGTCGTGTGGCTGCTTCGGGGACACACTGTCGGATGTCGTGTGTGGGGCCCCCGCTGCCAGGTGGCAGCACGGCTGCTTTGGGGTTACACGGTTGAATGTCACACAACTGGAAGGGGTATCGCGATTGTGCGACCGTAGGGCCGTGCAGGCGGAGGCCATGCGGCCTGCGAGAGCCGTGTAGTCGGCGGGTGTCGCCCGGCTAAGCGGTCGCGCGACCGACGGGAGCCGTGCGGCCAAGCAGTCATCACTTTCTTTTGTTTTGTTGTAATTTGGTCGTATTGTAGTTCCTCGCGAACTTACATAGTTTTTAGTGAAATCACTCTATTTATATTAAGATTTTATGCATGTGCATAGTATTTAGTCATTTATGTCGGAGATTTCTAAGTAAATGTATTAATATGCATGCATAAAAAACCGGTTCTAACCGGTCAGGTTGGAACCAGCCCGATTAGAATCGGCTAGGGACTGGTCCCGCGGGTTAGGACCGATCGGGTCCCGGACCGTTCCTCTGGGGCTCAAGGGGTCCCCTTTTTTCATCAACTATGTTTAATATAGCATTAACTATATTTGATATAGTTTTATAATTCATAATACTATATTTGGTTAAAAAAAAACTGGGAATAGATTACTAACTTCTTTTTGCTTATAACAATTCCCTTTATTTATTATACGACAAAATCTTTCAATATAAATTATAATAGTTTCTAAATAGATAACTCATGCATCATAAGCTTTTGTCTATAATATGCAAGAGTCACTATGCTCCTTTAAAAGATCCCTTCTTAATCATTATAATTATTAGTTAATAAAACAAGAGTATTCTATTACTTGAGCTGTCATGCACTCTTAAATTTTTAATTAGAGATAATGCAAATGATTAAACACTCTGATCCATTTGGCGGGTTTTAAATTCGAATTCGTCTCTGATCCATGAAACATTTATATATGAGCCCTTAGAGAAGAATTTAGCGTAAATATGAGTTAAGTGTCCATTTGGCGCACCGTTTTTGCTCCAGAGAGTTTGGAAAAGAAACACAACCATCATAAAAAATGTGGTTGACATGATAATGATTATGATTATTGTCGTCAAAAAAGTTTATCTTTGAACATAAAAGTGAAAGAAGTTCTTTAGGAGAGGTCAGACGTTCACGAATGACAGTTCATAACCGAAGCATAGAACTAATTAATTACTATTATTTTAGTCATAGTTAACTGAATTCCGCAAACATTGCAATGCTCAAAATTAAATTTTTTTATAGGTATTTCATAACTGATGCATGGAAGTGATAATGGAGGAACATCAGCTCAACGAGAGGAAGTTGAAGCAGCATTTAGAAAAATATCAGTATTCGAATTTATTTTCATTTTGCATTTGATGAAAGAATTTTTGGAAATCAGTGATATTTTATGTAAAACACTGCAACATCAATATCAGGATATATTAAATTTCATAAATTTAGTTTCAACGGCAAAAACTTTCGTTCAAAAATTATGAGAATTTGGCTGGGAAAAGTTCTTTCAAATGTGAACATATTCTGTAAGAAAAATGAAGTTAAAGTTTCTGATATGAATGCTCAATATAGTAATAGTCGATTTCGAAGTCCACGTGATATCATTACGTACAGTAAAACATCATTTTTGAGTGGATATTTTTAATGTCACGATAGATTATGTGTTGCAGCAGCTAAATTCTAGATTCAGTAAAAATTCTATGGAACTCATTTGTCTAATTAAGTATGACATTAGATCCGAGCGATGAATGCAGTGTTTCAAAATTGATGATATATGTGCCCTTGCAAAGAATTTCCATCAAGATTTCAGTGAACAAGAAATTTATGTGTTAAATACTCAATTACAGCATTATCAACTCGAAGTTCCTTCTCGTAAGAACTTCAAAATTTTGCCTGCAATTTCCAATCTCTTTGAGAAATTGGTCAAAACAAAAAAAATCAAAAACTTAATATTTTATTAACAAATTAATTCGACTCATTTTGAATCTTCCGGTCTCGATCAATAACAACCACAAAAGGTCATTTTTTGCTATGAAACTTGTTACAACGAGACTTCAATCGCAACAAGATGGAAGATGAAATTTTTGTGAATTGCATGATTTTATATATTGATCGAGAAATAGCGAAAAAAATTGACAAAAATTTTATGATAGATGAATTCTATGAAGTGAAAAATTGGGATGCACAATTAAAGAAACATATGTATGTGATTGTTTGTACTCTTTTTTTTTTGCTTATTTAAGATATATGATATTATTTGTCGAAAAACAGTCTATATTTTTTATATTTAAAATTTTATTTCAAAAAAATGACTTAGCTAGATAATTGGGCCCCCCTAGCCAAAATTCTTGGATTCGCCCATGCATAGAACTAATTAGCCCAAAAAGTTTTGCAAACATTGCTATGCATAGAATTTTGAAAACATTGCAATGATAGCGAAGTACCTTAACAGTCTTCTGACAAGCTTTTGAATGAACGAATGTGCAGATAAACTGAATCTCACATCGAAATTGAAAAATAAATTATTGAGCTTGAATAATAATTTGCAAAAATAAATTTTTGAGCAAAGTGTGGAGTTCTATTTCCAAAGTCATAGTTAAGTGAATTCCTATTGAGAGTAATTCTAAGAAGCGTGAGCTCCTTTCAATTACTTGTAATCCATACTGTGTGCATGTACGGCCCCATCACACATCACTTTTCATGTCTCATAAATTCAAGATATTTCAATGAATTTTTATCTTTTTATGACAAATGTGGGGTTGTCATTCAAACTTAGGCTCCATTTGGTTCGGCGGTGGCGGGTCGATTCGACAGGTGGAAACGGAGTGTTCGAACCGGAGGGGAGAGGTGGTTGCTCCAAACGGAGCTTTTTGGAGCGTTTCTCAAGGCGGGCGGGCGGGTGAAAACGGAACAAACGCCGCTGGAGGTTCATTTGTTTACCCTCCTTCCGGCGGCGTTTGCCCAAAACGGAGCAGCGAAACGCCCAAACAAATAGAGCCTTAAAGGATTACGTTTTAAAAATATAATAAAATTTTAATCTTTGATGTTTTTTCAAGCTTTGATATATAGACTTATAATTGAATATTTGGGTTCTGTTTGGCAGGGTGGTGGCGATCATGAACACGGTGATTGTGAGCTTTTGTTGGTGAACGTCCGATTTCTTCTAAGAAATTTAATTCATAAAACGTTTAATAGGAGTAACTATTGTCAAACGGAGCCTCTTTTTGGTTCATCCGACATGTTAACTAATATCAAAATTTTATTTTTCATAAAGACAAATATTTTAAAGAATGAATTTGCAATGGGGATGATTAACAAAATATAATCCATAATCGTGGAATAATAACAATTTGTTTATACAATTTAATTTATTTGATAGCGAAAATACGCACTCACCGACACGTGACATTATCAAAATAATTTTTAAAAAAAAGGTTAAAAAAAACTACAATTTTATATTTATGCAAACACCCATCCGACTGCAAACATGTTCACCGTATGAATAAACTTCAAACCGCCACTCAAATTATTTTATACGAGCGTGGCGCACTGCGAGGTCTTGGGGTCCCACATCGCCGGAAGGAGGAACTCCCTTCCGTTCACTCCTCGCGCGTTGTAGCTGGCGCCGGTTGTGGGGTCCACGAGCACGTTCCCCGGAAATCCCGGGTAGGCCCCACTCCCGAAAATTCCGGTGCAGGCGGATACGGCCTCGAGCGGCGCCGTCGCCGGCCCCTGAAAATACCCTTTCCCGTCCGGGTTGGTGACGGTGCCGGCCAACAGTGTGGCGATGTTGATGATGATCCCGTCGGCGCCGACGTCGCCGCTCGGCGGGACGAGGGGCGGTGTTTGCGGGCCGTACATCGGCTGGTGAAAGGGCCAGGCGCACTGGCCGGGGCACTGGACAGACGAGTCGCCGACCCAAACGAATGAGGAACCGCCGGGGAGGTTGGCGTGGGTCCCGCAGCGGCCGGAGCAGAAACCATAAACGGCGACGTCGGCCGAAGTGAGCACGACGGCAATATTTCCGGCGGTGGCGGAGGACGGGAACGCGAGTGAGGCTAGAGCGGGGAGAGAGGAGGAGGGGAGGGATCGGCCTAAGGGATAGGAAGGCAAGAGGAGCTGCCTGCCGGACAGGGAGACGGAGGAGGAGGAGGAGAGATAGCGGCGGGTGGTGGCCCACCAGGAGGAGACGGAGGGGGGAGAAGAAGGAGATGGGGAGGAGAGAGAGAGAAGGAAGTCGGAGACGGCGGCGCGTTGGGAGGGGGAGAAGCTGCCGTACCAGACGAGGTGGAGGGTGATGTCGCCGGTGAGGAGTCGGCCGTGATGGTATTGGAGGATTAGAGGTGGGGTGGAGACGAGGGTGGAGAGAGTGAGTGGCGGGAGGAGGAGAAGGAGGAGGGCTGTGGCGGTGCCGGCCATGGCTGCTGAGGTGGTCGCCATGATATTACTGATTGGGGAGAAGAGAGGGGGAGGGGAGGTGGATTTATATGGAAGAGGAGGGGAATTTTTTTGGAATGGGACTTTGATTTTAAATGACGATGGTTAGCCGCAATTCGTTATTGGCTAGTCGTATTATAAAATCTCATAATTTTTTGCGTCTTTTTAAAATACGTTTTGTACATGTAATTTTAGGAAAAATGCTCAACACGAAAGTTGTAGATCTACAACTTTCGTGTTGATCACTTTTCCAAAAAATGCATGTACAAGACGTGCTTTGGAAATATATTCAGGTTTTGCATTTTCTAGAAATACGTCTTGTACATGCAATTTCAGGAAAAGTGTTCATCACGAAAGTTGTAGATCTCTACGCCTTGTACATGCAATTTCAGGAAAAGTGTTCATCACGAAAGTTGTAGATCTCGTCGAGATCTACAACTTACGTGTTGGAACACTTTTCCTGAAATTGCATGTACAAAGCGTATTTCGAAAAGGCGCGAAAGATTAAGAGATTTTGGGGTGCGACTAACCAATAACGAGTTGCAACGCCCAAATCAGACGGCAGAAAAGGGCGAGAACCAGGCGAGTGGACCCCGCGAGTGACGTCTCGCCGTTCTCTGCCGTTCAATTTGGACGAATGCATCAGGACCGTGAACTGGATACAGCGAACGGGAGAGGATCCTGGAGCAGGATCTGCACGTGTAGTTTGACTGTTTGACCGGTTGGGGAGTGTGGGTCTGACCAGCTGGCGGACCGTTGACTTGATGAATTTTTTCCTTCCCAATCTACTGGACTATAATAAGTGCAGTCACCTATGTTTTTACTATTTGCTCTAACCCAAGAGCAGAAGTATATTTCCATCTTTGACCAACCAATTATGTCGGCATACTATACGACCAAAACAATTGAACCCAATTTTTTTACGGGATGGCGTGAAATAATTTTTAATTTAATTTAAATCCAAGAAAATATTACTTTTAAGTTTTAATCTATAATATATATAGAGCATTGTTAGGAGCACACCTAATTAAGATATTAGCACATCAAAAAGAAAAATAATACCTCTTTATTTTACTTTTTGTTTTTTCCTTTTTCTCACACACCATCCCTCCCTGCGTTTTGTTGTTTCCATCAATCCCAAATTGCATGAAACCCTAAACCCCTTCCCCCTCCTCCCAGCCTCGCCGGCGTTGCCTTTCTCCCATTCCGACGCCGCTTACCTCAGTTCTGCTGCTTGGTGCCGCCTCCGTCCCTGCGCCGCGTCGCCCCAAACCCTTGCGACTCCCTTCGCCTCAACACACCAACAGCAAAAGAACATCCGCCTCACCTCAATTCTTTGCCTTCCTCCTCAGATAAACAACGAAGGAGGTATCTCAATTCTGCTACTATCTCTCCCTCCACTATACAACATCTCTCTCTCTCTCTCTCTCTCTCTCTCTCTCTCTCTTTCTTCAAACCGGTGACCACGATCTTTCACCCCGTCCCGCTACAGATATCTGCATTCCGGCACCAAATCTATTCTTTCGCATGGTTATTGTTTGAGTTCTTACCATGACTGTCTGAATCCCCACTCAAACGTTATTTTCTTACTTTTTTTTAACTTTTTAATTATTTACTTCATATCCGTGAGAGAACAAATTTCAAAGAATAAAATATTTAATACGATTGTTTCCCTCAATATCTTCACTCACAAGCATTAATTTTAAATTCTTCCCCTTTTGATTTCATTTTTTAGGTTTAATTAGGCAGGTGGATCAAAGCTTATCATGAAAATAAAAAATATATATCAAGTAGGTGTGCTCATAAAAAAGGGTTGCAAATAAAATTTTGTGGTGTGTCAATATCAAAAGTGTGATCATATCCGAAATAGGTGTGTTCCTAAGAATGCTCTATATATGACCCAATCATGAGTTCCACCCGTTTGCTCGTATTACTTTTAATCAATATTATCAAGGAATCATGTTTCTAAAATAAATATGTTCCCAGAAAAAAAACTCGGATTTTGAAATATGATTCTGGTTGCGGTTGCGGATCGTTTAGGGCTCTTCCGGTTAAGAGAATCGAATCATCTTAGATCGAGAGTGAGTCAGCGAAATGTTTTATGGGAAAAAACTCGTAAATGAAAAAAAAATACGGGGCGGTTTGATGCTGACCAAATTGCGTTATTTCCATGACGGTTATAAGAGTTAGAGATTCTAGAAGGGTGAGAGATCATTATTCCGATTGTTAGTACTTAAAGGCGGAAAAATAGTGAAGTCTTCCTTGGTGCTCGTGAGAGCGGCTTTTGGAGCAGGCACTAGAGTGATTACTAGAGCAAAAACTTCGAGAGTGAAGTCCAACTTGGGCGAAAGAGCGAGAGAACATACATAGTGAACACTTGATCACTAGCTTGAGCAGGAGAGGAAGCGGAGTTTCAAGTATTCATCTGAAAACTTCAGAGTTATCACATATCGTTTTAATTGTTTGTCCTCAAATGAAGGCGTCAGGGGTCTTTTTATATCTTGATTGGGGGGCGCCGGTAATTGCGTCCGGTTGAAATTTGAGTTGACAAAAGAGGTTGAACGGTTCTGGTCACCTGGATCACCAATTTTTGAAATATGATGAACATCTCCCCCCCCCCCCTCCCTAGGTGGCTCGGGCAAGTTTGTCGGCGAAGGCGGAAGCGGCGACGCGCCTCTGCCGGGTGCATGCATAAGGTGCATGCAGTGACACTTGCATTGCTTGCGTGCAAGTGCCCATACGCTGTGCGCGGGTGGCGGCGTAGTTGCTGCCTGCATGGGGGGCACACCCACGGGACGAGCGTCCGAGCATGTGGGCACTCGTCTGACCACGTGTGCGCGAAGGGCGCCATCAGGTTGTGTGCATGTGCGTCTTTGTGCTTACATGTGCGTGCCTGTACATGTGATGATGGTCCGTGCTTACGCGCGGGTGTGCAGATTGTGACTCACTTGGTCGGCTCGGACCGTTTGGGACGACTCGATCTTGGTCTAAATCGACATGATTTAGATAACTTTAGGGGACCCCATCTGTATAATCACAATTTAGAGAGCACAAACAGGCCTGACCCAAGAGAGGTTAGGCAAGCTTTTAGGCAACAGGCAATCTTCAAGCAATGACGCGAGTTCGACATAGCGAGTTCACCATTCTTAGCGGGCTCAATGTTGAGGCGAGCTCGGCTTAGAGGCGAGCTTGATGCCAAAGAGAGCTCGGCGTAGTGGCGAACTCAGTAAGGCAAGGGGATCGGCGAGACAGTGACACATTGACACTTCATGGTTTGGTGAGTCAACTCAATGCGAGGTGAGACCTCACCTCCTTAGGCCTTGGTACTCGCCCTGCCGCACAAATACTCTGATAAATCATTTTGTGATGTCAGCAGACCGACAAGGTCTGCTCATAGCCTTCTCAAATAGTGGGATTCTGATATTCGCGAGCCAATTTGGACTGCCAATATCAAAGGCTAAAAGGCGAATACCGATATACACAGGTCGTAAGAAGACTGTTTTACCCTCAAATAAGACTTGCTTATAAATAGACCCCCCCCCCCCAATGCACCTTAGAGAGGTAGACCCAGCCTCCTAGAGCTCCTGATTTCTCGAGATCTAGCTCTGTGCCAATCCAAGGTGATCAGCTCAGCTTGGCTTTGGGAGGGGATGTTGCGGGAGTAGCACTTCCGGGTGTGTTTTGGAACCTCTACGCTGCAACTCGACGGGTCTATTCGTAGGCAGCCAATCATCATAAAGTTAGGGTCAACTCAGAGCTCGCCTCGCCTCATTCTTGTGTGTCTGACGACGAGTCCAATAAGTTGAACTGCACACTATTAGTCCAAACTCCGTTGAAGCAGTATCCGGGTTTCAATACCATCAAATGCCCCCAATTTTTCGTGGTCGTGAATTGCCAAGAGATGAGCCCATAAATTTTTAGTCACGAGCATGCTGATTTCGAGTCATGTATATTGAATGAACCTGCATTTGTCACATGAATCGTCAGAATGAGAGGCGACAATGTCTTTCCCAAAATCAGGAGATGAAAGTATTTAATTTCAAGGATAGCTAAATCACCTGGAGGCCGGAGGGTGAATAGATTTCTTAGTTTTTGTGACTATCCTTTTTGTTTTTCATCTTTAAGTGCTTTGTGAGTTAGTAGTTTTTTCTTTCAAGGCACACCGCAAAGAGCACACACAGAATTTATAGTGGTTCCCCAGATTATGGGTACGTCCACTATCCCTCTCACCTTTCTAATAGCTTGTTAGACAAGGCACTTCTCCAAATCTCTGCTCCTAAAAGCTTACAACACGATCCCGCAGGACCACTCAGTCTCCTCCAAGACTTACAGTTCAGGCACAAATCCCTTCAACTCAGTGATCCAAAGATCACCTACCTCAGGCCCAAAGGTCCTACCACTCAGGCTGGGAGGACAAACCTACCTCAGAGAGAATGACTCTCCTATAGCTCAGGCACAAAGGCCCTACCTCAGATCCAGAGGATCCTACAACTCAGGCACAAGTGCCTTACCTCAAAGAGAATGACTCTCCTACCTCAGGCTCAAAAGCCCTACCTCAGATCCACAGGAGGATCCTATAATCTTAGGCATAAAGGCCATACCTCAGGCACACAGGCCTTACACTCAGATTCAAACAAGGATCCTACAAACTCAAGCTCAATAGTCCTACACTCAGATCCACACAAGGATCCTACCTCAGCCTTTATAAATCAGGCTTACAACTCAGATCCAAAAGGATCCTATAGGATGAGTAGTTGGTTGGTGTGGCGATTTGACTCCAGAGAAGATGTTCTCTGAGCATGTCTTCCTGAGCTAAGATAAACCTAGCCCAGCATTCTTCACAATAATAAGAAACTGATCTTCAGGTTGACTTGGCTTGTACTAAAAGTATCTTGTAGTGAACTGCTTCTTTCTGAACTGAGAAGGAGACTCAGTTCTAACTTCTTCTTCTTCCTCAGAAAGTGAACTTTCTGATCTTGTTGTTGAAGATAAGATGTATCCTGTTGCTTCAACCAGGTAACTGTCTGTGAATCACACACCCCTTGAGAGCAGGTTCTTCCTTCTTTCCTGAGAAAACTCAGTGTTGACTTCTACTTCACAGCTTCCAGAAAAAGTTCTTCATAAAATTACTTACTGGAACTATGAAGTAACTGCAGTTAAGGTTATCCCTTTCTACTACTTCTTTCTCAGAGAGATGTCCCTGAGCTTGTTGTTGATGGTGAGGATGTCAACAGCTAACTCTTGTTTTCTTCCAGTTGCTGCAGCAAGGGTAAACCTTGCTGCTCCTTCTTTTACCTCAGAAATATCTTTTGAACTTGCTATAGTAGGTGAAGATATCTACAACAACTTGGATCGGCTTTCAGATCAGCTTCAGCTAGGTTAGACCTTACTGCTTCTTCTTCTTCAGAGAAATGTCTCTGAACTTGTTGTTGATGATGAGGATGTCAACAGCTAACTCTAGAACTTTTAGATCAGATGGCTAGAACTTGTTCTTCAAAGCACTGCAATAATGGTCGAGGAAGAAGATGAAGTCCAGCTGTTTCCTGAAAGCTAATTTTTTCAATCTAATCTCCGCCTTTTTTATTCCACCGATCAATGGCTATTTTGACCAGTGGGCCCCACTGAAATTGATAGATGCAACTTTACTTTAACAGACAAAATTCGTACAGTAGGTCTGCGGCGCCGTTTGTCGCGTACCGTAGCCATCCCGCCACTTTTTGAATTTTATTGACTTTTGCTGACGTCTGTATCTGTAGACTTAGTCAAATTCAAGCTCTTTAGTATAGGCGTTGAGTGAACAAGCTTCACTCAATGCCAAAACACTTACACAGATTTTTGTCTTACTCAGGCGTTGAGAGCATTGAGTGAACAAGCTTCACTCAACCCTTTTGGCCTTGGTCAATCTTTCTGCATCACAGGCGTTGAGAGCGTTGAGTGAGCCTTCATCACTCAACGCCAAAGTATTTGGACAGTTTTATGTCACTAGGCATTGAGTGAGCCTGCATCACTCAATGCCAAAACACTTAGTCGTATTTCTGAATGAAAGCATTGAGTGTAGCATCTTCACTCAACGCTTTCTGCTTTAGCCTATTATCTTGATGATACGTTAAGTGAATAGACTTCACTCAGCGCTTTTGTACTTAGACAGATTTTCTGTCAGCTTAGGCATTGAGTGCGTTGAGTACGTCTTCATCACTCAACGCCATCTAGACTTTTATAGTCTTAACTGCTTAGGCGTCAAGTGAGTCTTCATCACTCGACGCTTCTGGACTTAGCCAGATTTCTTCTATCAAAGACAAAGCTTTGACTATCTGAGCTTTACTCAACGCTTTTTGCAGTATGACATTGAGTGAACTGCCTTCACTCAACGCCTGTGGACTTAGCCACTTTTCTGCCTTATAAATAATCAGGCTTTGACTGACTTGTCTTCTCTCAATGCTTTTTGGCATCTGACATTGAGTGAGCTTGTTTCACTCAATTCTTGTGGACTTAACCACATTTCTTTGCATCTGCCGTTGAGTGAGCTGTCCTCACTCAACGTCTGTGGACTTGGCCACATTTCTTTGCATCTGACGTTGAGTGAGCTATCCCCACTCAACGCCTGTGGACTTAGACAGATTTTCTGTCTCTCCACCTGCCTATCTTGTGACCACTTGTCACCATCACTTAGACAACCTGTCTAATTATGTTCCAAGGAACATCTTGCACAAATAAAGCTTGTGACAATTATTATATTACACACATGTGTATACCATTGTCTATTAGGACTTCTTCAAATCTTGGACATTGGGATCAATGGATCCAACAATCTCCCTGATGTAGGCCACTCCCTAAGTAGGATTAAGGCACGAAAAGACAAGAGGGATTCCAATGGGAAATTTAAGCGAACACGTTGTGTGCGAATTAGATCTACGAGTTAGCCATATATGCCTCTCAACAACTCAATCCTACACTCGCACAATCTTCACGCATCACACTCGTTGAACAACTTTATCAAGTTAACGCTAACATACGGTAGCCACACCGTTATAAGATCGAACAAAAGGCTATAGGCCGTTGTTCTTTCGAGCTAAAAGGATCCACCCGATCCGAACGAGCGATGGTTGTACCAAAAGAGATCTACCGAAAAGTACGGTTCGGAAATGGAAGATCTCCCCCAACAAAACGAAAGCGAGGCTCCCCAAACCTCTCGGAAAACTAAGCAACTAGAAAGAACAACCTATGCAATCGAAAGGATAAACCACGAACGAAAAGAACGATTCCAAAATAACGCAAACGTATTCCACCAAAATGAAATTCTAAAAAAATATTGGAATCACACAAAACAAAGTAGAGGATCTCGTTACCCAACCGGAATAGATGATTTCGGTTCACTTTCAAGGACCGTTCTTCCACGACTCCGCGGGAGTTGCGCCGACCGGAGAGAAACTTGTCTGCTTCCTTTGCTTCACGCCGGAGTGAGATGTCACGAAAATAACTCCTTTACCATGGCCGATCTTCTTCCTCACAATAGAAAGGGGGCTGATTTGGGGCTCTTGATGGAGGTCGGGTTTTTGATAAGGGAGAGGGTGGTGATCGATTTGGGGTGTGGAAGTGGTTGGCTTGAGAGTGGTGGCCGAATCTAGGGAGGTGGAGGTGGAGGTCGGCTTTGGAAGGAGGTGGAGTGGAAGAGGAGCTCGGGTTAGGAGATGAGGAGGTGGTGGTCGGATTTGTGAGGGAAGAGGGAGGGGCTCGGGTAAGGTGATGGTGGTAGAGAGGAGGAGGGAGGAGGAGGAGGGCCGAGCAAGAGGAGGGAAGGAGGAGGAGGTCGGCGGCCAAGAGGAAGAGGGAGAGAGGGAAAGAGTGTGGGCGGACAAGGAGGAGAAGGAAGAGAATTTCAAGGGGTTTAGGGTTTTCTTAATCTTTTCATTCACTACTTCAAAATGAAACAAGGTTAGCCTTATATAGGCTTTACATCATGCTTTGGCTATTTGCAGCTCACTTAAATAAAAATAAAACAATACTCAAATGTTTAAACATTACATGATAAAAATAAAATGCAAATAGAAATAACTAAATATTATTTGGTAATCTTCATCTTCATCATGTAGGAGAACGCCGTCGACATCGCCGTTATCATCTTCAACATGTAGGAGAACGTCGTTGCCGTCACCGTCATCATCTTCAACTTTAACACGTTGGGGGTTGCCGCCATCACTCCCCCTATTTGAAGAAGTCAAAACCTTAAGACAATATTATACACTTACTCAATTATGTAACAAATACAATAGATAGCATATTGCATAACATAGAAATAATGAACACATATTTGATTAAAATGAAGTTCATTAACAGAAGGATAATTTTTTTAATGTGCATAATACAAAAATCATGTATCCTTCAGCCCTCAAAGATAAACAGGAAACACGTTAATGTTTCAGGTTCTCTTATAACAATGTCACTGGTTCTGGGCTTCCTAACAGTCTTCTCAACTACACCTTCAGACTTTTTGACTTTCTGCCTTTGAAAGAAACTGAAGGGTTTTGTGATGTACTTTGTAGGCTCAACAGCATTATGAAGCAAGGTGTCAGTATTATTGTCTTTTTTGTATTGCCTTCTTTCAGTATCCCTCTCTTCCATCTTAGCCCACTCTATAGAGCTATATAGCTTTCCTCTTTCAGTCTTCTTAGTCTTGACATGCTCCCATGCTGGCAGAATGATGGTCCTGGACTCAGGGCTTCATTGCTCAAAGTCAGGTCTTTTCTCCATCTCTTCTTTATACTTTCTCTTACTTAGTCTGATCTCCTCTTCCTCTTCAGTAGCATAATTTCCCTTAGACCTCATGATTTGGTCAGCAGTAGGGCTGAATGAAGGAATATCAGCAACTTATGACGGTTCAACCCACTGAGCACCTTCTTCAGCATACTGAGCATAGGTTTGATCATGTTGCTGAGCTAACTGACTTGGATTCATGGCTTCTTGAATCTGGGTAGGGAACATAGGATTGTTATTATATTGAACTGGCTCTATCCCAAATGATTCCCTTATGACATTTGTTACCCACACAACATTCTCGGTGTTTGATTTTATTATCTCCCTCTCCCCCTTTTTAACTTCTTCACAAACCACTTTGGTTTGGGAGGCGCTGGCTCTGTTTCTTTCTGATTCCAGATAGTTTACTCAAGCAGTAACCTGGTTTTTCACCTCAAGTATGTGATCATCCTAGAGTTTGGTGTAAGCATCCATCTTGGTAAAAACTGCATCCTTTTGTTGCTCCCTCAGAACTTTATCTGCATTATGGACAACAATCATGTTGCCAGCATTAATGTTCTGATTTTCTATGACTGTAGTTGTATTATTGACCAACTCATCCAGTTTCTCCATAGTATAATCAACAGCAGGGGCTGCCCTGGTGAAGAATTTCACAGTCTCGGCCTTCAGCAGATTTACTTCAAACTTAATGGACTTAATCTCTTTGGACAACTCATTTCTGATGTTTTTGAGGGCATCATCAACAAATTTTTCCAAAGATCTTCTTTCCTTGTCCAGTAAGCCCTTCAACTGGGCCAGAAATACAGGAGGCATCTGATCAAGCCTTGCTGACGTACCTTCATCACAAAAGGTTTTTTGGTCTGATCTGACTTCTGCCCTTGTTCCAGAATCACCTATTGTGTACATTGAAGATGGTGCGTTCTTGGGTATTTCAGAAGTATATAGCTTTTTTTCTGATGTAGAGGAGTCAACATTAAGAACTTGACCTTAAGTTGGGAGTTCAGGATGAATCTCCCCCTCAACTTCTTCCATGTCCTCAGTGGCATGCAGATCTGTAGCAGTTGTCCTTTCCACATCATAAGCAACCTGGAGAGTTTCCCTCTCAGCAAAAGCAACTTTCATAACTTGTTCTGCAACTTGCTCCCCCTCACTCTGAGGACTGTTTCCATCATGAAGATCTTGGGGGTTTTGGTGCAGATACATCATCAATAGTAGCTGGGAACTTGGAGGTCTCCCCCTCCAACATAGCGGATATTTTGTTAACTATCTCTTTTGCCACTCGGCCAGCTTCCTCAGCTATTGGCACGTTTACATCAGTTGTTTCTTAAAAAATGGAGAACTTGGCGCACATGTCCTTCCTGGCCTCATCAGTTGAGTCAGTCAGGCTGGGATCATGAGGCTCTTCCTCAGGGTGTTCAGATGAACTGCTAGTGGTGCTTTCTTCTGGTACAGGAACTTGTTTCTCTTTCTTCTTGGCAACAGACTGGCCATGGGGCTGGAGGAACCAGTCCCATCTGTCCAGCATCTTTATGTCCATCTTTATCATATGATGGATCTTGGTTCCTAACCTAATATTGAGGATCTCTGGAACACTGTTCAACAGAAATAATGAGAGAATTCTTCCCAAATTTGGCTCAGCCAAGCATTCCACTGTTCTATCAAAAAGAATTCATCCTCAATCTGTCCTTTTGGATAGAATTACTCTGGCCATGCGTTCAAATATTTTCTTAGAAATTTTATCATGGGAGCATGTCTTACACAATAGGGCCTTCCCAATGACATTAGCTAGGAACTTACCTCTCAAGTTTAGTTCCTTTCTGAGAATGGAGTCAGTGGTGTGTTTAGGTAGACCACATCACTTTATTGCTAATTTGACATCAGACAACACCAGGTCTTCTTCCTCATCTGTCTCTGAGAACTTAGGCAACTGCAGTGCCTTGCTCAACCTTCTTGAAGTTATCTTTATCTTAGTCTCACTGACAAAGGACTTGATTTTACTGGTGGATGCGTCGAATTTGGCATTTGAGAACAACTCCAGAACCTCCCGCTTCCACGACAAGCATGGTTCTGACAGAACGAATTCTAGGTCAGAAACTTGGAGCAGGCAAAGAACGAACTGCACCTCCTCTGGTGCATCTATGAATCCATTGCGAACTAATTCTGAGCCTTCAAATAGGAAATACAGAACTATGGGAGCCATCTCTGTCGTGAATTTCTGAAAACGAGCAAAACTGTTCCGTCATCTCGGCAAACTCGGGCAGAAAAGGGCAAGGAACAGTGTGGCTTGTCTTATGCACATCTCCTTCTATTTATAATATTATTTTACTTTTAGAAGGGGAAGAGCCGCATACCTGTTTGAGATCAAAGCTTAGATCAACGTCTGGGATTAATTCCCAACACTTAGCCGCAAACAGTCAATCTTGCCGCATTTGTTGAGTGAACTCCTAATGTTGGCGACGCTCTTATACTTAGTCTAATTTGACTAAACTTTCCTACAGGGATTAGATTAACCTGCAATATACAAACACAATGTATATATATATAGTAGAGAGCAATTTAAGCTCCCTCCTGGTATGAATCCGACTCTGCAGTGGATATAGCTTCTTGCATCTCCATGAAATCATCCTTCTCCTTTCGAAATGACAAGTTTCATCCTTGTTTTTCCAATATTCCTTGCACTCGACACAATCTCTTCTTGATAATTGTTTACTCCCCTTTTTTTTGACTTTATAGTTGCAATCAAGGAGGTTATGACATTCTCATCTTATTAAGCAGGGAGATCAGCTGGAATCTCCCCCCTCAAACTTTGCATTGATTCTTTGGGAAACCCCTTGTTCCAGTCTTATTCCTGGAGCAATCTGTTGGGTACATTAGAAAATGTGTACCTGATTTGGATAAACCTCACTTAGCTCAATGATATACATCAAGGTGTATTTGATGTTATTTTGAGTTTATATGTGCAGGTTAAGTATTTGCTAAAATGTAGAAAAAGTTTCTAAGTTCATGAGTCGACACTTAAGAAAGTCTGTGTCGACACTTGGAGAAGCAGTGTCGACACCATAAGAAACTGCGTCGACACACAGAAGATTTTAGTCGACATCAACTGTGTTGACACCAGGAGACAGTGTCGACACACAAAAGTTCTAGTCGACATCAACTGTGTCAACACCAGGAGGCAGTGTCGACACACAGAAGTTCTAGTCTACATCAACTGCGTCGACACCTGGAGGCAGTGTCGACACACAAATTCTGAGACTATATCAACTATGTCAACACACAGGACTTGTGTCGACACACAGTAGAGTTTTAGCAAAGTTGATTGTTGTGAAGAGAAGTGTCTATGTCGACACAAAGAAGCAGTGTCGACACACTCTACAGATGCAGTGTCAAGAAGAAGTGTCTACACCAAAGGAGCTATGTCGACATCACCAAAGCTTGTGTCAACACTTAATCTACTTGTGTCGACACATAATGACAATCAGTCTCAACGCTTTGCTGACAAAGACAAAGGTTCATGAACTGACTGGAGACTTGACAGCTGTGTATTCCAACAAGTTTGCTGAAGCTGTCAGACTTGTCAGAAGTTGGTTAGAAACCGGATCAGTCGGTTACCATGGAAGAAGTCTATATATAGATGGATTCTGTCAAGTGAAGAAGGTGAAAAAAGTGAACAATAATTGAAGTATTGATCATTGATCAAGAAAGTGCACGTCACACAGAAGAAGATTTTCATGAGAAAATCTAAGGAGAATTCAAGCAAGAATTCTGAAGAAACTTCAGAAGTTATGGAGATTGAGAGAGATCTTCAACTGTTGAAGTAAAGAAGGAGACATTTACAAGTCTCTTAAGAAGTAGATCTTGAACTAATCTGCTAAAAAGGATTCAGATTTATTTCTGGATTCTAAGAAAGAAGCTGGCAGCCAGTCGACTTCAAAGGAGATCAACCCTACTGAGTTCAGATTCAAGAAGCTTTGAAGAAAGCTAAGAACAGGTTGATTTCAGCCATCAGTTTTATCAAGAAGCTGATCAAGAAACCTTTTATCCATTCTCTCTCAATAAGGGTAAAAGTCTATCTAAATCACTTATCAAATTTTGTAGGATCTTTCAAGATCTGAGTTGTAAGCCTATATTATAAAGGCTGAGTGTAGGAGATATAGATCTCTGAGTGGTAGGGCTTTTGAGCCTGAGTGTAGGAGAAATCATTCTTTGAGTTGTAGGCCTTGTGGAAAGGCTGAGGTAGGGTTGTTAGCCTGAGCTGTAGGAGTGTGGTTATACTCTGAGTTATAGGAACCTTATAGGGTTCTGAGTTGTAGGAACCTTTCAAGGTCTGAGCTGTAAGATCTGTGGATCTGAGAAGAAGGAAGAAGTTAGGCCGAATCTAACATACTGCTAGATAGGTGAAAGGGGAAAGTGGATGTACCCAGACCTTGGGGAACAACTATAAATCTGTGTGCAATTTGTGATGTGTGTGTGACTGTGATTTCTGTGCTGTGATTGCTGTAGAATAGTTAGATTCTATTTTAAGATCTGAAAAATTATTCTGCCTTAAGTAAAAAAGAAAAGAACATATTCCTCCCCCCCCCCTCTAGGTGTTTGGGTTATCTTAAAATCAATTCAATCAAGTGGTATCAGAGGGAGGTTGCTCAAAGAAGGACTTAACAGTTTGAGTAAGATCCATAGGCAGATTCAAGATCAAAAAAATGGGTTCAGGAGAAAATCATAAGGAACTAGGTTCTATGAAATTACCCATATGCAGGAAAGAGATATTTTGAATATGGAAAGAAAGGGTCAGGCTTTTCATGGAAGCTTCTGATCCAAGGATCTACATTACAGTAATGAAAGGTCCTTATATTCCAATGAAGTTATCAGTTCTAGATGTAAATTAGAGAACTCCTAAGGATTTTTCAGAGATAACCAAGGAAGAGATCATCCTGGCAACTATAGATAAAAAGCCCAGAATATCATTGTAAGTGTCATAAATGATTCAACCTTTCAGAATTTGATTCACTGCAAGACCTCCAAGGAAATGTGGGACACTTTGATAGTCTACATGGAGGGTTCTGAAGAATTCAGACAAGATAGAAAATCTATACTGAACCAGGAATATGAGAGTTTCAGACAAGAAAAGTCAGATGGTATAACTGAGTGTTATAAAAAGTTCTATAGAATAGTAAATGAACTGATGTCCTATGGAAGGATCTTCAGTACATATAAACTGAATGATAAATTCCTAAGATCCTTGACAAAGGATTGGGACACTAAGATTTGTGTCATTAGGGAAGTGGCAAAACTTGCAGATATCTCTCCTCCAACTTTGTTTGGAAAATTGCTGTCATATGAGATGCAGTTGATGGCTAGGAAAGAGGAAGAGAAAAGTGCTAAAGGAGAGCATAAAGAAAAGTCTGTGGTCTTCAAGGTGGAAGACATTAGGAAGAATAGGAGGATGTCTCCATCACCTCCTGAGATTGTTGCTGAAATTACTTTAGATAATTTAGACAACCAATGTTCAGACAGCAGTGATTCAGATAAAGACTTTGCTGCCTTCACAAGGCAGTTTCAGAGATTCCTGAAGAAGAAGCAGTGGAAGTCTAGGCCCTCTACATCCCAGCCTGTGGATGACTATTATCAAAAGAGGAAGTTATCAAGGAAGGACAGGAGCAGGTGTAAGCCTATCAAATCTACAACATCAAAGATAGTTTGCTACTGCTGTAATAGGACTGGACATATTATGGCTGAGTGTCCAGACAAAAGAAAGGAGTCTGCTGATAAAAGGAAGACTCAACAAAAGAGCAAGAAGGAGAAATCCTTTGTTGTTAAGAAGGAGAAAAGTTTGACAAACCAATCAACTTCAGAGTCTGAATCTGAAGCTAAGGCATACATTGGTCTTTATGCAGCAGATGAAGAAGATGAGTTTATGTAATTGTTGAACTCTATCTATGAACAAGAAGACCATCAGTGCATAAGACTGATGGCTGTATCAGAAGAAGACAAGTGCCAGGATCAGCCTAGTCCTAGTAAGGTACAATGTATTTCTAGAAATTCAGATTGTAGTACTGGTACAGAGTCAGCTACATCTGCATCAAGTGATGTGGATGGATCTGAGTCTGAAGGTGATATTCATCAGCCGATAGATGAATATGGGGACTTATTGCAGGCACTAAAGAAAAGCAAAAACCTGGCCAAAACTTAGGCTAAGGATATTTCAGATCTTAAGATGCTTGCATCTGACTTAGAGAAAGATTTGGATCAAAAAGTGAATGAGATTGCCAAGCTGAAAACTATAACTGTTATTCAGATGGGCACAATCACATACAAAAATAATCTAATTAAAAGTCTGGAAACCAGACTTCAAAAGGAGAAAGATTTGGTGGCTAGTTATTCCAAGCCAAAATCAGTTTTACCCTTAATAGATGAGTTTGTGGCTCAAAAGGGTAAGGCTGGAATAGGCTTTAAAGGTAACACCGGGGCTGTCCAATTCAAGAGAAAGGGTAAAGCCTCAGTCCAGCCACTGAATTTTAAAGTCCCTGTAGCTTTTAGAAAGGTACAAGAGCCTTCTAACAAGTATAACCTTGAGAATACTCATAGTCATAGTAAGACTGAAATTCTGAATGACAAGGGTGTTTATGTCAATAAGGCATCCCATGTCCATAAATCCCATGTTCCTAAGAAAATAATTGGTGTAGTTGCAGCAGTACCAGCACAATACAAAAGATTTGATGTCAACCAGACTGTCAAGAATGTATCTAAAAATAGATACAACAAGTATGAATGTTGGTGATGTGGCAAGACAGGCCATTATGCCTTAGACTGCTGACACAATAATAGTGTCATGAAGAACAACAGTCTACCTATTAGAAGAGCAGCAGGTAGATTTGGTAAGTATGAAGCTAACTTGAACCAAGGACCCAAGACTTACTTGGGTTCTAAGGGAAGGTAATTCTTTATTGCAGGTGAGTCCAAGTTACCATGCCCCTATATGGTACTTGGACAGTGGATGTTCCAGGCATATGATTGGAATAAAGGGGTTGCTGAAGGAGTACTTGCCTATCATAAATGGGTCTAAAGTAATCTTTGGTGGTTCTGAAAAGGAAATCATCAAAGGATTTGTTCTACATGTATAAATGAGAAATTGGACAAGCTTACCATTACAGAAGAATCAACTAAAGAGCAGGAAGTGGAAAATGGTGACTACTATCCAGGGGGAGTACAGGACTCCCTAGATGCTGTTAAAAACTAAGAGGTGTAGCATATTGAAGAGACAGGAGAGGTTCAACCTAAAGATAATCTACCTCCAGCTGTTAGACACTTAAAGGATCATCCAGCAAATCAGATAATTGGTGATCTAAGACATGGAGTGCAAACCAGAAGCAGGAACTTGAACACAGTGCTTTGCTCAAGCTTTCTATCTCAACTGGAGCCAAAGAGATTTGAAGAAGCTAGTCTAGAACCACATTGGATTGATGTCATGCAAGAGGAGCTGAATCAGTTCAGAAGGTGCAAGGTCTGGGAGTTAGTTCCTAAACCAAAAGAACACAACATCATTAGAACAAAGTGTATCTTTAGGAACAAACTGGATGAGAATGGGATCATTGTGAAGAACAAAGAAAGACTTATTGCAAAAGGATACAGGCAGGAAGAGAGTATTGACTTTGATCAAACCTTTGCCCCAGTAGCAAGACTGGAAGTAATTAGGATGTTCCTTGCCTATGCAGCATATCAAGGCTTCAAGGTATTCCAAATGGATGTAAAATCAGCATTCCTAAATAGAAATCTAAAAGAAGAAGTCTATGTAGAGCAGCCCTCAGGTTTTGTTGATTCTCTCAAACTTGATTATGTTTATAGACTTAGGAAAGCTTTATATGGGTTAAATCAAGCCCCAAGGGCTTGGTATGAAACCCTGTCTACTGTCCTTATTAAGAACAAATTCTCAAGGGGAAAATAGACAAAACTCTATTCCTAAGGGAGTCCAAAGGTAAGATAATCTTAGTCCAGATTTATGTAGATGACATAATATTTGGGTCTACAGAAAGCAACCTTTGCAAGAAGTTTGCTAAACTTATACAAGGGAAGTTTGAGATGAGCAGCATGGGAGAACTTAAGTTCTTCTTGGGCCTTCAAGTAAGACAGACTGATGATGGCTTGTCCATATCCCAGTCTAAGTTCACCAAGGAGTTAATTAAGAAGTATGGTATGGAATCATCCTCCACCATGAGAACTTCTATGGGAGCAAGTATGCCTATATGCAAAGATGATGCAGGTAAACCTGTAGATGAGTCTTTGTATAGAGGAATAATTGGCTCTCTTCTATATCTAACTGCTAGTAGATCATACATTATGTATGCAACATGTGTTTGTGCTAGGTACCAATCATGCCCTAAAGAATCTCATTACACTGTAGTAAAAAGGATTTTGAGATATCTAAAGGGCACACCTAATCTAGGCCTTTGGTACCCTAGGAATGGAGATTTTCTACTGACAGGCTATTCAGATGCAGACTTTGCAGGTTGCAAAGAAGATAGAAAAAGCACTACAGGCACCTGTCAATTTCTAGGAGGAAGATTGGTATCTTGGAGTAGTAAGAAGCAGACTAGTGTGGCAATTTCCACAGCTGAGTCTGAATATGTGGCAGCAGGAAGTTATTGTGCACAGTTGTTGTGGATTCAGCACCAGCTAGAAGACTATGGTATTCAGGTAAGTAAAATACCTTTGTTTTGTGATTCTACTAGTGTTATTTCTATTGCTAATAATCTTGTTTCACATAGTAAGACTAAGCATATAGAAATAAGATACCATTTTCTTAGAGAACATGTAGAGAAAGAGGACATCTCACTAGAATTTGTCAAAACAGATTTTCAAATTGCAGATGTATTTACTAAGCTTTTAGATGAAACTAAATTCAATAAATTTAAAATTGAATTAGGAATGTTGAACATAGATTAGTTTAACAAATTTGGCTAAGTAAATCTGTGTCGACACATCTAGAGAAGTGGTGTCGACACTTCAGTAAATCTGTGTCGACACATCCAGAGAAGTGGTGTCGACACTTCAGTAAGTGGTGTTGACACAACCAAAGTAGTGGTGTCAACACATCCAGAAATTGTGTCAACACTTACAATAAGAGTCGACACAGAATTTCTGATGAACTTCTAAGTTTGTCTAGTGTCAACATATCATCAATTGGTGTCGACACATAGTAGGCAACGTCGTTGTCGAGACATTAGAAGTCTGTGTCGACACATTTCAACAGTGTCAACACATTTAGACAGTTTTTGCCCGCCTTTTGACCTTTTTTGTTTAGAAGGGTATAAATAGGTCAAGAACATATTCTGTCGACACGCTATCCAGGTTTTCGAGACTAAAACCTTGTGTCGACAAACTCTCTTCTCTCAATCCAAGCTTTCTCATCGTCCCAATGGTGCCAAAGGTTGAAGATAACATTAATGAAGGATATGAGTTGGTTCACCATGCCTTTGATGATGCATAGTCAGAAATTAAAGGGGTCATTACACTGTTTGTTGAAAGTGGTTTGGAGTTTCTGATATCCGAACCAACCAAGATTTGGAAGAAGGTGGTTTTTGAGTTCTTTGCTGCAGCAACAGTAGACTCAACTGGACTTAAGATTAAATTAATAATTCATGGAGCAAGTGTCAAACTGACCTTGAAAAGTTTGAGAAAAATTCTTCATCTTCCAAGAACTCGGGATGAAGAAGAAGTACCAGTATCAAAAATAAGGGAGGCACTACAATGGTGTAAATTGGATCCCACCTTGAAGATTGGAGCAGCAATTAACAGGAAAGGGATAAATCAGAAAGACAAATTCCTTTCAAAAGTGGTAGGAAAGGTTATTCTTTGTAAGTCAGGGGGACATGATAGGATTTATGCATATATGTTCAACCTCATGACAAGGATAATTTTTCAACTCAATACAGATTGGGCTATAGTACTGTTTGAAAAGATTAAGGAAGGCATCAAGAAGCCTATTTGGCTAGAATAATGAGTCTATACTTGGTTGGAGAAATTCCAGAAGTAATGAACCAAATTTCTGGTTCTAAAATCAATCATATGAGAAGAATGGACATCAGGATTATTCCAGATGGGATAGGGTCCTATCAAAGGACATACCTGATATAGAGAGATAAGAAGCTGCTGAGAAATCACCTGTACAGGACCTTACTGAGACTGCACAAGTGCAGGAGGAAACAGTTATTGCACAGGTGCAAGGGGGAGAGAGAATCCACTTGGCAGAGGAAATAGATTCACAAACAGTCCTTGAGACATCTCATGTCAACAGTCCAACACAAGATGTTATTTTGGAGGATGCATCTGTAGTTGTTGATGCTCCTAAGAAAGAAGTACCACCAGTCCAAAATCAACAGGAGTTTACTCTTGAGGAATTGTTTCCTGACATTGAGGGAGTAGCAGATAAGGAGGAGCAAGTAAGGATTGAGGGGGAGCAGGCTGATATTGAGGGGGATCAGCATAGGACTGATAAGGAGCTGCCTCCTACTCCTAAGGAAAGAGTAGATATTGCCAGTACATCTGCTTCAGAGGATGAAGAAATTGCAAGTGCCAAGAAAAGAAAACTTATGGTTTTTAAGAGAAGGAGCCAGAGCTATAAGAAGGCATTGCAAACTGCTACTCCACAACATGCCCCAGAGGCTTATTATAGCTCATTAATGGTGTCCTTGCAAGTTAAATTAGATGAGCATAGAATGACTCTAGAAAAATATGTGGATGAAAGCAATAAGTCACTTCAATTTGATTTGGCTCAGGATATCAAATCCATAAGGTTTAAAGTAAATCTTCATAAGAAAGAGATGACAGATTGTTTCCATAAAGGGGGCAATGCTGTAGTATTTCTGGCTAACCAACAAGAAGAAGTCAAGAAACAAGTGGATGATATTGCTGTCAAATAAGGCTATGTCCTTAAAAATCAGATTAGGATGAATGACAATCTGACTGAATCTCATAATGAGATAGTCACTGAAGTAAAGAAAATAGTTACTGCAATGACTGAAGCAAGGGCTAAGGAGAAAGAGGAATTTGATCAGAAGCTATAGGAAGCCTTGGATTCATTTAAGACAGTCATTACTACTTCTCAGAAAACAATATCTAACAAGCTTCTTAAGTTAAAATCATTTTATAAAGATGGTGTAAATTTTCTTAATGGCCAAATAAGATTTCAAAAAGATGACTTAAGAGATCACATTGAAAGAGAAGTCATAAAGGGGGAGAGAGTGTTAGTCAATGCAGGCTCAGATCATGCCAAATGGATATCCAATAGCATCAGAGCCACTCTAAGATATCCACCCCTTTGTGATGATGACAATGTTGCTGAGTCTGGTGTGCAACCTGCTTATGTTGGAGGTGATCAACCTGAAGTTGCTCAGATCATCTACCCTCCAGCAAATTTTGATATGTTGTTGAGTCTGGTGTGCAACCTGCTTATGTTGAGGTGATCAACCTGAAGTTGCTAAGATCATCTACCCTCCAGCAAATTTTGATATGATTCAACAACAGGTTCAGACAATGTACAGTCCTCCACAGGAAGTTGAAAATGTTATTATAGAGAAAGTTGAAATGCCAGAAGTTGCCTTAAAGGCTCAGCAGGAAGCTCAACTTTCAAAGAAAAGATTCAGAGAACAGGCTGAGTTAAAGCCTGATTTTGAGCTGTGGAGCCCCACTTAAAGAAATATAATTTTGACTGCCTGGAAAGCTGTGAAAGATCAAGTTCATGAAAGGGGCAAGTGGTATAATGAACAAGAATGGCAGAAGTATGAAATAAGGCAAGAAGCCATTGTGCAACATAGAAGAAAGGCTAAGATTGGGAAGCTACCTTCTAATGCTCAGGAGCCTAGCAAATACTTTCCTAAGCCTTTTTATTATTTTGAAAGGCAAAGGATTAAGGCTGAAGCTCAGAAGAAGGCAGAATTGAAAGGAAAGAAGCCTATTGATGATGCATAACCTCCTATGCAAACTCAGATTAAGCTAGGAAAAGGCATAGTCATTAGGGAGCCTGATCAGCCTTAGGATAGATTTACTAGATTTTGCAAGAACAATGTAATTTTTAGTTTTAAAAGAAATCTATGTAATCAGTTGTTAAGAAACTTTTTGATAAAGTATAAACAAAATAATATTTCATGTTCATTCAAATTGCATTCTTATTCTGTGGTGTGATTTGGTTATATGTTTTGTTTATAAGTTACCTTGTCATTTATTATATACATCATCATATTTGTTTATTATAAGTAGTGTATATCATTGACTAAAGGGTTATGACTTCTCCAAATAGGGGGAGATTATTGGGTACATTGGAAAATGTGTACCTGATTTGGAGAAGCCTCACTTAGCTCAATGATATACATCAAGGTGTATATGATGTTATTTTGATTTTATATGTGCAGGTTAAGTATTTGCTAAAATGCAGAAAAAGTTTCTAAGTCCATGAGTCGACACTTAAGAAAGTCTGTGTCGACACTTGGAGAAGCAGTGTCGACACCAGAAGAAATTGTGTTGACACACAGAAGATTTTAGTCTATATCAACTGTGTCGACACCAGGAGGCAGTGTCGACACACAAAAGTTCTAGTCGATATCAACTGTGTCGACACCAGGAGGCAGTGTCGACACACAGAAGTTCTAGTCGACATCAACTGTGTCGACACCTGGAGGCAGTGTCGACACACAAATTCTGAGACTATATCAACTGTGTCGACACACAGGACTTGTGTCGACACACAACAGAGTTTCAGCAAAGTTTATTACTATGAAGAGAAGTGTATGTGTCGACACAAAGAAGCAGTGTCGACACACTCTACAAATACAGTGTCAAGAAGAAGTGTCTACACCAAAGGAGCTATGTCGACATCACCAAAGATTGTGTCGACACTTAATCTACTTCTGTCGACACATAATGACAATCAGTCTCGACGCTTTGCTGACAAAGACAAAGGTTCAAGAACTGACTGGAGACTTGACAGCTGTGTATTCCAACAAGTTTGCTGAAGCTGTCATACTTGTCATAAGTTGGTTAGAAACCGGATCAACCGGTTACCATGGAAGAAGCCTATATATAGATGGATTCTGTCAAGTGAAGAAGGTGAAAAAAGTGAACAACAATTGAAGTATTGATCATTGATCAAGAAAGTACACGTCATACAGAAGAAGATTTTCGTGAGAAAATCTAAGGAGAATTCAAGCAAGAATTCTGAAGAAACTTCAGAAGTTCTTGAGATTGAGGGAGATCTTCAGCTGTTGAAGTAAAAAAGGAGACATTTATAAGTCTCTTAAGAAGCAGATCTTGAACTAATCTGCTAAGAAGGATTCAGATTTATTTCTGGATTCTAAGAAGGAAGCTGGAAGCCAGTCGACTTCAAAGGAGATCAACCCTACTGAGTTCAGATTCAAGAAGCTTTGAAGAAAGCTAAGAACAGGTTGATTTCAGCCATCAGTTTTATCAAGAAGCTGATTAAGAAACCTTTTATCCCTTCTCTCTCAACAAGGGTAAAAGTCCATCTAAATCACTTATCAAATTTTGTAGGGTCTTTCAAGATCTGAGTTGTAAGCCTATATTATAAAGGCTAAGTGTATGAGATATAGATCTCTGAGTGATATGGCTTTTGAGCCTGAGTGTAGGAGAAATCATTCTCTGAGTTGTAGGCCTTGTGGCAAGGCTGAGGTAGGGCTATTAGCATGAGCTGTAGGAGTGTGGTTATACTCTGCGTTGTAGGAACCTTATAGGGTTCTGAGTTGTAGGAACCTTTCAGGGTTCTGAGCTGTAAGATCTGTGGATCTGAGAAGAAGGAAGAAGTTAGGGCGAATCTAGCACACTGCTAGATAGGTGAAAGGGGAAAGTGGATGTACCCAGACCTTGGGGAACCATTATAAATCTGTGTGCAATCTGTGATGTGTGTGTGATCACTGTGATTTCTGTGCTGTGATTGCTGTAGAATAGTTAGATTCTATTTTAAGATCTGAAAAATTATTCTGCCTTAAGTAAAAAAGAAAAGAACCTATTCACCACCCCCCCCCCTCTATGTGTTTGGATTATCTTGAAATCAATTCTATCACAATCTCTGTCCAAGTACCACATGGGGATATGGGCACTTAGATTATCCTGCAAAACAGATTATTATACCTTAGGACCCCAATTTTTATTGGGTCCTAGGTTCTTGTTATTTTTGAACTGAACTTGTCTTTCTACAGATTTTCTGACAGGAATACTAACACTAGCTCTTTGCATAGTAGGATTGTGCCAGCAATCTAAGACATAATGCCCCACTTTCTCACAGCACCAATACTCATGAACGTTGTACTTTCTTTTCTGAGCAGGTCTACTTTGATATCACATATTAATAGCAAACTATTTATAAGGAAGAGCAGCTTCCTTTTTCTTATTTCTCTTAGCCACAATTTGACTGAAGGTGAGTCTATCAGCAGAAGAGCTTTGTTTTTCTTGAGATCCACCAACAGTGGTCCTCTTTGTAGAAGACATACTATTGATGGCCTCAGAAATGCCCAAGTCTTGCTTTTTGACAGACTTTCCCTTGGTCTGTATGTGTGTTGAGAGATCTTGAGAAAAGGCCACTGCCTTATTCTTGAGATTAGGGCCGAGGTACCAAAAAAATGGTCCATGATGGGCCATTTGAATTTCCTTATGGGGAGCCTTGAAGGCACTCATTCGCCCTACTATATCTTCCACCATTGTTGTGAACATCTTTTTTCTCACAAGTGGATCTATCATTCTTCCAGTGACCATAGATGCTTTCCTAGTTATACTGTTAGAAGGTAACAACACTATCTTAAATGCAATGGGAGGCTTGGAATATTGGGGATTGTATCCACAATAACCTAGATTTGTATGAAGTCATCCTTAAACTAAGATGAATTAAGTTGTATTTGATGTCTTGTTTGAGTTATGTGTTTGCAGGATTTAATTGATAAGTGTAGACCAATGTCAGTCTACAATGAGTCACCAAACACAGTACCATACAATGTAATCCCTCATTGTGTTATCCATGGTGTTGACTCATGTGTAGCCTCTCTATTGGGATACACTTCATTTTCAAGCACTAAACTTGTAGGAGAAAGATTGGTTGTTGATTTCATTGAAGAAAGAATATTTTCAGAAAACAGAATTTTTATAAGTGTTTTACTCGAGTAATAACCTTAGTACTCAAGTAGTATTATAATCAGTTCTCGAGTAAGCTGAGTCAAACACTCGAATAACTGAAGTATTTCTCGAGAAGTTGTGATTAGACCTTTTATCTCTCTGTTATTCTTCCTAAGGTTAGTCAAATGTGATTAGACCTTTTATAGGAATCAACCAACGGTCATAATCATAAATGACTCAGACACATGGATCAATAATCATGGAGATTGATTTGACAAAATTTCAGAAAAAATTGAACTTCAGTTTTCGAGTGAAGATAAGACTACTCGAGAACAATGTCTGGTTCTCGAGAAAGCAGCTGCAAGGTTCTCGAGAGGAAGTACTTAAGGAAATTTTAGGTCTGGCTTATCGAGACATAAAGTACTTTACTCTAGAAGTAGCTTATATTACTCGAGAACTAGTGGATAACTTCTCAAGAACAGATAGGAATACTCGAGTGAAGATTGCTAGAAGGAGTTGAGTCAAGTCTCTCTCTCGACGTTTTTTGACTTAGACTTTACTCGAGTTAAGATTGCCCTTGGCCTACAAGTTTATAACCTCTGAGTTGGATGGGCGAGATGAACCACCCAACAAGTTCAGTGTATGATCGTTGTGAGCAGTCGATTGGTAGCACTGTAAATGGGGGCTTCCGGCATTCCCGGCGTGTTGCACTACGTGCGTAGGTCAATGTATAGTGCTCACAGTTGTTGTGAGGTGAATGCCCTGAGTGGAGTGGGTTCGTGAAGTCTTCAACAGGGGTTTGGAGGCTTATACCCGACCAACAAGCTAAGCACCTCGAATCAGTGGTGGGACCTGGAGGTTTTCGGTACACCGTAAGCGTGCCTTGAGTGCATGGAGCGCCTAGCCCGAAGGCCGGTGTTTGTGATGATGTTGTGTTATATATCTACATATTGTGATTGCACTGCATACAGGGAAGGAACCACTGCCCTGGGTAAGGGATAGGGTCGTTATAATTGGTCAGAAAAATGCTGATCATTGCTTTGTTTATCACCCTTGGGGTGGACGTCCATATACAGGTGTTGCGGGCTGATTGGATTGAGCGGGTTGAAGGCCTTGCTGCTGTTGCTGCTTGTAGGCCCTTGAAGGCCATGCGAAGCTTTGGATTTCATGTGTGGCCGGCCTGCGTGCCGATGTATGAAATCATATTTTGTAAAGAGAAACTTGTAAGGCTTTAAGGCCGTGAGCGGGGTGTACTTGTATACATTCCTGGTGTTGTATATAAATGTAGTATTTATATAGTAGTGGACATTCAATGGTTGAGTTCTTGCAAGTAATAAGCTTCCGCTAGAATGCTCTGGGTTAGGATGCGATGGCATTTTGGTATTAACCTGTGACCTCGCCGTCTGTTTGTCGCATATAGTGTGGGGACCCGGCCGGACCTTCTATTATATGATATTTAACGGGTGGAGTCGTTACATTTTTGCATAAATGAACTCACGAATGTCCATTAGGAATGTGAACGTGTTTATTCGTCTTGTTTGTCGTTTTGGTTTGGAAGTCATGAATGTCTTGTTCACGTATAGGTGACAATGAGTGGAGCTGGGCAGTCTAAACCCCAGCGTTCGGATGAGAGTGATGCACCAGCTGAGGTGCCCACACCTCCCCCTTCAACGGAAACCATACGCTTAGTTGCGGAGGCGGTATTTGCAATGTTTCAAGCACAACCTATTGGGCAGGCAAGGCCTGCAGTGGAGCCAGTACAGTTTGGTGCGAGGCAAGAGCCGGTTGAAGCTCAGATATTTGAGAAAGCAGCTGACGAGCAACTAAAGCGGTTTATGGATTTTCATCCACCTACATTTGTCGGGGCGCATTCCCCAACGCAGGCGGAGGATTGGCTCTCAAGAGTGAAGAGGATCCTGACAGCGATCAGGATCGATGAGGGGCAGAAAGTTACGTTAGCCACTTTCCTACTAGAAGGAGAGGCGAGGCTTTGGTGGGATGAAGTCGAGATGCACCAGTTGGCAAGTAGAGGCCTGGGAGAGATTTCGATAGAGGAATTCTCCAGATTGTTTTGGGCAAAGTATTTGTCAGTATATCGCGGCGAATTGCAATGGAGAATGAATTTCAACGTCTGGTGCAGGTTGAGAAGACTGTCGATGATTACATGCATGAGTTCACAGGCTGGGGCATTATGCGGGGTTTACGTTGGCAGAATAAGCGCGGAAGACGAATAGGTTCTATGAGGGACTCCGAGATGAGCTGAGGTTGGCGCTGCCGAGTTCGGTGAACCAAGGTTTCCAAACACTAGTAGATACAACCTATGCACTAGAGAAGGACTTGAAACGGGTGCAGGATAAGAAGAACTTGGTGGTGGAAAAGCCAGAGTTCAAAGTTCTGCAGTCCGAGCAATCAGAGTTCAAGAAACGAGACAAAAAGAGGTTTAGGCATGCTGAACAAACGTCGTCGGATGTGACTTCAGGAGCAACATATGGGCAAGGACGTGTGGATATACGTATATGTTATAATTGTGGACAGCATGGTCATATAGTCCGACATTGTTGGAGAGGCCCGGTAAAGGGTAAGAAAAAGACCGGTGCGTCCTATAAGGAAAAGGACAAGGCATTGGCGGAATCCTCTACATCCCGAGCACAACCGCGAGTGTACACTCTCGAAGTGCAGGAGCCGCAAAGCTCAAATCATGAAGTTTAGTAGCCTCGCGTGTATAATCTGGAATTACAAGAGACTGTCAAGAAGATTATGAAGGAAGCGGCTGAGCAGAAGTAGAGAAAGAGTATACTTTACTTTTTATTGTGTCTGTTGTGTGTAAAAGGCTTGGTGTGTAATTGCAATAAAGGAATGGTTGTGCTGTTGTATATGTTGCGCTAAATTTGGGGACTAAATTTCTATAAGGAGGAGAGGGTCTTAACACCCCAAATCCCAATTTGGAGTTCAGGCTGGGTGACACGGCCTGGGATACGGGCGTGTCTAGCTTTGATTACTCGAGTGGGTCTCGAATAGGACTCGAGTGAGCATCGAGTGTGTCTCGAGTGAAGCGCACGGCTTAGGACACGGGCGTGTCCTTCACTGTGTGTGTCGCGAGGTCTCGACACAGCGCAGTCGACGATCGTCGAGAGGCGACACGGCCAGGGAAACGAGTGTGTCCCAGGTCGTGTCCTGCTCGAGTTGGTAACCGGGCGGCGTTGAGTGGCATTGAGTGTAGAACACGGCCTGGGACACGGGCGTGTCACACGGGCGTGTTTGGCACACGACTAAGGATACGGGCGTATGCCTTAGCCGTGTCCTTCTCGGGGGAGTTGGTCCTGTGTCGATTGAGGGACACGCCCCTCACACGGGCGTGTACCTTGTGACACGGGCATGTCAGGTGATTGACACGGGCGTGTCTTAGCCCGTGTTCTGGTCTGGATTGAGTCGGTTCCCTAGCCGCTTAGGGAACATGGCCTGTGACACGGGCGTGTCACAGGCCGTGTCAGCCCAAAAATAGTTATTAAGGGAAGATCAAGGCCGTTCATTTCCTTCTATTTGGATCATGTGGTCCAAGCTTATCCCTGCAGTGATAAGACCATGGATTGAGAAGTATTTCTCATGTTATTGCCTTGGCCATTCTCTTTCTATGAAGAGAAAAGTGAGAGCTTGGAGGAGGAAGAAGGAGAAGGGTTCCGGCTACTGGAGGAGCGTCAACGGTCCGACTCGAGATCCGAGGCCAGCGTTGTGGAGGCAAGTTCATCGCGGTGATTTCCATCCGGCTAGTTTCTCCATGGCTCCGAAGCGATCGTCAAGGGTAACGCTCTCCTTCTTGGACAAGTGAAGTCCTACTTTATGCATGTGCATGAGATCCTTCACCAAGAGGTGGAAAGCGTAAGCGATTTCAGTGATTGAGTCTGCATTTAGATCTGGAAGTGTGTAGTATAGAATAGGCATGCTGTGTGAAGCCTATCTGGACGGGTAGTCTAGATTGGTGATGCTGCGAACTAGAGAAGACTCCGTGTATATAACGAATAGCTTGCGGAGAGTGTGAGGACGCCTGTGAATTGTGGTAAGGAAGCTTTGCATAGCTCCTTTGGTTGTATGCTCGGCACGAGCTGGATGATGGATAGGAAAGCGACACTATATACCTGTGTTATGAGATGGATTGCAGATACCTCTGAGTGGATGGGCGTGAGAGGTCTTCAACGGGGGTTTGAGGCTGATGCCCATGGCCAACAAGTTAAGAACCCTGAGTGGGATGGGCGAGATGAACCACCCAACAAGTTCAGTGTAGGATCGTTGTGAGCAGTCGATTGGTAGCACTACAAATGGGGGCTTCGGGCATTCCCGCGTGTTGCACTACGTGCGTAGGTCGATATATGCTCACAGTTGTCCTGAGGTGAAAGCCTCTTAGTGGGTTGTGTGTGTGTGTGGTCTTCAACAGGGATTTGGAGGCTTATACCCGACCAACAAGCTAAGCACCTCGAATCGGTGGTGGGACCTGGAGGTTTTCGGTACACCGTAAGCGTGCCCTGAGTGCACGGAGCGCCTGGCCCGAAGGCTGGCATTTGTGATGATGTTGTGTTATATATCTATATATTGTGATTGCACTGCATGCAGGGAAGGAACCACTGCCCGGGTAAGGGGTGGGGTCGTTATAATTGGTCAGCTGAATGTTGACCGTTGCTTTGTTTATCACCCTTGGGGTGGACGTCCATATGCAGGTGTTGCGGGCTGATTGGATTGAGCGGGTTGAAGCCCTTGCTGCTGCTGCTTGTAGGTCCTTGAAGGTCGTGCGAAGCTTTGGATTTCATGTGTGGTCGGCATGCGTGCCGATGTATGAAATCATATTTTATAAAGAGAAACTTGTAAGGTTTTAAGGCCATGAGCGGAGTGTGCTTGTATACATTCCTGGTGTTGTATATAAATGTAATATTTATATAGTAGTGGACATTCAATGGTTAAGTTCTTGCAAGTAATAAGCTTCCGCTAGAATGTTTTGGGTTAGGTGCGATGATATTTTGGTATTAACCTGTGACCTCGCCGTCTGTTTGTGGCATATAGTGTGGGGCTCCGACCGTACCTTCTATTATATGTTATTTAACGGGTGGAGTCGTTACATCTCTATTATTGCATATTAGATGCATTTCTGAATGAAAGTGTTGAGTGTAGCATATTCACTCAACGCTTTCTGCTTTAGTCTATTATCTTGATGAGGCGTTGAGTGAATAGCCTTCACTCAACGCTTCTGTACTTAGATAGATTTTATGTCATCTTAGGTGTTGAGTGCATTGAGTGTGTCTTCATCACTCAACGTCATCTAGACTTTTGTAGTCTTAACTGCTTAGGCGTCGAGTGAGTCTTCATCACTCGACGCTTCTGCACTTAGCCAAATTTATTTTATCAAAGACAAAGCTTTGACTATCTGAGCTTTACTCAACGCTTTTTGCAGTATGGCATTGAGTGAATTGTCTTCACTCAACGCATGTGAACTTAACCAACCGACTAGCTGATTTTTGTGCTAAGTTTGGAACTACTGTTGATTTTATCTGACATGATTTGTGTAGTACTACTCCGGAGTTCTTGGAAATCTTCGAAGATGAATTAGGGATTATAAGTGGTGCGTAATTTTATTTGCTACTTTTGTGTTTTTTACCCTCCATTCAATAGAAAGGCAAAATCTCAATTTTGCCCCTAAAATTGGGATGTCTCCTTTTGACTTGTCCTTTTTATGCAATAATGTGAATGACCATATGCCGGCATGCGAATGATCAAAATT